>JAWLRI010000332.1:2268575-2401578 GCA_034781795.1 Crypturellus tataupa
TTCTCAGCAGAGCTGCTCTCCAGTAGATCGGTCCCCAGCCTGTACTGGTGTCTGGGGTTGTTTCTCCCCAGGTGCAGCACCTTGCACTTGGCCTGGTTGAATTTCATGAGGTTTTTGACAGCCCAGTTGTCCAGTCTGTCCAGGTCCCTCTGGATGGCAGCGCAGCCCTCTGGAGCTACTCCTCCCAGCTTCGTGTCATCTGCAAACTTGCTGAGGGAGCACTCTGTGTCTTCATCCAGGTCATTGATGAACAGATTGAACAGGACTGGACCAAGGACTGACCTTTGGTCACCTTCTATTGCCCCTGAACAGATGCTTATAAAGTCCTTTTTGAGATGAGCAGAATAAGTAGGGCCCATTACTAGAAACTTCCTGAGTCATTTGGTGCATGCCATGGCAAGAAGAGTAGAAGCATTCCACATTCCTATTCAAAGCATTAGACATATTCTACTTTAAATTCTTTTTCAGAAACACGAACACAAATCAGATAAAAATCATACAGCCTGCTTAAATCCACATAAAAAGAAAAGGAATTCCAAAACTCTGAATATCTGGAGCTGTAAGGTACATTCTCTGCACATCTCCATATGAGAGTGACTTGAGTACACAGCATTCTCCAAAATACATTTTTTTAGGCAGGAACAAACTATCCCAATAGATAGACAAACTTGGAAGAGACAAACTTAAACACCTGGAAGAGATTAAATCTTTTCTTAGGAAAAGCAGCGGTTGAGAAACAACTTCTGTGCAAATGTGGGATGAGGAAGAGATGGTTTGGTAGCAGTTCTTCGAAAATAAAACTTAGGGGATATTGCAGACTACAAATCATACTGGCTGTAAATAATACACAACTGTAAAAAAAAAAAAAAAGCCATAAAGGGACATAAAATCAACATAAAGAGACATAAAAAAATGCTTATCTTATTTAACTAGTAGTCCCTTCAAAACTGAAGAGACTTCTGTGGCCTCGCTGAAAAGGACTTGAGGCAAGTGTGCTACATCTCAGCAATACAGGAAATACTCAGGAAATACAGCCTGGGAAGGCCCTGTGATGGGATATGGTTCTCTCCTGGTGCCACAATCTCTCATTCCTAAGAGAGTTGTTTGGCCTTAACTTGCCTGCATGCTGAGCTGCATGGCTGTGCTCCTTTGGACTCAGTGACCCAAACCAAGGAAAGGGAAGCTAATGTATTACACGAACTGACTGTGGTTTACAACACAGTTAACTACAGTGGGCTTAAGAGCTAAAAGGGATAGAAATTCAATAGAATATTTTTTGAATATCCTTAGGCTCTGCATTTCTTGGCTTTCCAGATATCCCTCCATGTAGCTCATAAAAATATTTGTACTGCAGATAAGAACATACTCTTAACAGTGCTTTGCCATTTGTTCCTACAGAATCAGTGATTTTCCCCCAGTACCTTGTAATACTAACAGTTTGTGAATAGAATCCAGATTTACACTAACCTTGCCAAAAAATTATTCATGAAAAGATCATCATAACAACTGATCCAACTCAAGTATTTCTAAACCTCTCTGCTTTCCTAGGGCTCAAGGTCAAGATGCAAACATTCAAGTTCACCAGAAGTCTATGCTAAAGAGCACTGAGAGACTGAAGGTCAGTAGAGCTTATCTCCTGCGAGATAAGCGCCACATAATCCAAAGCGCCACAAGTCTCACTATTCAGATTCAATTCTGGCTTTCTTGAATTCTTATAATCAAGTTCAAGCCTATCTTTTTTTGCATCCCCAGATACAGTGATCTTGCCCATTGGCAAATTATAGACATTATCTCAGCTTTTCAGATGACATTTCCACAGATTATTATGCGGCAAAGCCTTCAACTTCTAGTGTTCATGGTCCCTCAGTGGATATCATCCAGCAGTTAATCCCTTCTCATAGTCTCTGAGGAATTGGAAATATCAATAGAATATCCTGGAGCAGTTTCTGGAAAATTTCTCAAGTCTCAGAAAATATGGCTTGCGAAAAACAAAAAAAATCGAATAACCCTCTCCTCCTTCAGCAGCTCACCCTGTCAGAATAATGATAGACACTTGTTTCTGCAAAGGGAAAGCAAAAAGCTAGTAAGCAAACATATCTGTGCACCTCCCTGATAAATAAAACAAAAAGACTAACGACTGAAAACCTTATATGGATATTTTGTTTACAACAAGGTTACAACTCTAGCTATTAATCTGTTAATAAAGCCATTAATAAAGACTTCTAGCTACCCCTTGCAAACTATCACCTTTGATGTATATCCAGGCTCCATACAGTATCTTTTATTTTTTTTGAGATACTGCTGTCTCTCTATCCTTTTTCTCAAAGGTATGATAAGTTGTTAGGCTTAGCAGTTACTGGAACATAGATGATGTGAACCATATTGACCCTGTCTATAGTTAATCGCAGTCCTCACAGGTCTTTAAAGCATTCCATATCTGTGCCAATGTTGTTAGTGGGGGTCACACTTATTTATGTCTTCAAAGCGCTCGGTGGTGTCAGTGTCCTCTTGTTCCTTTTGTAGATCACTTTCTCTATATGTCCACTGTAAGGTCAAGTGATCCCTGAGGCTCTTCCTTACCCTTTCCCAGTTCCTCCCTGTCTGGCTGCTGCTGTCCTGCTGTGGTTTTCAACCTTTAGAGACACTATAGAATAAGGATAACACAGTCTAATGTTCTGTAGTGCACTCCATACTCTCGCAGGTCTGCCCTATTCTGTATTTCCACTGTGAATGGATTTTGTGAATGAATTTTACTTTAATGTCACAATACCGTTCAAAAATGTGTAGTGTAATCATTCAAGTACACTTGCTAGTGCCTTTTTATAGCCTCTTAGTAAGAACTCTCAGATAAGACTTTAACCCAAATTATGGAATATTCCATGTGCATTTTCTGACTATATTAGATCTCTGCTAGCAAGACCTTTGGCCCACTGATTTTAGGTGAGTGTATTCCCTATTTCCTATTTCACTCTAATGACTCTACAGGATACTAGCGTTTTAGAATTTTAATCATGATAAGTATTTCTTTCTGTGTTTAGAAATGGCTAGTGTTTTTGAGTCTTTGACTATTTACACAGCACATCATCTTCATTCAAAGGTCTGAGCTAAATCTAGAAAATCTTTGGTCTTGCCTATATATTGAGGAATTTCACTAATATTTCGGTGTCATAGATTTCCATAATAACTTCTAGAGTTTGTCCTAAATTTCATAAAACTCATGCTTGCTTGCTGTAAGGGGTTTCAGATGCATCTTCATGAGCTCTCAGATCTTATCCTTTCGCACACTTAGATATTCCTGACTATTCCTTCTACATTAAGAATGAAATCAGACAAACTCCAGATGGGTTCCTAGGTTTCCAGAGGGGTTTTTGAGTGTGGTTTTGTGTTTACATAACAGTCCAAGTTACTTTTGAGTTGTGTTGCAAACCCTCAGATTATTTGAAGGACTTCTCACCAGTTCTAGACTGCTGGGTTGAATATTTCAAAGGTTGAAATTATGCTTTTTTTGTAAGAAACAAATTCCATCGTTACTAGCTACATCATTTAGGACATTCAGTGTTCTTGCAGTTTTATAGATTAAGTGAGGAACTATTTGTAGCTTCATTTTGCATTAAAGCATAGCATTTCCTTAGTTTCCTTGTCTGCTGGTTTATGAGCTTCTTACCAAGGGTTTGTGTTGTCCACTAGGTCCTGAATAAGTTTATTCTAGGTAAGCAGCACTTGACCTTATTTCCACATTTTAATACTGCTGTATACTGGTGTTCTTGGCATTAGGTTGCATCTAGTTCCATAAACGAGGGGTAATTGAATTTAGTCATTGGTCTAACAGCATAGTTGCAAACACAGAAACAGAATCATCAGTATCCTTCTGGAGCGCTTCACCCTGAGTCTTTTAGTCTTCTAAAATTATGCTGAAGTTATTCTTCCCTTTACCAGAAGTTATTACAGCCTCGGTTATGATTTTTTTTTTCTTCATGAGATAGTATGACATTAAAGTATAAATTGATTCTCTTTCCCACATGACCTAATTTACTGCCTAAAAGCTAGGCTTTTTTTCTTTCGGTTTTCCACATGGTTTTCCACTTGGTTTTCCACTTAATATTCATCATGCCAGGAGTGCCTGTATTTTAGGTCACCTACTTCTCTTTTTGACTGCCATAGTTTGAACTCTTGTATTTTGTATTTCTTATCCATTTGAATTATTCTGGTATTAATCATCCATTTTTCATTAATTTATTATCTTGGTCCTTTCCTGGTCCTTTACTAATTTAAGGTGGCATCTCGTGTGTACAGTCCTATCCCTAGAGAGGCGTTTTTAACAAATTCAAAGTTACATGTGAATGTTGGATTCCTCAGCAATGTGAAATATCTATTCCATTTTTAGCTTTTCAGTTGTAGGTGTAAAGTATTTCTCTATATTCTGATCGGATAAATCTTGCTAAAATGGCATAAACCCAGCTACTTGATATCTCTTAGCTTTGTTTCTAGTGCTGTTTTCAGTGGTAACACTGAAGTGGTAACTAAGAGGTTAACTAAGTGTTTACCACTTTTCCTTTTGCTTCTGCTAACATGGTCACAGCACTTAATTTCCTGTTTGCTACATCAAAACTTTCTCCACTGTTACTGTTTGAAGTTAATAGACTTCTGAATGTTTTCTACAGCTCCATTTAATCTAAACTACAGTTATTTAGGAAAACTTTTGTCATTGTTTGGAGTTTTCTTACCAGGTCTTTGCCTCAGTAAGGTGGGATTCTCATTTACCCGAACAGGAGCTCTTCCACATTATATAAGTAAGTCTTCCTTGGAGCAGGTTTCTCCTATTCCGTGCAGTGGAATTTTCTGAATTAAATTTCTGTATTTCCAATGTAATTTCAGTAAGCTGCTTCCAATTTACCTCAGCTTCTTTTTTAAGGACATTATGCTGTCATTTCAAACTATAAAAGAAACTTGCAGACCATGTGAAAATTTAAAGCAGCATTTGAGACCACAGTAGAAGAATCTGCCTAAAAATGCCTAAAAAAAACGTTATATATGCTTGATGGGAAATTTGGGAGAAGAACAAGGCTTACTATGGATTAGATAATTACAGATTAAATCCCACTAATATCTTCAAAGTTGCATATATGATGCATGTTTAAAACAACATTGATCTTCATGGTTATACGAGTAGCTTATTTCTCTCTATCCTACTCACAAGTAAAGAGAGTAAGACTTTGAAAAGCTGAAGCTGAACTAAGATTATTTAGTGAGTAGGAGCTCTTGCTCTTACTCTTTTTGTGTTTTAAATATAACTAAAAGAATTATAAAGAACCAAATATAAACTTGGGTACTACTAAAATGCATATGCAGGTATTGCACAATATTTTTCACAAAAGTAAGGACTAGTCCACAAAAACACATCGTGTCACATTTTGTCTTTTCTCACCTTCCTAACCAAAATAAATAAAACACATGTTGCCTAAAGAGCCAATGTCTTATAATATTTAAACATGACCTCCCTTTTCTGTACGATAGTTGTGTAAGAAAAAAGGTGTAAGAAAAAAGTTCTGCACTCTAGTTGTAAGACTAGAGAAAGAGGAGAAAAAGGAAGGGACATGATGATCTAATACAATCCTATGTGATGTCCACAACTCAGGAAAGAAGTGAAAAAAGTGAAAAAAGGCAACTTAATAAATCACTCCATTCTGGACTACAAAAGTGCCTGAGCCAGTTAGCATCAGTGACTTCAGCAGAGTCCCTGTCCAGCACGTGTCCAATGCAGTGTAAATTGAAGAAGACATCCAATTTCACAAACTAGCTGAGATGCTGGGATGTCTCAAGAATATCCTTAATCACTTAAGATTACTTAAAATCCATTTCTAGTTTCATTTTTAAGTCCATTCTATTTTTCTGAGAGAATATTTTATTTATAAAATGTTATCTATTGGTAAAGCTGGCTTTTACTCATCTGACTGGTACTAGTCTACACAATGTCCAACAGTTCAAGGAGATAAAGCAAACTTACCCCCTACTCCACACAAAATCATCTGGGTCTGGTAATGGTTGTTACCGGTTTGTAAGAGACATCTCTAGTGACTAGAATTGATCAAAATTCTTAATTATTATGAGACAAATTACATATGAGACAAATGGCTTAAGTAAACAATCTCTGTAGCAATCTATCATTTATAATATCAAAAAGGAAAGACACATTTATGCGAAAAACAGAAAAAGATATCATAAAATAGTTCTATTATTTCTACAGTAGGGAAAATCTTTACTGAGGTCTGAGGGCTTTTCTTTCTTTTTTTTTTTTTTTAATCTATTCCATCCCTTCCTCCACTCAAAAAGTATTTGAACAAGATCATTAGGCTTAAGGATGTTTTTTCAGCATTACTGACTGGATAATAATGGAAAAAGGTTTCAGGCTGTGCTATGAATAGAATGAATCACAGAATCCTAGTATTGCAAGATGGAAAAGACTCCTTAATTCATGTGCTCTATCCTTTTGATCAAGAGACAATCCTTTGTAAGGCAAGATCAGATTCTTGGATCTTATATTGAAATGTTTAAACTGAAGTCCCTTCAAAACCTGTAATGATAGTTGATGTTAAAGAACCAAAGATGATCTTACACGCTATCTCCTAAAGGCTTTATTCAGCCACAAGTAAATGAGAGTTTTGCTATCAAAGATAGCATGAATGCTATATGTATACATAGAAATCACAATACTTATGCCCATAGAAAAATGACATATATGTTCATCTAAACACTCATTTTGCTGCATAAATGCAAAAATACAAAATATTGTGAAAAAAATAAAAATAAAATATTTAAAACAAAGTGCATCTTTTGTTTTAATTTTTATAGGACTTTAGGGAAAGGTCTCAAATCCTTGTGCTTTCAATTCTGTTAAGCAGATGTGTTCACTCATGATCTTCCACTTCAAAGGTTTTTCCTATGATATTCATTTAAATTGCTGAAAGTTTTCTAACTGGTTTGTAGTTAAAACTACTGCAAAATGCATTTTAAACATCATAGGAAAAATGAGATGAATCATTTTCATTTTTGCTAGTTCCAAAATATGTCATAATGACTTTAACAGTGCACGAATCTCTGGATTACCTCTGGCAAGAAAAGGAGATGGAGGAGGAAAGACGCTGGGTTTTTTTGTTCTATGTATTAACATCAGTGGAATCATCTGGAGTTCATCAAGAATAGGTCTGTTTCTAGTATTAATATTTTGAAACATACTTTATATATGATATGAGGATACTCAACTGGAGCATTTTTTTTCTCATCTTGACCTCATTAACTGGGTAAGAGAGTCTCCAAAGACCTTCACACTATTTTCCTCTAAACTTGTCCTTATGTCATGTCTATCCATAGATTCTTTCCTATGGTGTTTGTCAATATCAGTCGACAACAATATTTCATATTTTATGGTACAGTGCTCTGCAAATGAATGAGACAGGGCTCTCCATTGAAAATTAAGAAAACATTTTTCCCCATAAAGGCCTTCTGTTGTTCATAGAAATCGGTTGATCCAAGAGAAATATTTGTATAAAATATTTTGAACCAAATTCTAGCCTATTGTATAAAAAATAAAAACAGGCTTGTGCTAGAAACTAGCTAGCACTACTAATAATCCTGGGAATCGGAATTATTAAATATTCCTCTAATAGATTGGTCCCATTAAAATAACTTTTTTGGAAACACTTCCTACTTAACGCGAGGATTTTCAAGGTTTTGTTGAAACCCTGCAGGTTTCACAGCACTGGAAGAATGCAGATGTTTTACCATGGTAGCCAGAGCTTCACACTACTGACACAGTAACGTGGCTCATTCTAAAGCTATGCTGCTGTCCTCATTCCACATCTGGCCTAAATTTTGATTTAGAGAAAACATAAAAAACAAAAATGAGACTCTCTACCACTCCATGAAGCTCAGAAGCTTTTTCCCCTGTTTTCCCTCTCTCAATACTCGATTTTCCTGTCAGCTTCTTTCAGCACAGTGGTTAAGTTTTGAAGAAAAATTATGTATTGAAGAAGTGTTTTATCACCTTCTCCCATTAAAGTCATGAATAATCTGCTCCAGAAAACTCTTCACTGTCCATGTACATCCTGAAGAACTTTTATTAAACAACTATATAGTATACTGAATATTCCTGCTTTGGACATTAAGATAGGAGCAAATGCTCTCCCATCATTCACAGTTAGACATTCTTTGTAGAAAGCAATTCTTTTGATCAGGTGTGAGTTCCCCTTCATAGATCTATGTTGACTACTCCAATCACCTTGTCCTTAGCATGTTCAGAAAAGTCTTCCAGGATTATCTGCTCTATCATCTTCCTGGGGATTGATGTGAGTCTGACTGGCCTATAGTTCCTCACATCCCCCATCTCATAGCTCTTGAAGACAGGAGTGACATCGGTTTTCTTCCAGTCCTCAGAAAGTTCTTGCAGTCACCACAACCTTTCATGTTGCTATTGGCCTTTACTCCTCATAGAATCCCGAGCATCATCATCTCATGGTCACTGCTGCTGCAGTCTGCACATCCCCAGCCAGTTCTTCCTTTTTTTAAAGAATGGTTCCAACCTCTCCTCATCACTTGATCACTTCTGTCAGTTGTGCTGTCCTTCCAGAAGATATTGTGGTGGTTCAAGTTTCTCCAAGAGGATTAAGGTCTGCAAAGGGGAGGATTTTTCTAGTTGTCTGACGATGGCCTTGTCTGCTTATTTCAGATTAAATGGACTGTAGTAAAAACCTGTTCTGTGGTTTTACAATTGCAAGAGGAGCAGAAGCCTTCCTCCTTGTGCCAGAGGTTATCAACTTCTAGTCCGCACCATCAAAGAGTCTCCCAGCATCTCCCAGCTCCCTGCTTCAGTGCAGCTGGGTTTGCAGGCTCTTGTTTCTGCTGGGTTCAAAGAATATCCAGTCAATGTCTTTTTACATAGTCTGCTGACATCTTTTCATTGCTCCTTTCATTGGCAACACAGCTTATCCACTAGTGCACATCGCCTTCAAGCAAGGAAACCATCTCCTCCTGCCTCAGGAAGACTAGAGCTTGTGATGTGTACTTCCTTCTTATGGCTTGAGTTAAACGGGGTATATAAAATGTCAGCTTCAAGGCTGGATACCTCCTGCAGGATAAGAATCTGTTCATGGGGATGAAAATCACTTAATGATAGCAGGATATCCATTGTGTAACAATTTGAAATGCATGTGTTCACTCACAGGAACAAAATATTAAACTCAACTTATATAGCAAGCAACATTGCCTGAACACTAGTCCCACTCTCAAACAGGTATCTAGTAAAAATTACCAATCACATTTCAATGCTTTCAGACAAGTTGCCTTGATTGCCTACAGCCTTCCCCAAAGACGTGGTGTCTTTGCCATTTCTGCTCAGTAACCTTTCTGTATTACGCAGTACAGGCACTGTGAATGTGAGCATCTTCTCAATGTTTTCTCATTTCTAACCGCAGTTGAAATTATAGTTTTCTTCTTCTTTATAATTTCTATTTCCCCAAGCTATCAGTTAAATAGTCTTGGGTTGAGACTTCCTTCCTGCCCAGTCTTTAGCTCTGTCAAGTATTTTAAGATATGGTTTGTGAGAATGAAAGAATAATACATGGAATGAGTCTATTCTTCATCCTTTGTTCTTCAACTATTCAAATGCCATGAGTAAAACCAAAAGTCCTAAGGTGATGCTTAAAAGCAGGAGATCTAAAAATGTGTACCTGGGGACATTTCATTTCCTCTGCTAGAGCTTTCAGGGCATGTTTAGGTCAAATTTTCAAACTTTGGGGCAAATAGGAAGACTATACCCTTTTTTAATGAAAGTTCATCTAACTCCTTCCCTTCAGGTGAAAGGAATATTGGCAAAATCCCTTCAGGTGAAGGGAATAAATGGGAATATTGCAATTTTCTTGCTACTAGGATGAACAATTTGCTACATTTGCCACATGCAGATCATTTTGCCAAGCCAGGATTTGCTGGATTTGCAGGTAGTGTTGAAACAGGTTTTATTAATTTAAAGTGAGATGGGAGTTAGGTCATGTTCCAAAGGAGGGAAAAAAATAAGATCACAAAGACAGAATTTATTTGAGCGATATGAGAAAAGGGATATTCTCTATGTTTTTAAAGGTTTTTGTCTATGGAGAAGAGACATAGCAGCACAGCCATTTCTCAGCACAAAAACTGAGCCTGATAAGGCTTCTGGAGAACTAAGAATAAAATAAAAAAGCCTAGGAGAAAAGGTATCATGAAATGCAGTCCATTTACTAGCAACAGATTGAGCCTACAGTTCATTTTCCACCATTTCAAACCCCAACCGTCATCATTCGTTAATATAATTGGATAGTCAAGTTATATACTTGGATGTTTTGGGCAGTTTTGCTGTCTGAAATAAGCTTTCACATGCTACACGGTCTCCCTGCACTCGAATGACGATTAAGCAAATGGCTGCCATCCAATGAACAAATGGAAATGATTATGAGTCCCTCTGGGATGTATACACACACATAATGAGAGCTATTTTGCTTCTGTAAGGCCGCTCTCTCCAGAGTCACAGTAAGAGCATTATGTTTTTAAAGGGGAAATAGAGTTAATATGGTGCATGAAATGTGTTTCCTGATTTATTTCAGGAAATACAGACTCTCACCTGTAAGTCCTCCTGGATTCTGGGTAGAATACTTAAGATGCTGAATGCAGTAACAACCAGGGGCTAAAAAAAGAAGAGAAAAACACATGGTTAGAAAAATTTGAAAAAAGATCATATGTCTTCAAGGGTAACAGGGGAGATGATAGCCATGGATAATGCTGCAGATCCATCTTCTGATCTTATTAAATCGTTACTAAGCTTTGGGAACATGATGGAGTAAAAGGACAGAAGGGGAAATATGGAACTTTTTTATTCAACACAAACAATGCAGAAAGAATGGAACTTTCCATTCAATATTTTTCAGCCAAAATCTGAAAATGTTGTATATTGCAGCTATTGTTATTCCAAACATGCAGCAGTTGTTATACTCTGTGTCTGATCTAAATGGAGAAAATGGGTAACAGAAAATGTAGGGGCTTCAGCAAAAAGGCTCAAATGTGTAATAAAGATTAAGACCTGAAAAAAAAAGGTACTCAGTCTTTTTTGATACCTTAGATCTAATCTGAGCAAATACTTATCTTAATGACAAGAGATAAAATACATGTACATGTTCATACCTCTCAAATGGTACCTTGATTAAAATTATTCCTTAGGGGACCATCCTGCCTATGCTGCTTCTCTTAAAAAACACCAAGCTCAGAGAATGACCAGGTATTAGGGAAAAAAGTACTTTATTTGAGCTAATGCCACAAAATGATTTACGAGCTGCAATAATGAAGCATCATAAATCTAAATTCTTGGCCAAGCCACATTCACAACCCTGTATTAAGTGACCAGACTCTCAAAGTGATGCCAGGGAAGTATTAGACATCTCAGAATGAGATTCCAAGCAGTCAAGTCTCTGGGAGGGAACCATCTAGAGTGAGGCAAAAAGGAGTAGGTAAGAACACATCCTAAATCTTGCCTCCTCCTTAGAGCTTCAGAAAAGTGCCCCTCTGGCCCTAGGAACAATTTCCTAATGATAGATATCTACCACCTCTCTTAGAGGGAAAAAAAAAGGCAAAAAACGAAATGTCCTCAGTACAAATTTGATCAGTCTGCTCAACCAGGATATGGAAGAGACAGGCTCAAAAATCTCTCCTCTGCCTGAGGACATTTCAAACCACATCCTTCAGCATCTCTGGAGTGCATCTTAGGCACAAGATATTTTATGAACCAGACGTTCTCCATTCCTCCCGCTGAAAATGCTCTTTTTCACAAAAACAAACAAACAAAGCAAGATTCTCTAGAACAGAAAAAGCAACAAGTAAGAGAGATTTTTTTTATCCTAGTGTTCAGGACTATCACAGGATTAAAATGTCCTAAGACTCCAGTTTCAGAGCCAGTGTCAAACCTCCTTCTGAATTTTATCCAGTGTTTTGGGGTAAAATACATTTACCAGTATGAATTACCTTTTGCATTTACCAAATAACAAAGAGTCCATTCAGTTTTCTTTCTTTATCCATTTGCCATATGAGGACACATGCACATAGCAACATGTCACTTCCTTGCAGAAGCAGCATGGAAAAAAAACATGGAATTCATCTATGTCTAATTGTTTTTGTTATCACTGAGCCAATGTTTGAAAACAGGCAATGAAAGATCATTATCAGTTGACAGAATATAGCTCAGTTCCTACAAAAAAGGACCTACCCTAGTCTCAAAGGGTTTAAAAAGACGTCTCCCTTCTTTTTTACCACCAAACATCCAATGCAAACCAAGCATCCATACAACACAAAATTAAGCTCAAAAACAGTGGTTCACAATAAAAAAAATGCAAAAGACTAAAATGCACACATTTTTTCCAAAAAAGGGACTTTATCTACATTTAATTTGAATAGGGATAGTTTTATAAATGTAAATTATCATCTTAAAAATTTAATAGGATTTGTTGTCTTTATTTCTAGTTTTTATTTTATAAAAATTGTAGGACGACAAAAAAAAAAAAAAAAAAGGATTTTTTCAGGTCCAATAAAACCTTGAATTAACTGATTAGAGCTGGAAACAGACATTCTGACCTCAGCATAATTAAAGAACCCTGCAAGTTATATAGTGAAAGACTGCTGGCTCTAGGTAGTGCTTGTTAAATAAAATTCTGTTCTTTCCATAAAAACATAACTTAATTTTCTGTATATGGTTTCAATTTGTTTCACCGTCTGTATAAATTACCAGTATTACATTTCATTTTTCCTGGGGAAAATATAGTTGAATTTCACGTCACGCAAAGGAGCTGCAGTTTTTCCTTTTGTATTTCCAAGTCAGTGCCATCCAAAACAGGCTTCCCTTTGTTGCCATTTTTATGTGTAGCCGTGTCTCCTAGGAGTGGTAATAATCCTCGTTAGCCCTTGCACAACCCACGATCAAAAGAAAATTATTTAGGCTTATATTTCTGGGCTCTCAAACTTTTCCTCCCCAAAATCTCCAAGATCAGGAGCTGGACAGGTCTTTACAGCCCACAGGGATTACCTTCAGGTGCTCAGTGAAATCTCCTCGTTCAGCAAGATGCCGAGAACTCTGGCCCTAAACCCTACAAATTCTTAAGTAAACCTATTGAAGAGAATGAGGCTCTTGAGGAGCTGGAAGTTAAATATGTGCTTAACAGCTTTGTGGGGTCATAAATGCAACGTTCAGCTCTGTATGGGACTAAGGCCTGGGTAATTTCCTATACTTTTTGTGCCAAGAGCAAATGGCCTAAATCCTTCATGTAGCAACATAAGGACGTGGAGAAAGATCTACTCACTGGACTTTTATGTCATGGCGGAAATATAGTTAGAAGGCAATATGATCAATACTTTTGATTTTTTATTTAAACCATGATATTATCTTATCTTTTGCTAGTGATAGGTCCCACCCATAAAATTCTTAAAATTTCAGGGCATCAAGAACTGGGATTTTAGTTTAACTCAGGTTAGAAATTTTGCCAGTTCCAAAGATTTGATCAGAAAAGTTCCCAAAGTGAGAAGTTTGGTTTGGAAGTATTTCCACATTACAGTCTTTCATTAAAATGAATAAATGACCACCTTTCTTTTAAAAACTGTCTTTGCCAATCCTCTAACTTTTCATTATCACAGAATTGGATGGGACCCAGGATATGCTGAAGAAAAGATGCTGCAAAGCCCTTAGACCACTAACCATTACTTAGAAAAACAATCCGTGGATCCATGTTAACATAGCAATTGAAATGATTGGCATTAACATGAAAACATGAACTTTTAAGATCAGTTTAGCCTGATAGTGACTATCTGTGTGGAGCTTCCTATCTTTGACTCAGTTCTCACTTTGTAAGACAGGTACAGCAGTATCTTTACCTATCCATATTCAGCACAGCATTTCAGAGCAAAGTCACTTATAAAAGGGGGATAGGCGGGAAAAGGAACAAAGTTTCCTGTAAACAAACTTAATTACCTGAGAAATATGGCAAGAAAAGCTTGGCGCATAAAGGAACAGCATTTAGAGAGCTGATACTGCCAACAGAAAGGACCTGCTTTTCCACTTCCTTATACTTCATAATGTCATGCCTATGCAAGGAAATTAGAAATTGGTTTACTCATGCTGGTAGCATTTTGCACTCACTTTTCACACTGACGGCTCATGGTGAAAACAGAGAAGGAACTGGACAAATTCGGGCTCTTCCTTCTGCTTTGAGGAATAGAAAGTGTTTGAAAGGTACCCCATCTCTGCACAAAAACCCAGTGCAATGACTGTGCTTTACATCTGTGCTTTAAATCCTTTTCATGTAGGTATACAAATTAAAGTGTATATTTATGGGGAAAGAAAAGTGGGGTTTTTTTCTGGACCAAGGACTTGATTTTACATTAATCAGAAAAATGCTCTTTGACCTCAGCAATGAATGTGTGAATGTTTAGATTTTTTTTTATATAAATGAGAAATAGTTTTACACAGGCATCTCCCCGTGTATCTAATTTTGATTCTTTCTGACTTTATGTCTGACTATCATGCCTATCATGCCTATTGACTGTTCTTCATATTGCATGAGGCTAAGAAAGTACAAAAATATCTGTAGAAACTTTCTGAAACTCCTGAGAAATTCCAGGCTTGTTGACTAGTTTCTCTCTTGTGTGTTGTGTAGCCACTATATTGAGCAGGTTGAAATGCTGCCACTTCTGTCCAGAAGTAACTCAAAGCTGTTACATTTCCTATGTACCCTGAAGTTTTGAAATTCCTCTGAATGGCGTATCTAGAACTGGAGCCTCCAAGTAGTGTATTCTGCTGTGTATTTTGCAAATTCCAAGACAATCTTCAGAATACTCACAGAAAAGACATGAAGAAAGAATGGAGACATTCATATCTACAGATATTCACAGAATCACAGAATGGTCAATGTGGAAGGGACCTCTAGAGATCATCTAGTCCAACCCCCTGCTCCAGCAGGGACACCCAGAGCACGTGGCACAGGGTGGCATCCAGGTGGGTTTGGAAGATCTCCAGAGAAGGAGACTCCACAGCCTCTCTGGGCAGCCTGTGCCAGGGGTCTGGCACCCTCACAGGAAAGAAGTTCTTCCTCGCATAGAGGTGGAACTGCCTGCATTTCAACATGTACCCATTACCCCCTGTCCTGTCACTGGTCACCCCTGAGAAGAGTTTGGCCCTATCCTACATTCTCCCCTCAGATATTTGTACATATTAATAAGATCCCCTCTCAAATTTCTCTTCTCTAGACTAAACAGGCCTAGGTCACTTAGTCCTTCCTCATGAGTTAGATGCTCCAGTCCCTTAATCATCTTTGTGGCTCTCTGCTGGACCCTCTCCTAGAAGCTCCTTGTCACTCTTGTCCTGGGGAACCCAGAGCTGCCCCCAATACTCCAGGTTTGGCCTCCCCAGAGCTGAGCAGAGGGGCAGGATCCCCTCCCTGGCCCTGCTGGCTACGCTCCTCCTGATGCAGCCAGGATCCCATTGGCCTTCTTGGCCATGAGGCACATTGCTGCCTCATGAGTAACCTGTTGTCAACCAGGACTCCCAAATCCCTGTCCATGGAGCTGCTTTCCAGCAGGTCAATCCCTAATCTGTGCTGGTGTCTTGGGTTACAACAGAGTGAATTGTAAAGGAACAAAGAGATATTTGAGTCCCATTGAAAATCATTGAGTCACAGTTGAAAATCAGTGCCAGCTGAACACCTAATCCCATTTAAATCTCTGAACTTTCCCCTTTTGTGGAATTGTTTCTCTCTATTCATATAAATATATATATATAAATATACACATACCCATATATGCACAGCCTTGTCATTAAAAAAGTAAATTAATGCTAATTCTAGGCTTATTTTTTTCTGAACTGATTCACTTTTGCCAGTACAGCCCTTCAGGTATCTTGACAAAATATTAGTTCAGCGTTAACCAGCTTCTGTGTCTGGACTGCAGTTCAGGAAACAGAGTCCATTACGACAGCACAGGGAAACATTACTAACTAATGGAGATTCTTTACCCATAAATTAAATATAATGAGCCAATTCCATCCCTAATCTAAACACAGTGAATACTGAGATTAATTTGATCATGTGTTTATTTGTTGAGGAACCTAGGCAATGTGAAAAACAGAGGACAACGCCAAACTTGATGTCAATTATATACGAGTTGCACAGAACACTTTCTAGAAATTGTCCAGGACTATTTATTTTGAAGAAAATACTGCCCCAGCAAGTCTCCCCCCACAGAACAGAACACAGATCGTGTGCTACACATGCATGAATTAGGCTTACCTAAAGACTAGTTAAGATGTGTTTACCTGGGGTGCTATTAAGCGTATGAGATTGTTGACTTCGGTGACAGGAAGGGGAACGCTCGTGTTTCTGCGGGGATGTACATCGTGTTCCAGTTACAAACTGCTATTGTGCTCCTGTTCCAGATGGCTCCTGCTCTTTTCACCGCATATCTGTCCCCTTTTGCTGCTGCAGCCTTCAGCCACATGCTGGACGAGAGACCTGCCGGACACTAAATCAACCGCGTGCTGATTCCTGGGATTTTACACAAGTTGTATAGGGAATATGTCATCCACTTTCCACTCAGTTTATAACTTGTCAACATACAGATCGTGTAGGGGGCTTTGTAAACACAAAAAGCAACTGTTGTTCAAATCTTACTGCTAATGACTTTCCCATCTGTTGGCTGGAAGTCAAGGGGAGTTTGAACAGCACTTAGCACAACGTGTAGCGAGCACACCACCACCCATAAACTGTCTCTGGTAACTTGTCAAGCGCTTTATCCGGATATTCAGCTGGAATCCCGAGTTCCCAGGATGATTGATTATATTGCTTGTAATTTTCTCTCTATATGAAAGTCTAATAGCAAATGTCTTCGGTAAATTTGAAGGAAGAAGCACTCAAGAACCGCAGAGAGTTGTCAGGTCTCACAGTTACCACTGCAGGGTGGTTTATTTGTGAAACTCCTCCAGCAAGTCCTTGCAACTGACTGCTGATATGAACTGCGAATTATCAAATATTGAACTAAAGATTGCACAAGTCAAGGGAAATGTCAAAATGTCATGGAGTTCAAGCCTGTGAAACACTCCCCACTCCTGTATCCAGAAAAAAAATAGTACTTAACTATATAAAGCTGGTGACTTCCTGTGCTCACTGTGCTCATAAAATATGCTGCAAAATCAAGTGAACTGATGCAGATCAGTAGCTTTATAGGACAGAACCACAGAGAAGTCAGAATTAGCCACAGGTTGGGGGTTATGGTAAATCCATGACCAAGACCCACATAATCTAATAGTGACTTTTTGCTTATCTCTCTATAATCAAAGGATTTGGTGAGCTGTCTGCTATGCAGAGCAGATGATGCACATTTTCTCCTCTGCTTTTTCTTCCAACAACATCAAACATTCTACAAGACATTCCCATTCCATAACTGTGTGAAAACTTCCATCTCCCATACAGCAAAGAGGAGGCCCAGAAACATTTATTTTTAAGGGAGTTTGTGCTAGTTTTTCTAACGAGATTAGATTTTGCCATAAAAGAACAACAAGAAGAGGTATAAGTCATATATGTTTGCTTTCAGGCAGTGTTGCAAAGCCATTCCCGTGCCCTGCAAACTCCCACTAATCAGCCCTCAACAAATTGCACAACTGTGCTTGTTTTGAGCTGGAAAGATCACTCTTAGATGAGCAGAGAAAGCTATCAGAAGATGTAAAATGAAACAAGGCAAACAGAAAACAGACTGATGTAACTAAGCAACCAGAGCCAAAGTGCTCACCCAGTTTTCATTAAGCTGGTACTCTAGTGAGGTAGGCAAAGGAATGCAGAAGCAGTTTCCATTCCATGCAGGATGTGCGAGTATAGAATTATGGAATGTGTCCCTTTGCTATTAAAAGCAGGTCTTTCAGATCAGTCTTATAAAACGCATTATATTAGAAAGTAGATGTGAAAATCTTAAATTCAAGACATTGAGTGGTGAATGGAAAGGAGAAAAATGCATCAATAAAAAAAATTTAGGAATCACTTCACTAGAAAAATCAGAAGAAAAAAATATTCCAATGTGCAAGAGAAGGGTTCAGAATAAAACTCTGATGTTTGCATATCTTATTCCAAAAGCTCTAGCTATCCCCACCCATGCACTAATGTGCTTTCCAGGTAAAATATATCAGCACAACAATACCTCTAATAGACTTCATGGAGCCAGCTGAACTGCTGTCCCTGTTGTAGGCATCACTGAAATCAGAAATCTATGTGTGTGATGGCCAGAAACTGATATTTCTGCCTCTCAGTGCCCAAGAAAATTAAGAGAAAGAAAACAGGATATTTGAGCTATATAGATTTTTCTTACTGTCTATTTAAGCTAATTTGTAAAGTAAGCACTTTGGATTTTTTCAGGGACTATTATCATCAAATAGTCTAAATGAATGTGTAGAGAGCATTAAACACAGCACACACACCCTGGTGACACCACAAAAACAGAAGTTTGCCAATCCAGCCACGTTGACTAGATTTGTTGCCAGACCCAGATACAGTAGCCTGACAATTCATCGCACATATTAAAGCCCCCACAGAAACATTCTACCCCACATTAGAACTTGTTTTCAACATACTATATTTTTCACCATTATTTATAGAACCGGCTGTTTTCTCTGACCTTCCAACTTCCCAAACATGTGTTGATTATCATAGGATCTGAAGAGATAATGACAAAAATCAGAAAAGATCAGTGAACTCATTGGTTTCCTTCGTGATTTATTTTGAAGCAGGTGAAGATATTTGATGATAACTGTCTGCATGTCAGGCAGCATGTCTACGGGCAGCCTCAAAGCCAGGATCAAGGCCAAATTCATCCAACATCTGTCCTGCTTCTGTATGTTTATATAGTTTTATGCACATTCATGCAATTTTATGCATGTTTTTGTCATAAAATATTCGCAGAACTGGCTCTGAATGAGCCCATATAGTACATCCAGAAAATGAAATATGTTACTTGGTGATTCACTCTTACCTGCTCTGTGTATGATTGGGCTGCATCCAGATGCTGTTTGTCTTTGCAGTGAGACCACTGGGAAGATCAGGGTGAATCCAGACAGTCTACAAGGCCAGTGGTTATATCTGTACCATCTGCATCTACAGAATCCTGCTCTGAATGAGCAGAATTATACCAAGTCTCATTCTGCCCACCTGGCCCTGTCCATTCCACCGGTGCACTCCTCCATCCTCCCCTCTACGCTCCTCCGAACCTTCAGGGGATTGTCCAAACACAGCTCTTAGCTCAAAGGTTTTAAATTATTCCCAGGACAAGTAAATGAAACTAGAATGCAGAAGTTGTCTTGCTCTATCACTTTCAAAATGTCCAACTGAATAAAAATTTCAACAAAAATTTCAATAACCTTAATAAACACCTTTGACAAAATCTATTGAGAAAATCTGATGCCATTATGCCAAATTTCATTAGGTTAGAGTCTTGCTTCTTCTTCATTCCTGACATCCTATAAAGAAGAATGCAGTTCCTTTTGTAAATGTCAATCTCTGTTCCGAAAACTGATGGTAAAATTTAGCAAAATCTGTAAAATTCAGAACTTCTCTGATATGAAATAAGTGTAACAGTAATAATATATAGATCAGATAGATAAAATGCCATCTAAATTACTGCAAAGCACATGTGTAAGAGTGGAGGTCTAAAACTACAAAATCAGGGCAGTAGTCTGATAGAAATAGTCTTTTGAAATTCTCAGATACACAAAACATTTTCATGCCAAGCAGCTAAAGGCCATATGACCTATCAGTCTTTCATGATTCTGTTTTTCTAGGCTTTGAAGAGTTTCATTTCATGGCTGTCTCCACAGCCAGTTTTTATTGTCATTTCTATTGTTTTTAAAGTAAGAGCATCCCATCACAGGTTTTTGCACATTATGAAGGATATTTTTGGTAGATCATGTCATGGAAAAACTCAATTTGATATTTTTAAACCATGTTTGAGAATAATCTCTTATGCCCTCAGGACACCTCATTGATGTAAGCAAAAAAACTCTGAAGTTATGGCTGAACACAGTCCCACACTTTGCCTTCTGCTTTGGGTCCACATTACAGAAACCACACAGCAGCCATTCACAGGGATGTTTTAATAATATACTTTTTTGTTGTTTAGTTTTCTGGTAGTTTTTATTTTTGTGACATAACTTTCTATTGTTTACATTAAAAGCTAGGGACAGGAACAGCAGCAGGCCAGGTTGACCAGTGGCATAACATAAGATTTTTCAGGTTTAGACAGGCATTTGCAACTTTTTTCTATACAGATAAAGCATATCACTATGTCTTCCTCCCAGGTTTTTATGCCTTCTCTCCTTAGACTGATATTAGTACATTTGTACAGCTCCTAGAGCAATCATTTCTAACATTACCAAATAGATGGTGTGTTGATTTTAGGTATTATTTGATAGCTGAAAAGATTTTTAGGCCTATTATGTCAATTTTTACTTAGAGAGTAACCTGAAACAAAAATCTTATTTGAAAGGTTGCTCTTACTGTATTTTTGCTGTTCAAAGAAGAGAAAGCTCAGCTTAAGGTGCAGAGGAAATACTTTACACTGTCCTTACCCAGAGAGCTGCTCCTGCACCTTTACCTGGATTCTTGCTGACAAGGGAGTTTGTTAGACACATGCTTGATTCATACATAATAAAAGCCCAAATAGTTGTGGTCGCGAGGATATTTTAAGTCTGTAAATACCAAGTGTGATTCCCATCACACATGAAAGAAAATAAACTCAGCTGTATCTGGAAACTATCTTCCTCATTGCGCGTGGAAAAGGGAACATCGTGTCACAGTGATTCACTGTTACATGCTGATTTCAAGTGAATGCATTGAGAATATATATAAGCAAAAACATACTATCTCCTTACCATATCATTGAAAACACATAGCAGAATATGCTATTAAGACCTACATACTGTGCCCCAGGAACTACGAAGGTTGTTTCTATCCACATGCTGACTGGGGCCTTCCATTACCCTTAGTGTGGGGCCTAGCATGTCCCCCTGCTATTTCTTCATATCTATTATTACTAAGTCCTCAGAGCCAACAGACTCCTTTTTTTTTCCCTACTCTTTGTGATACAGCATGAACTTTCCTTGTTTGGTTTATGTTCCAAGAGACAAATGATGGGGAAAACATTTCGGCGACTCTTTCATTTGTCAATGACAAAAGCAGAGATTTATATGAAACACCACTGGAATGGAAATATTGACTCTGATCTTTCGGTTAGGATGAAAAGTGCTACCTAGGTGAAAAGGATCATTATTGTTATGAATCAACTGCACACACGTCACAGGCATAACGAAGTACTGTTTATGGCTGGTAAGCTTTGTAATAATCATAGTTTCCAGTGAGGGCTCTTTAGTAAACGAACACATTCTTTGAGTGAGATTTTGTGAATTGTCTACGTAAGTTTGATGCCAGCTCGCATGGAAAATTGATGAGAAATGGGTGTCTAACTCCCACAGGGCTTTTGAAAAAAGCCTCATTCTGCATTATTTGGAAGCGAGGAGTAAATAGAAATACAATATAGTATCACAACAAGAGCATGAAGAAGAAAATGACATATTGAGCAACGTTGAAAGAAAAGCTCTGTGTCTCTAAAGGACAAATTATTGCAGAATCCTGTTATTTACTGGCCCTGTACTTTCCTGCACCGCCAGGAGATAGCAGAAGTTAACAAGACGCCCTGCAATGTCTCAGAGCCTTCCTTTTAGTTGTCCAGAGCCCTCAGTCACTTATTCCATTCAACCACAATCCCACCTCCAGCGTTATTCAACATCTGCATGGAGTCATGAGGAGAGACAGGCGGATACTGCTGGGATGTGCCCAGAGGGACAGCACTGCATGCTTGTGCTTGGGTTTCCCTCCGAGTCACATCACAATATCATTGCCTATATTTTTCTGGATATACCCAGAGGAAATATCTAAAACAGTTAACCACAGAGAAGATCGGGGTGTTTCTGATAAGAAGAACTTCATATGATACATTTCAAGCAAAATAATGCTTGATGCCACAGCATCATCTAATATTTAAGCATTTGCCCCCATGTTGCTAAGTATGTCTTCAGCTTTAAAGGTCTCCAGTGCTCTTCATGCTCCTGGAAGGTCATGCAATGACAGGATGAAAAAACATGGATTTGCTTCTGAAATGGGACTGAATATTGCACAAGACTTCAGATACTGATCCATTCACAGTGAGAACAGCTTTTTTTACTCATTAACAGAATTTCCTATGACAGCAGTATTCCCAAAATGTGGTTTTTAAAACAGCCACTGAGATGGTTAGCAACAGAAGTCACTGCAAGCACCATATGAGTCCTTCATCCTTTGCACTTTCTGCCTACATTGCACATTGAGAGGCTCTGCTTAGGCTGTGTGTACTGTCTGAATTCAACTATGATGACTAGCTATAGGCTCTTTATTCCACTCCAAAGTATATATGCACTTATGCGAGGTAAGAAGGAGCTGGTGTACAGTGAAAGTAAATCCTCAAGTAGCACTTCAGAAGGTATTTGTAACATTTAATATAGATAGTTTGAACTGCTTTTAGTAATTTGCCAAAAAAGAAATCTGTAACACAGTGCATAGTTCATTCTTGATCTACATTCCACCTACAAAAATATAAATTTATCATCAAAAATGAATTTTCATGTGCTTCAGCTTTCTGGTCTTGCTGTCTGTGTTGTTTGATGAGCCTCCAATTAAATTTGTGCTAGGCAGCGAGCTGACAATGATTGTGCCCAGCTTATGTCAGGAAACGGCTGGGTGAAAGAGATAATATTTCATGGGAACCTTTGCAACTCTGCTGCTGCCAGCCCTCACAATTATTTCTGACCTTTTGGAAAGTATCTCTTAAGTAGATTCTAGCAAATGCTACAATTTTGCCCTAGAAAAGCAGAAGAAGCTAACAATGACCAATAGGTCTTTTTGAGTGGTAACTTTTTAATAATTCTTTCAGTTCCTGCTTATTTGTTCTCTCCTTTCTTAAGCTGCTCTTCTTAAGCACCTTCCCCTTGCTTATAAGTCTGCAGTAGAAGTTGGCAGGTGGCCGAGAGAGGAGATGTTGATGTACAGCACCTTCTAAAGACCAACAGATCACAGTTAAAGGAGAAAATCACTTGTTATTGTAAAGCCTCAGCGCTAGTACTTTAAATAAAATAGATCCTTCTATTGCTGAATTTCAGGGAATAGGCAAATAGCAATTGTTTTGTAACCAGGATCCACTTTGTCTTAAGGAAAAAGAAAAATTGTTTAAATTGAGGAATACTAGTCAAGCTAGTAAAGCTATCAAAGAGCTGGTTTTGTTTTCACAATTGCATTAGTTCTATTTCTTATTCAAGCTGCATATATAATGGCACTGAGGTAGAAGATACTGATGAACTTGCCCAGAGCAGATGAAATCCCAGTGCTCATGGACTGCTGCAACCCCTGAAGGGGCAACGTTACAGGGCTATTAGGCCACTGGAATTTCCAAATGGTCCCTTTATAGATAAGGGCAAATATTCAGCAGGAAACTAAAGCCAGAGCAAACCTGAACCTTGAGCATTTGCCACCTTTCATATGAATGCGTAGAGAATTCACCCTCTTCTTAGAGAATCTGACACCCTGAAGGACCCCCCAGTATTGGCAGCATGAAAAGGTTGTCCATATTGATCTCTTGGGTTAGAGAAAAAAAGTCTGTGGAATATCAGTGGAAAAGTAAAGCTGACTAAGATTTCTGTAACAGGAATATTGAGAGTCTCAATAAACCGCAAACTACTGTCCATGTTTTATTTTAGCTGTATCTACTGATATATATTGACTTCAGGGAACAATTTCTATACACTTTCCAGAGGTTTAATAGCCTATATAATTTCTATGATTTCTATGATGTCTATGGAATATACCAACATTATGTAGTAGAGAAAAACTGGCAATTATTACTGAGGTTTGAAAGACCTCAGTAGATCAAGGAGTCAAGGTCCAACATTTGCAATAATCTGACTGTGTCATTAAAAAAAATCTGTTTATGCTGCAAATAGTTCTTATTTCTAGAGCCAAAAACAACTGTAAAAGGATTAGATTAATAACCAGGGGTCAAAACAAGCTTATTCAGCTTATTTTATTATTTGTGTTGATGACACTCTCTTTTGTCTTCATCCAGTAGTAGGAAGTGCTTTATCATCTTCTGGTTTGGAAAAAGACCCAAGCAGCTAATGTAAAAAAAATATACTCTGCAGTAGCTGCAATATGATTAATTTTCCACCCCACAAGATCTCTGAGAGTTTGAAAGCACCCTAGAGCTTTATTTGCTACATTATAGTCATCAAGGATCATAAAGCATCTTCTTCCTTCCACACTGCTAGCACTTCAGAGAGATTGAATGGAATGAGCAGAGGATTGAAAACCAGGAAATTTTGATTATAATAGTAAAAGAGCCTGTGACTTGCTTTTAGCCTTGGCTAATAACACTGGACTCAGTTCTCCAAGGTGCTACAACCCTCTGCTCCAACTAGAGAAAATTTAGACTTGATTTCTCTGTCAGATCTTGATTTCTACACTTTAATATGAGGATAATAATACCTATTTGTTTTTCATAAGACACCTTGGGGTGGAGCAGTAGGTAACAGCAAATATTTTTATTACGGTCTGTAAATGATTTTGAAAAGGCAAATTACAGTTGTCCCATATCTTTCCACACAGATGCACACATGGAAGAAATCCTGCACGTTACATTTCCCAGTTCTTATACATAAGCTTGGCTTGGTGACTTCTCCCTTTTCCACATAACTAGGACAGTTCAATCCCAGCAGGAACAAATGACAAAACTGCATTTTATACTGCTTTTTCAACCCCAACAGCAGAAACTCACTTTCACCATACTGACGAGCCTCCGAGAACAGCAGCAGACCTGGTCACTATAAAAGCCTAAATATTTACCCAAAAAGCTCTTCCATGTCAGAAGGTGTCACCACGATAGCACTATTGTGACTGGCTTCCCAGGATCATCCTTGGAGACACAGTTTCTACCAGGAGATCTGCAAGGGTGAAAACATCAAGGAAAACAAGGTGCAGGATTTATACAGATTGCTGCTGTTTAGTGAATTCTTGCAAATTTCCCAGGGAATGTATGGAAACATTTCTGAGCAGGACAACAGATTTGTTCCCTCTACCACTGTGGACACTGCAGCCAGCAGAACCACTCCCAGAAGTAGAAAAAAATCTTGTAAGACTTTTCTATATCAACATCTCAGCGTTAACCTTTTGCTGCTATGGGTCAGTTCTGCCCACAGTTGTGCTATTAAAAAAAAAAAAAAGGCAGATGTGCTGAGGACATGACCCTCAGCATTAGTTTTAAGAAAGTGTGTTTCTCCTCTGCATCTTCTGGTTCTGTGTCCATAAGCCAAATGAACTTCAGACATTCTGTCAGATGACACCTAAACAGCAAAAATAATTATTTTCATGTTTTTCAGAGTGGGTTGTTAGGAAAAAAAAAAAAAAAAGAACAATCATCTGGAGCTAAGGTTCATCTGCATCTTTTTAAAATGCCATTAAACAGATTTTTTTCTTTCTTTATTTTCACACATATAATTTTTCCCTTATTATCCTTCCAACTCCTTGCTTCCCCATATGAATCTTCTGGATTTCAGGAAAGATCTGCTTGGCTGAGTGACTGTCAATGGAAGTGCAAAACAAAAACTAGCAAAATATGAACTGGAAAACACGATTTTAATAATAATTTTTTTTCTGAGGTATATTTCTTCCAATATGCTACATATAAAAATTACATAATTGGGCTAAATGTAGCATTAATCTTTATTTCACATATTGGATGCACCATGTTGATGGTCTTTATTTTCTAGTTCAGCAAAAACCCATGCCTTCAATTTACTGTTTGTTCACTTTGGGCATTTTCGGAGGTGATGAATTTGACACGCGGTACCATTTTCCTCATACCTCTTGTTATTCTTTAAGGATGTCAGTGCAAGCCACAACCCGTGTGTGTTTATGTTCAGTGTCACCCAAACGCTGCCAGATGAAGACAGCATTGCATTATTTAAATGGATTAATAGTCTCGAGATGGACTTTGCTACTAGTCTCTTTTCCAGCTGGCCAGAATAATGAGGTTGTCTTACCCCAGCCA
This sequence comes from Crypturellus tataupa, assembly GCA_034781795.1. Taxonomy (NCBI): domain Eukaryota; kingdom Metazoa; phylum Chordata; class Aves; order Tinamiformes; family Tinamidae; genus Crypturellus; species Crypturellus tataupa. The sequence continues at coordinate 2,294,793 of JAWLRI010000332.1, forward strand.
ACAGAGTTTAATTGTCAAGGCCTCAATCTTCCATAAATATGTCCATAGAGAGCCACTGCTAGAAATTCTTTGTCGTTTATGTCATATCTTGTAAAATCTGTTGAGCCTCCTTCTAGCATGAGTCTGTTTTGACTTTTCCTGAAGAACAATCTCTCTCGGAAGGGAAAGTCTGAACCTTAGTGTTTATCTTTCCACGCATGCCGATATGCAGTTGTGAAAATCTCTTTCTCAAGGGGATATTTTCCTATGAGTCATCCTTGCTTTCTGCAGATTGACAAGTCTTGACAGCAAAAGTCTGCCTTGCAATATATCTTGCAAAATATCGTGCAATATTAGTCAACTGGAACCTCAGCAGAGAAGTGAATAAAGAGCCAGACCTCCTCCATGTGACGGTTTCCTCAGGCAAGGTTCCCAGTAACGATAAACAGGACCTTTTCTCCGAGTAGCAGAAAGGATTTTCAGATGTGTTTGAGTGAGGAGGATTGAGCAACTGGGCCCACAGAGTTCATCCATAAAACAACACTAAAATCTATTTGTGTTCAAATAGGATGACAAGAAACAGAACAAATAGGTTCCTTCTGATAATCCTGAGGAGTCAAAAAGCAGTAATTCTCTCACCCTGATAATCAAAGGTAGTTCACAACAAAGAGAGCCAGCAAAAATATCCAAAACATCGTTTTTGTTATTTTTATCATTGCAGCACAACACAGATAAATGAAACAGCTGAGCTAAAAGCATTAAAATAATAATTTTCTTCAGAATGAAACTTGAAGAGGAAAAACAAGGCATGATCTTAATTGCTAATCCCCATTCATGCTGGATCTTTACCAGATCCATATTAATGTCTTCTTGTTCTAAATAATTTCCATATTTCCTATCAAACTTCTTCCTTTCTGATAATTTTTACCACCTAGTTGTCTCATATAGTTCTTCATTTCCAATTTAATTCTAGTATTTAAATAGGAAAATGTTGTGTCAGATTATTCCAAAGAAGCGATTCTGTAAATCACAAAATCTCCATAAAATATTAAAGCCATTGTTTCACATTAGAAAAACTCTAGCTTCGTTAATGAGAATCGACACATTTAATCTTCAAATTCAAGAATAAGGTTGCTCTTCGCAAAGAATGAAAGAGGGATAAAAAGAGAGATTAAACAGGCAAAGCTGTTTGGAAATGGAAAAAAAAAAGGAAAAAAAAAGAAAAAAGTTACACCTGAGCTCACTTCCTTTCATTTAACTGAAAATAGTCTTATGAGTTATGCTGTCTGTAGACCTGGCTTTGCTATTTTTAGGAAACTTGTGGTTGCGGGCCTCAAAAGTGAACACTAAAGTTCAACTAGGAACAGCCGGAGGAGAAATGCAGACGACTGCCCCAGTCGCCAGATCAGCTGAATGAGGCATTTCTCCAAGGGAGGAAGTCGGGGGAATGTACCAGGGACAAAGGCCATCCCGTGCTGTCATCAGGAAGTGGCTTTCCCCTGGCTTCAGTGGGGCTTGGAGCAGATCCTAAATCTGTGTCCCATGTGTCCCACAGCCAGTGCTCACTGCCTTTCCTTGAGGTGTTTGGAAAGAACATGGGCAGGTCAAAGAGCTCAGGAATAGCTCTGGATTTCAGACCTTTGCAGCCAGAAGTACGGTATGGAAGTGGCCACTCATTCATGCAGTCACCATATAATGCTCATATCTCTTCTCTACACCAGTGCCTCCCTTTACTACAGCCAGTACTAACCAGTCCTAACCTCCCAGTCCTAACACAATTGGTTTCCATTAGATTTTCACTTTATAAATGGCTAAAGAGACAGAGAAAGATTAGAAATTGTGAGTGAGGTGTTCAATACTGAAGCACTGGGTTCTTCCAAAGTGTCTATGTCCACGACAAACACAAGGAACTGAGCACAGAGATGCTTTTAAAAGTTTTCCTTCTTTCCTTCTTTCTCACTCTCAATGACCTTAAAATAACATGGATAGTCCAAGTATATCTTTTTCTTTTACTGGAAGAGGAGAAAAGAATGGAAATTGACTCAGCGTGCTCTGAAACCGCTCACCACTGAGCTCCATGGAGGCTGAAATGGCACAAATTCAGACTAAAAATAAAGCTGCAAATTTTTAACAGTGAAGATGATTAACCACTGGCACAGCTTAAAGGTGTCTGCAAGGTTTTCCATCACTAGTAACTTTATAAATCAACACTGGGTGGTTTTCAAAAGGAGATGCTTAAGCTCAAGTAAAAATTAATTTAGGGAAGACCTGTGACCTGTGTTACATGGGATCAGATGGTCACAGTCAGCTTTCCTAACTTTACAATCTATTAATTAGATCTTTTTACTCCCCTCTGTAATCACCCTTTCAATCCTGCTTCAGTTTGATTCATAGACCAACAGCAGTTGCCTCAGACCTAATTAATTCCTGCGTTCCCATACATTCTTTTTTCGGAAACCCAGATAGGAGGCAAGTCTATTAAAAACACCATTAGCCCCTGCACAAAGCTCATTTAGCTGCTTCGATTTCTCATGCATAGGCTCATCAAATGGCAACACAACTTCTGGAATGGAAGCAGGAAGACAAGAGCAGGGAAATCCCTGATATTGGGGCACTGACTCAGTGACAGGACACAGACACAGTGACAACAACAGCAGAGAGGGGCTGAAGCCTCTTACCTTTGAGACATAAACACAGTTCGTTGGGTATAGCGTTGGACTGAACTCCAGTTCCAGCTGCTCCAGTGCCAACCTGAGCACGTTTGGTGCTTCATTCATCATCAGATGGCTCCTCCTAAGCACAACGTGGTTACTTTGAAGACGTACTACAAGCAGCTTGGCAATAATATGAGTAAGAAACCCTTCAAGCTCAGGAGGCTTGAATATAATCATCACTTCTTCACTTAAAGATGAAACATTTGTGTAATTCTCACTGGCTGCCCTGAGTAATCACAAATCTATTAACTCTGGGTTTTTTTTGTAAGAAAACAGTGAGTTCTGCAGACTGTATTGTCCTCAGCAAAAAGTTGTTTTTTTGCAGTCAACTTTTAATTACCTTGTTTATTCTTCCAATATGCAATATTGTATTTTACAAATACTCCCATTACTCCTTAGCCCAAGTGTTAAAAGTACCAATTTGAGACACCTTTTCCATTTCTGTACTTCTCCTTACTCCATTCTTTCCTACAGTAGATTTATACTTCATTACAGAAGTGCATAAAGAACAGTACGTAAACACCAAACTCCAACTTCTTGTAATCTGTTACTAAACCTAGGGTTGGAGCATGAACTTCAGCACATAAATTTTTTTTCTGCACTATGACTACTGTAAAAACATATTAGTTACCATTCAGTACACGCCAAGATAATGCTAGAATGATAACTTTGCACATATGACTCAGCTTGTGGGTCAGGTAAACAAGTTTATTGATTTGGCATTTTGATGAACAAGTCACTTAAAGAGGCAACAGCAGTTGCCAGGTGGGTATCCCTGTTTATAAGGATAATTTCTGCAAGTCACAAATTACAAATACACTTTTTCTCACAAATGCAGATCTTTAAAGAAAGGCAGGTTCTCCTGCTTAAGAGTGACTAAAACCTGCAAAGGGTAATTAGGCCTGAAATTGAATTAAATTCTTCTCCCTGTAGGAAAAAATATTGGACATGATATTGCAAATAATATTGATGTACTGCTATTAGCTGCTTGGCACCACAGGGTGCTGAGTGCTGCTAGGTCAAAATCCACCCAGCAAGGTGAGATTCATCTCACTTAAGTTTAGATAACTACAGTGTAGTGCCCACATCAGTGTTAGTCACCTCCGGTTTCCTTTGCACCATTACCCAATTTGATGACAGAATTCATCTGTCTTGTTTTAGATGTCTACTGTAGCATGAGATAAATCATGACCCGAAAGTGCCCATTTCTCATTACAGGATAGAAAAAAATCTTAGATGATTGACTCTGCTGTACATACCTATGCTGCAAACTCTCCCTTTGATCAGAAGAGCACCAACTTATGGAGCTATTACAAAAAAAGGAAGCTACTTTTTATTTAGATACCAATTTTCATGCCTCAGCCTGTTAAAAAATACCGTCCTAAACACTGAGAAACAAAGCTTGAAAAAAATGATCAATCGTACAAAAGATCTGAGAAAAACTCATAAATACAACTGTTATAATGTTCACAGAGATGGGAATTGCACACTGGGTGCAGGTATTAAAAATAAGTCTTTTTTTTTTATTTGACTTAAAAGAAATTGCATAAGAGTGTCTCACTGATTTGAACAATTGATTAATCGTGGCAATGAGATAACTAACACACTTTGAATTTTTAAGTCCTATAAATAGCTTTTCAAGGTTTCCTCTAAGTGTCTATTTAGTCACTGAAACTGCCGCTTTTTCACATAGATAGGAAGTCTTGGAATTTCAGTGAGTTCTTTACTGAACAATTGTCATTTTGAAACATTTCCTGAACTTATATCTACTCACTTACAACAGCCCACCCTAACAAACCTTTTTCCCAGTATATAAAAGTGCCATTCTTTGAAGCTGAGAGCTGTGTGTGCTTTGCAGTTGTCACACCACGCCGAGGGTAAGGTCACTCCTTGCAGCAAATTTGTGAGTTGAATTACAGAATTTGGTCTAATGCCAAATTCTAAAAGCAGATACCACATTACTGTGAGCTGTGATGTCCAGAGTTTAATGTATTTCCTATTAAAATCAATGGAAAGTTTATTTCAGTGAGAATTGGATCAAGTCCTAATTACAAGACAACAAATGCTTCCTATCTGCCAATTCCAATGCTATAACTGCTGCTGGTTAGATGACTTTATAATGCGCTATTCAGTTCTATGGCCAGTAAAACAATTAATTTCTATTGTTGTAATTAAATTTAATTAAAACTAATTTTACTATTGAATACGAAATAATTTGCCCTGATATTTAATTAGATATCAGTCTTGCTTCCAGTTCTACAGGGACAATTTTCTGCATGCTGTGAGGCTGCAAAATTGCCGGTACAGTTTTTTACACTAACAACTTCATGTCACCTAGGATCTACCAAATTGCTTTGCAGATAGAGTGAGACTATAGCAATCCTGACCTGAGTCTCCCACTTAAGCCCGAGATACATTACCTTTTTATGTGTGATATTTCTTTCCTTGTCAATAATAGTATAGATTCTTAAAAGTCTTAGTCTAGACTGCAGGCCATAGGTACATTGTTATGTTTCATGATACTCAAAATATTAAATCTGGATTCACATCTTACTAAAACAAATATATGACTCCTTGCTGATTTTAATGAGAGATAGATGAGGATATAAAGGAAATAAGCACCAGAAATAACAAGGAAAATCAAGGTTATTAGATGATAAGGAAGGAATCTAGGTTTCGGTATGGAAAATGACCACCTGATGAACAGGACTGTTCACTTGGCTGAATCTTTCTAAGAAATTTTCTTTTTGTTTTGGATCTCGTTTTGCCCTCTGCTATGAGACTGGCCCCACTGGTCTGTGTGTGTGTGTGTTAATGTGTTTCATAGCCATTTTTCTTACATTTTACATTTTTACATTTTTCTTTCGGCCATGGTTGATCTTTTTTTTTTTTTTTTTTTTCCCAAACAGACATTGTTCTCTTTTTTTTTTTCATTTTTGTCTTTCTGTATTTAATTTGTCCTCTGGGTTGGGGGCTGTAGCTGGCGTAGGATCCATCCTTCTTGTAACTGAGACATTGCTATTTTTGTTCCTTAGCTCCTGCTGTGCGAGAGGATTTATTTGTGGGTGGCTGTTTGTTTCCGGGCATTGGATGACACCAGTAACGGAACAGTTTGGGAGGTAAGGAATGCTGGGAACCGCTTTTGTGTCAGCTCGACACAGCTCCAGGCTCTATTTTCCAAAGTCTTCCTTTCACCTAACTGTCAGATTTTCCAAGCTAGTTCTCAATGACATGGGGCACTGCTGTTTTATATGTCCCTGCTCTGCCCAGTTCATATTCATCTTTCAGGCACTTCCTCTTGTGCGTCTGCCCCAGTGCTAGGCCGACAAAAAGGTGAAGGGTCCTCTGAAAGGGTTCACTGCTTCATTTCTAGTGTGGGAGGAGGTTAAGGCCCTGGGATTGAAACTCTTTGGCTCTTAGAAACTGTTTGGTTTATTTACACACACACATATGCGGTCACTGAGACCTTGAGCTGCTGTAAATTCAAATAGCTCTACAAAATCCCTGTAATTATGATTATTTGCACCAGTAAGAATCTGCATGTCGCAGCTTCCAAACATACAACAAAGAACTATGTTTGTTCACGGTATGGCACATTCGTATAACTTTCATTAAAAATAATTAAGAACAGAGATTTATAGGACTATTTGATTTCAAGAGTAGTCAAAATGATTTCAAAGACAGCTGCTTAGAACGTTAACATTATTTAACTGTCCATAGTGGATGGAGGAAATAAAGCAGTGAGGATTAAAATGCCAAAAGGGACCACAAGGTGAGCCCAGTAAGACTAAACCTTGGGATTACTGTACTCAGTAATAAAATACACAAATTAATCAGTCTCTGCCTCTCTGGCACAAGAGCCAAACATCTGATAAGTCCAGCTTGGTATCCAGAGATATTCTCACCAAAAACATGAATAATATCTTCATGAACACCCCTGTGACTGGTGTTGCCATGAGGTAGACTGCATTCACGAAATCATTTTAAATCTCTGTCATTCGTGGTAAAGGCAAGTAGAGTGCTGCTCCTCGTGCTTAATGAAGCCAACTAGCATGATCAAGTATCGAATGGCTCCTTTCTACAGACTTAAATCTTCTCTAGCAGTAAAATGAATAGTGTGACCGAGCAGCTTCTTCCCTGTTCTAAGGATAAGGACTCAACATCCCTACTGTTGTGTGAATACACCAATGCATTTTAAATTGTTTTATTTTGCAAAGAAATAAACACTTAGCCTTTTTTTGTTGGTGTTATCAATAGCACAGCAAATACATCAAGTAAGCTGAAGTGAAGAATGACTACAAGATAAGGTATGCACAGTGTAGAAAGTAAATTAAACAAAGAAAAGATTGCATATAATCCTAAGTAATATTATTCTTCTTAATCCTCAGAGTCACTAAATTACACTTCCAGATTTAGTTATGATATTTACAAATGATTTAACTGTACATTTATAGAGGGGAAACTAGCTACAAATGGGGGCAAGCACATAAATTAAGGTCACAGTGGTGCCAGCGCAGAGCAAATGCTTATTACTGGGGTATTTTTGGTCATGGGAAATTCTCTTTCCCTAAGAACAGATCCCAGAAAAGCATATTTTTATTGCATTTTCCAATTCAGGCATTTGGGCTTTATGTAAATAGACCAGACAGAGGGCCTTTCTTTTTAAAATGCTAGGAACTAGACACACAGCTGAGATTTGTTGGAGAATATTTCCTTTAAAATAGTTTGTATGAGCAATCCAGAATCTAAACAAGAAAAAGATAGTCAGAGAAGAATGAACAGCAAAGTACTGTGAGAAATACACGGCATCTTACTAGGGGCTGTATAAAATCTCTTCTCTCTTCTTCCCTTAAATATAGCACTTCTAAGTATAAAACCTAAGGAAGTTCAAAAAAAGGTTACCGGTTTTGGTTCTTTATAACTGAAAACAGAAGATGCATTTTTTAAGACTGTATCATTCTTAAATGTAGTTGTCCAATCTCAGAAATGCTCTCATCTTTTGATAGCCATCTTTCTTACATTATTTTTTCCTCTAGAGAACCTTTCGTCTAACATCTATACCCATTTTCTTGATAGAGAACCACAGTGCAGATCCAGACTTTGGAAGAACTGTAAAGAAACAGAGAGATCCAAGAAAATCTGCTATAGCACTGTGATTTATAGAAAATCAAACGGAGTTAATTTTGTTAGGAGCTCAGTAAAGACAATGTCATAGAGTGAACTGAGCTCAGTAACACTCAACAACTTTAGAGAACAGCTGGAGTCCAGAGAGCTCAAGTCAGTTTAAGACAAGATTTTTTTTTAGCAAGAATTTGATGAGTAAAGAAAGAAAAATGACAGAAGCAAGTTTTGAAGTTTGTGTTAGAAACTGATGGTAGCAAAGCATGATTATTTAAAATTACATATTTTTTTCTGGGATATCTCTCTCCTTCTCTTCTGTTTTGCACAAGGGAGACTGACTACCATCCACCCACAGGAATGTGTTCCTATGCTTAGGTTTATATATGTGTAATGATACACCAGGAGGCTGATATCAGCCCCAAATTGATTCTTGCGGTTTGGTCGAAGATTTTCTAAATGCCACCAAGAGCACAAGCTCCTAAAGACTTTTTACTTGCATTTACTGTAGAGCAAAATAAATAAATAAATAAGAAGTCACTGTGCTTTTCAGAGTCACTTCTAGCCATTCCTATAATCAGACAGTTTAAAGATGGAAAGAATTCATCCCAACTATATAACAGTGCAATATCTGAGGGTAAAGTCAGAAAGAAGTTCCATAGAGAACACAAAAAAACAATTTAAGTGTCCTTTAGTATTTCTCCCAGCATTCAGCAGTGGAAGCTGAGAGCAAAATTCACAAAACTCCCCTTCCCCAGTGTTACTTTTCAGGATCAGCCTCCAGAACTAACTTGGTAGGCTGAGCCTGCCTCCCACATCTCAGAAACCTCACCCTGACCTTCCTCCCGCCTCCTTCCAAGATGAAAAAAATTTCTTCTTCTCTCTTATCTTTTCATTTAGAACACTTTTTTTTTTTCCTTTTGGATCTGCTAATGTTTCTGTCAAGTTTGTTTGTGACAGTCCTCTGATCTCTCCCCCATTCAGTGGGATAGCATTCATGCACAAACCCAGCCGTGCCAAGCACAATTCTCTATGAGTTTTGAAGGTTACAAACGTAATCATTTCTTCTGCAATAAACAAAGCTTCAGCTAATTACAGTATTTTTTAAAAAACCCATAACACCTTAAAATCATGTAATATGAGAAGTATTCATCACACTTCTGTCCAATCTAACTCACTACCTTCCACTTGCTTTTAGATCTGTGGTAGGGACAACTCATGACAAATTTGTCATAAACTACTGCATTTTAGGAGCTTTGTCTAAAACATTTTCACACCTCTTCCTCCAGGTTTGGTTAGCACTGGTTGCTCACATCTCCTTCAACTATAGTGGTTGGCACAAGCAGCCTGAGCGCTTCTTGCCTCCCACAACTATTCTTGTTGCCAGAGCAAAGTCTGTGGATGCCTCTGTTGTGGCACCACAGGCTTAGTGGATCTCCAAGAGCAGCAGATCTCTCTTGCCAGCCCAACAGATAGAATTTTGTAGACAGCATGCAAACGCTCTGCTTTAAAATCCAAAAACTATTATCCAGAAGCTTCTCTCTTTTCCACAGAAGATTCAGCCCTTAATGCAGCTATTGAGAACATCACCAATGAGGTAACTCCCTCTTCTTGAGTTTGGAGTCTTCCTTTCCCTTCTCCACTGCCCACAAAAAGGCAGACTGTATAAATATATATAGCAATCCTTAGGAGAGGCCCAGAAAAGACATATTTTACAGTGATGTTCAGGAAATAAGAGGTTTACTGCTAAGTTACACACTACAATATAGAGAGCAAAGGTTGAATCATGTTTCAGACTTGTTGAGGGTATGGAAATAGCACTTACACCTTAAATCCTTCTTTCTGAAAAAAGGTGTGATATAAAAAAGAGTGTTTTAGAGGATTCCACAAAATTCCTATTTTAAAATAATATGAAGCGGTCTGGGCTTCTCCTTAGCTGATTGCAACCTTCATATTTATTAAAAAGGTGAGTCATCAAACAAACCACGCCAACCAAACTGAGGTGTTTCTGGAATTGCATCATTTCTACAAAGAACCTTCCAGCCTCCAAGCCAGCTGGTGAGACCCAAAAGGCCGGTCTCCAGGTCAGTTAACACATCTCAATTTTTAGTGGCTTTGCTCAGGAAGAAACTTCTCTATCCATGACCTTCTGGCTCCCAACAGAACTGATTAGCTTAATTCATCCCATTACAGTGCTGCTGCTTAGAGCGAAGAACCAAGTCAAATACCTGAGGTCTTTCCCAAAGGCATGGCATGACCTTGGGCAAATCCTTTCAAAACTCTTTGAAGATCTGATGCTGTACATCTATTTTCACATTAGGAATTTAAATAAGCAGCATTTATGTTAATAGCTGGTGAGCATCCTCAGCCTCCAAAGGCAAAAAGAAAGTGCACATAGTTAGAGGCCAGTATAATTTTTCAAGTGCCTATATTCAGAATCCCAAGGTTTATTTTCTTGATACTTCTATATAACCCCATAAAATAGAGAGAGTAATTTACTCATTAGAGACATTTTGAGGTTAACTTCGCTATTGTTTGGAAACTTCTAAGCCTTCAGCTGAAAAGTGCCATGTGGCCTTATGGTGCTATAATAATTACAACTATTAAAACATATTTTGCTAACAAATTTCAGTGCGCCGTTCTTAGACAAACAGCATTCACAAGCGATAAACAGTCACAGTCAATCACGCAGGAAACAGAAATGGAAATTGTGGAAATGGGCTGTTAGGGTGGAGGGAGCTTCAGGGAGAGGAATTAATGGCAGTGAAAAGCAGACACAGAGCAGGGTTATGAATGGAAAATCACCCCACGGAGCACTTTAAAAATTTCTACACAATTATACAATCCTCAACACAGCTATCACATAGGGGGAAACAGCTGACCATACCTCATGATTTTATAGTCTGTAGTTTGTATTGATTACTCTAATTAGGAAGCCCACTGGTGCTGTCGACGGCGGTTCAGCAGCAGAGCTCCTTGGTGTCCTAAGCAGGGAAGTCACGGTGCCCTCAAAGACTATAACCCACTTTTCTAGGGCAACACTCATGCAGTTGAGGATGCTCACTGCACAGCCAATGCAACCTAAAATGAAAATGCAGCCCAATACAAGAAAAAGAGGAATGCAAACGTATCAATTTTGAGGAAACCTGAGTAATTGACATCATGCAGTGGATAGCTGCAATCCAGAGAGTTTCATGCAAAGCAATACGCTTGCTCCATTTCAGCCTCTCTGTCTTAATTCATACTTGAAAAAAGTCCTCTCTTTGCATTTGGTAATGGATCTTACATTTGGGAGATATTTTGCCTCAGTTTTTTAGCTATACCAGAAATCTGTGTTAATGGATCACTGCGCTATTCCTGCCCATGGAGAGAACGGTCTCCATCTTTTAATAGTTCCACAGTTTTTATTCTGTGTTTCAAAAAATCTTCACAAATACCAAATACGCACAGCTAGAAAGGCCAATGAGATCCCTAGTGGGATGAGGTCCATTTGTTCATCCATCTTGTGATCTCACAGCCACCTACTAAAGTGTGATGTTGTATCTACAGCATCACATAATCACAGCATAAACATATGCTATATTATCTCTAAGAATTATAGTACAGTCATAAAAAGCTTTTCCTGAGTTTCCATTTTCCTGTGTGTTTTAGTATTTTGAACTGCTTTGTCAAAAAATTGGACTTTTATCCTTAATGCAACCTTGATTCTGAATTTCAATGTTTTGTGTTATTCAGTTTGGATGCAACACCCCTATGACTTCTTTCCTCTTGAGTACCTCAGTACTATATATATGCTTATTTTAGTAAAGCTTTTTGTCTTGTGTGCAAATAAATCACTGTATTCTTATATAATGGAAATTTTGGCGATTAAATTCAATTTGATAGAGTATGCGTGAAATTTCACTGACTAGCTATCAAGAGTATCTTGATTTTAGGTTTGGCTTTATCATTATGTCTCCTATATTTACAGCTGCCTGTACTTTCCCTCAGCAGCTCTCCATATTTCATTTTGCAGATTGTTTTCTGCAGGCTCATGAATATATGGGTATTTGGCAGTGATTTTATAACCTATAATCAGAACTGAAAATTGTAGTGATCCAATTTGTGTTATTACAGCTTAAGTGTGTCAGACTTTCCATTTTAAACTTTTTACTGTGAAGAATCTACAAATGGGCTTTCTTCACTGCCAAATATTGCTACAAATTTTTCAATAAGAAGAGATGTTTTTTATGAATTTGAAACTTTTTTCATGACTTCTGGCAGTGAGAGTGAGGGGATAGCTCTCTCCTGAAATTCAAAAGAAAAAAAAAATCTCTAATTTCCTGTGCCTTTATTCAGTGACCACATTTTAGCCAGAGAGAGATGGGTCTCTTTTTAAGGATCTGTAGTATTAATGCAGTAGTGGACAGAGGGATTACTAGGGAATGACTGGAATTATTTCCTTCTCCTGGAAACATAATACTTTCCTTCAAGACGGTGCCAACATTTTTCTGCCAGAGGAACAGGAGAACGGATAAAAGACTTAACCCCAGCTTTCTACCGCTCTCGCAGACCACGAACAGCACAGCCCTCTTTATTTTTAAACATGCCATCGTCCAAAATATTTCAGGCCTTAGGCCAGATCTTCTCATACCCAGGAGCATTCTCTGGATGAGGGGGGGTTGCAGCAGCAAAAATCAGAAACTCCTCGGCTGGGGCTGGGCTGGGAGCTGAGAGGCCTGAAAGGGATGTCAGGAAAGGCTGGCCAGGAGATGCGCTCACACCAGCCGCTTCCTTGCCATTTTCCACCACAACCTTTCTCTCTCTCTCCATTACAATGTCTGCAAATGTGGCAGGCAACATGTCCCACCTTCTCTGCTTGCCCTCCGTAGATGGAAAAAAAATAAAAAAAATGTACAAGACTACTAAAATTTGGCCGAATTCTTAAACTTTATTGGAGAAACAATGGGAGAATCACAGGAAACATCTGACTGGGTAACTGTGAGCATCTCGCACCTCACCACACACATTTTATCTGTTCTCTTCTTTCCAGACTTTTGTTCTGTGCCCAAGGTAGCACATTCTAATTTCCTTTATGTTTCAGCCCATTCTATCACAGGCTCCATTGGGAAGCTTGAACAAACGGTACCTGCCAGAGTGTCGGTGTCTGCCAGATTCTGAGGAGACCAGGGACAAACAGAACTAAACAGATTTTCAGGGAACCCAGGGAAGTGTGAGGCAGGTGAGCATGTTCCAGCTTGGCGAGCTTATCCCCAAATATCCCGACCCTGACCGAACTGATGCTCCTACTGAATAGCAGCTTGGATGGTATCAGGGGTGGATCTAGGGCCAAGAGGGGCAACTTGCTGACAAGGAGCTAGTCATGTCTTCATCATCCCCATTTGCTAATGGGAGGAGACAATTTGATTGCAAGATCTCCAGAGCTATGGAAATGGATTAAAGTATGATGGGAAGAGAGAGAGAGACTTCCAGTTTCATTCAGCAAAGCCAATCTCTTGGCTCTGTAAATTAATCAAAAATCATATGAGAACAGTCCTGATTCTGAGGCCTTCCATGCTTCAGTTTTCAAAAATGGATGGAACTTGTGTAAAACAAAATTTTGTCTCCTGATATTTGGGCATAACTTGTTCAGGTCCTGCTTAGAGTGAAAGAGATTTCTTGTTGGGTTTTCTGGCAGTTAGTTTGAATAAGATGCTGGAAAAACTCAGCTCTTGAAGTACTTAGCTCATATATTTCATATAAGTTTTTAAAAGGAAATAATAATGATAATGATTATGAGATAACACATGCCAGTTTTTTTTTTCACTGCGAACTACATCCTGCTCTCAATATTTCCATTCACTCTCATTGACAATAATCAAAGGGAACAAGCATAACTACTGGGCACACAGTCTAGCCTTAAATGGATTTTCTCCAAACCTCAATACGGCATTTCTGACATTTAGACATATGAAACATCCATTGCCTTTGCACTAAAACTCACAGTGCGCCGCTCCCCAGAAATGCAGACAGCCAAGCTGCCAGCCATGGGGATGAGTGTCGGAGGTAAAGAACAAGAAAACTTATAACCTTATCCGCTGTATGCGTGGGAGATGCCCTGGTGATCGTGTCATACCCTTGACACCAAAAGTGGGTAGCAGGGATTAGAAGCAACCGTAGCATTTGTATGCAAAACCAGACAACAGGAAAATACACGTCCAGCGGGGCCCTGTCCGGCAAATCCTATTTCACACGGGCAGCCCTGGTGCTCTGAGTGCTCACGTTGCCCACAACCCATCTGCAGAGCTAAGGCCTCCTGCAGGAGGTAAGCCCGGCTTTGGATGGCAGAGGGGCTCAGGGCTGGATTAGCAGCACGATATTTGTCCTCCAAAGCTGTCTGGCAACGGCGGCCGCAGAGGCGTTTGGCTGGGCTTGGCTAAGGGCCATTTTTGGATTTTTTAGAAGTGTCTATCCCACAAAAAAACTCGCTGCAAGACTCCGCAGTTTTCCAGTGTGCTACCACGCATTCAGTGAAGTGAATTCCCCAGCACCCACAGACACCGGGGCTCTACACGGCCGGCCCTGGGCAAAGAACCCGCTCCTGAATGAGGCGTTGTAGTCAGAGCCGACACGGGAGTCATTTCTGCCTCTCACCTTCACACTGGAAACCCTCATGAACGCAGCCCAATCTAAACAGAGAGTTCATAAGCTTGGGGGGATGGCATATTCCATATTTTCCCTGAAGTTTATTGGCAAATTAATTCTAATGCATTCAAATTACATCATGAAGTGTAATGTAGAAATATTTCATGAAGGTTACCTTAATAGAGTGTGAAAGTCTGATGAACAGTAATTCAGAGGGAACTGCTTGGCCCATCTCCTATTTACTTGGAAACATTACTGCCTTAAGGGGAAAAAAAAAAACTTAAATACATTACTTGTTTTTATGGCTCAGAAGTCTTTAATTTGAGGATTTTTATGACTCCCTTACAATACACATCGATTTAAAAAATGTTTTAAACTAAAACGGATCATTTACTGCCAACTGTGCTTCAGGCATATCATTGATTAGTCCAAGTGTGATAAAACAACCTTGTTTTTATTCATACTTTAAGAGAATAATAAAACCTGCATACTTGGAAATACTGAAGCAATATCTTGGCCCAGAGCTATTTAAGTATGAATTATTCACATCTAGTTTATTTTTTCTTTTAAATTCATGAATCCCCAGAAAGATTTTGTAAAATGTATCAGTGAAACCATGTTTCTAATTATTAAAGAGGGAGGAAAAATCAGAATGCATCATATATGTAAAGGGGTCATTTTTCATTTGTTTTCTTTCATAAGCCACTGTGAATCTCCTTGGAAATTAGTTATTCAGTATTTGCACTATATTCTAGCTCGTGGCCCATTGGGAGAGAATACACTTACAGCTACTTCAATTTTGCAAATCAAAACTTATTCTCACATCCTATAACTCTGGAACTGCCCAAATATACCCATTTAGGGATTTTGCTGATGATTGACTGGGAGCTCATTGCCCAGGATTGATTAGGAGGTACCAAAGGAGATTACAGAGATAGTGAGAACGTGTTTGTGTCTTCTGCAGAAGAGACAGAAACTTCTTTTGTAAATGAAGAAACTAAAACATGAACCCTTAATGCTGACAGAATCCTTCCCTCCCATATAACAATACTTTCTGTGTACAGCGCTGTCTGAAGTGAGACAGCAGAAAGAAGGATACTAAAAAAAATAATCCTTTTCCTATTCCATTTTTGAATCTCAGTAGGTTCTGAGCATATCACTTCTTTGCATCTCAACTCCCTCAGTACACACAGCGCCTTGCTTTATTTGGAGCATAAACTCTTCAGGACAGAAAAGATTTTTCTATGTATTTGTATAGGATCGGTGTAATCCTGTATTTGGTCAGTATTGAATCAATACAGAATTTTTTTCTATCACAAAATTGTGTTAGTTGCAAGTGACCTTCAAGGTTATCTAGTTCAACCACTAGTTCAAAGCAGGTCCAGCTAGACCAGCCTACACAAGGACATATCCAGTTTTGGGTATCTCCACAGGTGGAGATCCCTGCTCGTCACTGACAAACCTCATGGTGACAACATTCCTCCTTACACCAAATTGGAAATTATTTTGCATAAATAAACCTGCCATTTTCCAGCTTAATAGCCAGGTGGGTTAGAGAACTGACCAAGACGCAGGAAATTCAGTTCCAGGTTTAAGTTAAGGATATTTCACTGCATAGCTGCCTTTCCAGATTAAGGTGATTCTTCTAGGAATGCAAGTAAATGCTTAGAGGTCTGTGAACTTTTTCATACGCAAGTTAAATCCTAGAGCAGTAGCAAATGACAACAAAATAGAGTCTTAAGGTGCTAGGGGTAGAGAAGCTTGATGACCTAAGCCCTCCTGTGAACTTAATGCAAGATTGCTCTTTAGACAAGCATTACCATTCTCAGCACAGAATTATAAGTTTTGAAATTTTCCCATCTCTCCAGTTCATCTAAACCAAAATCTATTATCCTGAAATTCTTTATGACTAAACCTTTCCAGGATGGGACTTCTCTATACAATTGGAGGCAAATCAAGCCACATGTTTGAATATTTGCACTGAGGGAGTACAAAAAAAACCTCGAGGTATTCCCACCTCCTCGGTGTTTTCCTAGTTTTATTTAGCTCATGAAATATTAAAATGCTGGCATCAGGAAGTAAAAAAATATTTTTTCATCTGTTGAACCTGAAGAAAACCAACACCTCTGAGCAGCAGTCTGGAGCATCTGTTAGGGAGTGATTAGACATTAATGGCAGTTTCATACACTTAATAAAGTTTGCATAGCCAATTTGTGCTTTATAAAGTGTGGCTTTGTTCTGGAGCGTGGCCCTGCTGTAGGCTTTATGAAGCATGCAGGAGGCAATACACACTTTATGAAGTCCACATTGAGGATAAGTACCAAAGTAGGAAAGCCCAACTAGCCCCAATATGTGAAAAGGAAACTCATGCCTGTTTCATATCCTCATATCCTGTTTCACTGAGGCCATGGGATTGCATTCAAAACACAAAGTCTTGAGGATATCTTAATTGTTTGTGAAATTATTTTAACATTCCTGTGTTCGGAAAGTAAAGTAAACTTTATGTGGCATTGGAATACAATGAAAGAAACTAGAAAACATTTACAAAGCACACTATTAGAAAAATTTCATCTGCATACTCACATGTGGTCACTCTTAAATTAGATAGTAGCAGAAAATATATGTTTACTTATTCAGCTATTTTGTGTGCAAGGACAAAGATAAAAGCAGGAGCGAGAGTTAGTGAATGCTTAGTAATTAGTGCTAGGAGGTTCATTTATTTTTCCATTCCTTTTTGCAGCAGTGGAAGAAATCTAACACAGACTTCTTAGGTAGGACAATCCAAAAAAACATGGCCTTGTGGTTTGTCTCCCTTTGATAACATAATCTTTCCACACAAAACTGTAGGATAGAAGCCAGCCTTGGACTACTGGGAGTTAGGAAGAATAGCATAACTGGCCCATGATATTCTGTGAGCTTCTCTTACGGACATTCTCCTTTGATATTTGCTCTCAAAAACAGCACATTCATTATGGAGAAGGGGCAAGAATATGCAAAAGGAAGATTTATATAGCAGAAAGAAGAAGTTTCCCTAATCACTGCCCTCTGCATGCAAAGACCATGGATTTTGGATCTGTCTCATTACCCCATTGATACATTGAACTCCTTTCTTCATAATGATACAGCTTCAGTGGGACGCAGGAAGAGTGAAGGAAAAGGGAAAACGGAGGCTGTGTGAAGAGCTCTTGGACCAGCCAAAAATCTCAGACCGTTGCTCTCAGGATATTGGCCTAGGGAGATAACCAAGGAATTGAACTGGGGTTTCTCACTTCCCAGGCAAGTTCTTTGGAACTCAAGCAATTACATAACATCAGAAAAACTAAAGATCATCTTCTGAATGAATGAGTTTTAAAGGAAACTGTTCTGCTGTCTTCTTTGAAAGAAAATTCATCTTCAGAAGTACCTAGGCAATTCCCAGGACAGGACTCTTGCAATAACTTATACACAGGGCAGATGTAAACCACAAAAAGACTGCAAAATCCCAAATCACTGACAACCTGCACATCTTTAGCTCCTAGGAAATGGATGGAGGCTCCTCACGGCACCCTGAACAAGGCATCGGAGGAGGTGGGATCTGAGGTGAATGCGCTCCCATGGGGATGGCTGTTCTGGCATGGTGGAGGTGGCTCCTGGCTGACCATGAGACCTACTGCTTGGGGTCACCCTGAGGCACCTCCTTCCCCATTAGCTGTAAGTGGAAGGGAAACATCTGCCCATGAGTTTACGAGTCCACATGGGAGGAGAACCACCCACCTACGAGCATATGCTGCTACCTAAGTTCTAGACATGAAAATTCTTTCCTGATCTCTTGATCGTTCTGGGGATAGGCAGAAAGGCCTGGCCCTCATGTCAGTCACTCCAGGGAATGCAGCTACGGGATCTGAACGGTTGTCCTCTGAGTTTCAAACTGGGCAAAATTCTCGTTATCACAAAGGAAATCTTGCTTAATGAGGGGCTACAAAAGTCATATTAATAAGACTAGTTGTTTTCTGCCTCACACCCTTATGATTTGCTAGGCAAGTCAAAGTTTAAGTTTGTAACTTTCCTTCAAAAGCATTAAAAATGTTTGTATATCACATCGTAAAAACAATCTTATATGGATTTTGGCTTACACTCTAGATATGGAGTGAAACTTCCCTTTTGTTTTGGTTATGTTATTTTTCACTTTCTGAACAGATGGATTGCCTGTAAAATACAGAAAGCAGCTGGTTTATTAGCAAAAGACACAAGAAAGACCGAATGACTCTAAACATTGTACAGATTTTTCCCTACTTATCAGACATTCACTTAACTCCTTTCTGAAAAGAGGACAATTGACTATTCTGATCCATGTAGTGATTAATTATTCCACAAAACCTCTTAGTTTATAAACTGGTAACACTTCGGAATTACAGTTTTAATGGTCTCGCATACAACAATTTAGCAAACACTGGGTAACTAAGTTGTAGTCACTGGAAAGGATCTTTTCACTTTCCACTCGAAAATGACAAAGTACAGCATTACACTGTAGACAACAGCATTTTTTTCCAGTTTATCAAATCTTTGAGCTCAAATGATTGATTTTATCAAGTTTAAATCTGGATGAAATTGATTAAATGGCCTGAGAAATGCTGTCAGTCAGTTCGAGAGAAAAACCATGCCATGTTTCAACAGCTGTTTCATTGCTTGTCCATTACTTAACAAATAAAATACTGCAGTTTGGGTATGATTAGGCAATGTACAGATATTGTTTTAGAGCACCATTATGATCTGGAAAATAGGTTTAAACTAGGAATATGAAAACAAACTCCCTATAACAATCTGTAGCAGTGTTTAAAAGGCTTGTGATTGGCAACATAACTGATTGCATTGACCAAAAGGACTGCGGACATCTGGCTTTCTAGTCCTACAGATGAAAGACCATATGTTATCCAGAACATACGGCATGAGAGCGGAAAAAGCAGTAGCAGACTGAACACACGAGCAGGGGCCAGAGCTTACAAATGTCAGGTCCTGCCACCAGTGTTCCTCCGACAGAGGTGAATTAGTAGGGTTTTGGGGCAATGGTGAAATGGAGCTGACTTCAAAACAAGGTTCCAGCATGTGATTAAGTCGCCCTGAAAATCTCAGGTCTCTGCTACTCCTGATGAAGAGAAGAAAAATAATTCATTTTACAAATGCTTACGACTTCCCAAAGCATTTTATGTTTGCACCTTCAGCGGTTTCTCCAAGTTTCAACTGGAGAACTGTGTAACTGCTTAATATCAAATTAGGATATATTATACTTTTCAACATAAATCCCAATTTTCCAGAGCTTACAGTTCTGGAAACAATGCAGCCATTCAAATTCATTGCAAGTGAGCCGTGAGGAGACTGAATCTCCCTGTTCACTCATAATTTACTGTTTGATGCCCTTTTTTCAAATGCTAATGTCCAAGTTGCAGACATAAACTTAATATCAGCAGCTTGTGCTGTTTCCTATTATTTAAACACACAAAAAGACATAGGAATTTTACAGGCTTGGCTTACACTGTAGGCTTTTAAAACAAGCAATACATACACTACCCAGGAAGAAGAAAACACATTTCTAAGGGTAAAATAGAAAAATAAGATGTTATTTTCAATAACACTGAGGAGTGATACACACTGCTTTATGTTTTTTTTTCTTGGCGAGCAATGTAAAAGGATGTATATAGAGAAAAGGCATAGTAAAGTTGTGCTAAAGAAACGAGGTGGGACAAATTAGAGATCTTAACTCTTAAAACCAGTATAATACATTCCAGAAACTAAATAAACAGTTTTCACACCAAGTCGGTTGACATTTTGAAAGGTGCTAACTCAGCAAACTGCTGCAAGCTTCTGCTGAACTGAGCACTCTTATTCTTTGAAACAAACATCTGTGATTCAGTGTGATAGATTTTAATATAGTTAGACAATACAGCAAGATGTGTTTTAGAGGAAAACATCAGTATGAATGAATGGTGCTTGCAGGCTCCATAATACCAGCTTTTAAATTATATTGAATAATAGATTTCACTCCAGATTGCTTCTATCAACTAAGAATAAGCTTTTGTATTATTAAGTGAAGTCAACAGAGCAGATAAAAGGGTATTTTTCCACAAAACATGGTGTCAACCATTTTAAATTGCAATTTTTTCACAGTATACTGAACTGTATCATTTGTGGGTGTCAGTGTTTTCAGTAACTTAACTCATTGAAATAAAGAGTGCCAAAGCACAATGTGTGAGCCAAGCACACCAAAAATTGCAGGATTATTCACTTCTCATTTTGTTTGTTTTCCCATTCACACAGGGAAGAGTATAGGGTTAGTCTATGCTGCATAAGTCTATGCAAGGTACTGGACAAGAGCAATAAGGAGGAAAAAGGAGAACATCTGTTCCAGGAATAGGAAAAGAATATTATTCCTCATCTCACAAGTCAATTAGCAAATATGACACAAAGTTTGAACCACCTTAGGTCCATCTTGGATTTTTGAAACCAAAGTCCAGCTTTCAAGATTCTCATAATTGACTCTTAATCCCAGCTACCTGGTGGTTTATTGCAGTTCATCCCATGGGTTTCCTAAAAGATTGCACACCATATGGCTCAGACAACTGCTTAGATATCAAGGAGGATGGGGATTAAGCAGATCATACAGGCATTTTCAGAATGGCTTTGCTCCTTGCATCCTCAGATCTCCATCCTTCAGGAAGCACAAGATCTCTAGACACTTACAGGAGACAATTGCATAACAATTAATCTGAACTTCAGCAATCATCTCGCCATTTGGTTCAGATGATAAAGTGGATACAGATGTTCATTAGCAGCAGAAGCATGTGTAAACAGGGATGCAATCCAGGAAGCTACTCGCATCCAAGCCGTCTGAGGCTGACCACCATGTGACAGTCACAGACAGCTATCTTTAGCCCCAAAAAAGACATCTTGCCTCTCTAACATTTATAGGAGTCCAAATTCATTTTGCTCACCATAGCTGTCCTTGGAAGGTGAAGGCATTTTGTGCAGAGCCTATTTAGGTCTCATTGGCCTAAATGTGCAGAAGAGCCTGCAAATTTCTGGCCAGAGACAATTTGATCCTAAAAAATTTTCCATACAAAGAGTCACCCTGACACCCTTTCTCCAAAAACCTCTGCAGACAGAGGCAAAGGTTTATACGGCCTAGTTGGCAGAACTTATTAGTGGCTGCAGCAATAGGTAATAAGAATGACTCCTCCTGGGGCCTTTTCCAGAGGTAATTTCTATCCCAGTTTCCCAAAGGAGAAGGAAAACACAAAGAAGATCAACTGCAGGGAACCACAGTTGCTGTTTGTCAAGTCAAATATCCCTGTCCTCTGGAGAGAATCATTCACACGGAGAAGATTAGCCAAAGGGATCAGCATGCAGCCGGATTATCCACACCCCCAGTTTAGTTAACTGAGAAATCGGCACCTCCACGCGTTTTCTGCCTTTTAACCTCTAGGTTTCCGGGCTCCTGGTCCTCAGCCCTTTGAGTAGAGCCACACTTCAGGATGCTGCACAGGCAATTGATACAGATAAATTTGCAGCTAATCCCTCCCGACTGAATCATTTCTAATCAGCCACAAGATGTCAGTGTTGCAGAATGATATTATTCTTACCTGTAAAGTAGCATCAAGTCAGGATTTTATTCATTAAGGCCAACCAGAAGGCCAAGAAGTAGCATGCAACCAAAGACAATAAAAGTCTGCGTGATAAAATGCAATTTATTATTATCCATACATAATAAAACCTGAATTACATGCTTAGCACTGCCACATTCAACATGAAAATCCTTGTATCTTTCCACAAGTCCCAGAAGGACTCCAAGAAGCCGGAGCTTGGCAGATGGTTATTGCATAACGATGCTGCTTGGAATGGACCAACAATAAATCACACGGAAGCTACTTCATGATGAAGAAATCAGTCCATCTGACCAAAAACAAAGCTGTCCAGGAAGGACAAGCCTATCAATTTTTAGCTAACTACAATAAATCAAATCAAAAACCATTCTGATGATGGACAGTCTCCCCTTACTCTTACTCTTAGGCAGGGCCTGTCAATGGGAGCTGTTGTGCAATGAGTGTTGAGAAACTGCACCCCGGATTTCCTCTGGCCACTCGCCGACCCCTACGTTGATTATTTTTCTGCTTCCCTCTTGGTTGCTTGATACTTGCTTCACCAAACCCTGGTTTGACTTCCACTTCTAAGTATAGCGATGCACTGATAGCACTAGCACGAGAATTCCTGTTTACTTATCAGCTTCCATTCCTGTCCTCTGAACTTGTTTACTTTCTCAACCCCAGGAAGTATGAATTTGGTGGGAATGGAGATGGGACTGTTCACTGCAAAAAAATTACATGAATAGAGATGGACGAATACTGGCGGCTTTAAAAATACACAATGGGAACATGAGTTATTTAGCTTGGGAAGTGAAGCAGACCGTCCAATACCTTTGACCCCTTTGTAACTCCTTTTAGAAAATACTAACATATCTCCCAATAGCAAATAGTCTCCAAATATTCCCATGTGGGTCACTCATAATTGACAGCGGGGAAATATTTCACCTAATTCTTGCACCATCCCGCCTTCCCCATCCCTCCTGTTCTCCCTGCGGCGTAACCTTTTTTTAAAAAAAAAAAGTAGGGCAAACTACATGGGCAAACTACAAAAATAAACCTCAGGGAAAATCATTGCGCTTTCCAAGTGTTCCCACCACTTTTGCAGAGCTCCCAAAGCAAGAAAGCTGCTTTGAGTTCAATGAGAATCATTCTGCATTGAGGCAATTCTGACAACGCTCCCTGTCCCATTCAACATCGGCGGCAGCGACCATAAATTCCTATTTTGATCTTGGTCCCATCCTTGCGCTGTGCTGGAGGCATCGTCTGCTCCGCTCAGAGGCATCGTCTGGGTTTGCTCGGCATGTCCCGCCAGCCCCGTTATTCCCAGGAGGCTCCCGCTTGCCAAAGTTCACAGGTCCCTATCCCAGCGCGCGGTTGGCAGGAAGGCAGTGGAGAGATTCTCAGAAACGCCTGGCGGTCTCTCCCGAGCCAGCCAGGGTCATCTCAGGATGAGGACGATGGGTTTTTCCTGGGGTTCCACTTGCTCAGTGACGTTTCCGTGCAAATTCTACAACTTCCAAGATGTTTACCAAAATTCCATGGACTTGCTGAGAGGCTCCGCGCTACCGACCCTGTGGAAATGATGTTAGGTTTTTAGCATAATTCCTGGGAAAGTTAAGGAGAAAACTAAAGCAGGGTTATTGGATACAGCTCGTATGGATGGGTCAGGCAAAAGCAGATTCAAAAATCTAGAGCAGTTTAAGAAGTAAAGATTAAGATGGAGGGGGAAAGGATTTTGTCAGCCCAAAATTAATAAAGCTAAGGATGGAAACACAAAACCTGGAAACCAGAGAGCAGAAGTGTATCCAGTTTCAGGTACTACAGTGAAAAGGTGAAACGGCCTCATTACCGTAACTGCATTCTGCCTTCAAAATTCTGCCTTAAGGAGATACTTTTGTCATCTGCTTTTGCTCTTCTCTCCCCCAACCACCCAGGGCTTTTGCTGATAGTTGGTAGGGTGAGGAATAGTCTTAGAGAGAGGTTTTTACTTTTTTTTTCTACTAGAGACTTACAATAAGAAAAATACAGCTCTTAATTTAAATTATAAAAGGGCAAAATTTGGCTCTCTCACTTAATTCGGTTTCACGTGCAATAACCTTTCAAATGGTGCTTGAAAGTCAAGTCAAATTTCAATATAAATGATACTGCCAAGTTAACATTAACATATGAGACGTTGCCCTTTATGTTTCACTATCATCCCTTTGAATGTGTTGAACAGTAATTTTAATAGAATCATAAAAATCTTCAATTTCCTCTCTGTAGACTTTACCAATGCCAAAAGCAGTAAAAGAGTTATGCTTCTGTCTCATTTGTAAGGTTTGCAATTATTTTAACATCTCAGTTTTTGCAGTTCTTACATACTTAGATCCTAGCCCTGCTAAACCTTTGGTTAGAAAACTCTTTACAATAAGAATTGCCTAAAATCTTTTGTTTTTTTTTTTCTTCTTCTTCTTTCCTTTTCTTTTTTTTTCTTTTCTTTTTTTTTTTTTGAACAAGGATATTGCATTGGATGCTATAAACCTAAAAAAAAATAGGAAAGAAAAAAAAAGGCATGGAAATATTCTGATGCAGAGGTGCTTAATAATTTGACTTCAGTGAATATTCAGTGCTGTGAATTAAACAAGGACACTGGAAAGTTATTTAAATATGTATAAGATGCTGATAAATGGTTGGGTTTTAATGCGAGAAATCTAAGTTCTCAAAGCAATTTGGGGAGAAACATCTGAACAGCCAAAGACAGGGAGAGCAAAGACACCACCTTTGAGGGGACCGCTCCGAGAACCCCAGGAGCTGATGAAATGGTGTGAGATGAAGGTCCCGTTGAGTTTGGGTATATATAACAGCTGCAAAAAGCCTATCTTGTCCCATAAATGATGCACATTGATGGAAAAATCGGGCTCTGCAGGTGGGGTGACTCTCCCCGTCCCACGATGCTGGGACTTTGGCCACCGGCAGGGTCTTTTTCTCCCCAGCCAAAGGCAAAGCTCTCCCAGCCCAGCCACATCTGCAGACCTGGGCCTGCAGGGTCTGTCGAGCCACCCGGTTTGTCTCACCTTTGGCGCAAGGAAAATGGTTCTTTTTGGCATCAGTTTTGAGTATTTTCTTGCCTGCTTGGAAAGAGAAATCGCCAGTACTGACTAGGCGCCTTTTAGAAGTGATAAATGCCCCACAATGGAATATAGATTTCCATTTTTTAATTATTCCACATTCAGGCTGTGGGCAAGACCCGGCTATTCCAATGGAGACAGCTTGATTAGCACTTCATACTTCACAGAGATGTGGATTAACTTTAAAACAGTTTCCTTGTCTTGACATCTGGGAGGAAAATATCTCCATCAAAATCACCTTGGTTGCTCTTGAGGAGAAGGTTCAAGAAAAATATTGTTTTGGTTATGTAAAAAAAAAAAAAAAAAACAGAACAAAATATTATAACTAGTCCCTGGGAGATCCCAACACTTCCAGGTTTGAAATATGAGCATCATTTCCAGGACAGGACAGGCCTTTTGCGGCTGGTATAAATACCTGCAGAACTTGACCAAAACAGGAACTCTTACAGCATTTCAGGTTTAGAAATGCAAGTTCCCAAAACGCTGCTGAACTGTGACTCTGGTCACAGCGGGCAGGAGCAGAACTGGAGTTTATCAGGAATTTTTTGTGCTGGATATTGGGAGCTGCCTCAAAAAAAGGCAGCTCTGAGGTGCTGAACCATGATGTTCACGTGTGTTATGGGGCAGGTCCTAGGTCTTGGGGTGCCTTCTTCAGGCACCAGCTGTGATCTTTGCTACAAACAGATAAGCACTATAAAATACTAAACATCCTGAAATAAATGACCATAATCATCTTCCACTGGTGCCTTTTTGACCCAGAAGTGTCTGCCTCCATCCATATCTGTAAGATAAATACAGTAATGCCTCTTTACAAGACCACTGTGAACATAAATGTGGTAGCTTGGAGGAGTTGTTAAGATAGCGTAGCAATAAAAAAGACAGAAAGAAGCCTAGGATGAAAATATTAATCCCATATTGGTTATTAAACAAAGCAAAAGGCCACACTTAACACTAAAACTAAAATATTTGTGGTGGCATCACCTGAGAGATTAGCAGGAGGTGCGAAGTACCATTGTCTAACCTTAAGCACTTTACCCTTAACTACAAAGAGCAGGATTTTTTAATGTGATATTTTTTACGTCATGCATCCTCTCCAAATGTACAGCATTCTGAGATCAAGCAGTCTGAAAAATCGTAAATGACACATTTAAGAATGAAAGTCGATTGAGTACCTCTTGACTTCTTTTCTAATTTTGAACTAATATTCTAATTTAAGAATTTTCTTTAACATATTACAAGGTAAGCAGTGATTTTGTACTCTTGGATATCATTTACGTTAGCACTAGCCACATCCAGCCTTATTCTGGGTTTGTTATTTTTAGTGGAAAATGTCCTGAGACTTTACCACTTAGGCATCAGTCATTCCATGAGAGTAACCTACAAAAATAATCTGGAATATTCATATTTCAGCAGCCACTGACCATAGGTATAATGTCATTGGGTTTGGGATCCAGAAAACAGTAAAGTGTGTTTCTGAATCGGCGCCTGGATAATGCATTAGTTATGGTCATTTGCAAGTCACATTTGAATACCCAGCTTTTCGGGCTGTGTGTTTTTGTAGTTGCAAGTTTCCACCTCCCCCGCACCGATTTAAGTGATGTTATTCTTGGCTAATAGTAATTGTGAGAAAATTGAATTCCATCTGTTTCCACCAAAACGAGAAAATAGAATGTGAGAATCAATAGAAGACTGCACTTGTTATACACATTTGTCACAATCAGCAGCTTTGCTAAGGAAACCTGCTGCAGGTATGGCTTGCAAAATAAATAGCAAGTCACAGCACCTGATTACCAGATGCCGTATTTGAAAGCCAGAGCCACTCCCGACAGTGATGGAGCACGAACCTTGAGATGTCGCATGGCACTTCCAGACTCAAGGGGAATCCTGGCTTTCACGGTGCAGCTGGACCCGCCAGGATTTTAACCCTGGTGTAGACCTGCTTGTGCAGACACCACTGCTCGTGACCAGCTCTGGGCTTACACCTGGGAGCCTCTCAATCTCAGGTGACCATTTGCTCATATTCATGCTGCTTACAACATATCCTGTGTAATTTTGTATGCAGTATCGCAGAGATTTCTATGTGACTAAGGCATCATTTCAGATTTTCTTCCTCCTGTTGTCAGAATTGAAATCCTTGCAGCTCCTCTCAGCTCTGCTGTCTCATTTACAGTCGTGACCAACTCCAAAAAAGCAAACACACACAGCACGTAGTCAGTCCTAGCACGATGCGTACAGGCGCAGCACCGCTCATTCCTCAAATCCATATTCTGCCTATCTGCTAGGACATACCAGTGTCTTATCTGCATGTTTTTATTGCAGCCATAAGCTGGGTGCATCATGTCATGAGCCCTTCAGAAGGAAGTGCTAGATACCTGCTCAGAGCATTGCATTTTATGTGTGTTTTATGTGTGTTTTATGTGTAGCCTTTGCCTAATTCTGCCAGAACTCCATGTAATACAGCATATTTTTGCAAGTGAAGTTGTGGCATAGCCAGAGTGACCTCATGGTTTCTTTGCAGGGTAGGATGTGGCAGGACCTGTCATTTCATCACGCTCTGCAGCTTGGGATCTTTCCCACTCAGGAGACCAGTGTAGCCACTCATGCTCCCTGCTAAGGAAGGGATGGATCTTCCAACCCCTTCAGAAACGGTGACAAACACCTCACTGCATGGGTGCAAATTTCACCTCCACCTTGTGGACACAGACCTAAGCAGAGCCCACCTGCACCCTCTGAGCAAAGGCCACCCTGGTTAGGCAGGAGGTCCCTCAGGAACAACACACACAGCTCAAGAATTTAAGAGGTGATTCCTCAGTCCGTAGAGCGCTTACATTCAGCATAAGATTCATGAAATGTGGACACGCACCCTTAGAAACCCAAGCACCTTTAAAATTAATACACAGCCCTTTGCCAAAATACATAGGAAAAAAAGCTATATTTGACTGCCACAGAGCAATAGTAAAGAGAAAAGGCATTAAAAAGGAGCATTGCTGGATATAATGCCATTCCTTTGGTTGCCTTCATCTGGAGCTCTGTTTGCCAGACCTGCAACTTGAATTTCAGCAGGACATGCGTGCAGTAAAACCTGGAAAGTCCAAAGTGGTTAATTACGATTTCCAGCAGCTTAGAAAGACCCCCAAAGGCAGAAGGATTCAAGGGAGTAGAGCAGCCTTCAGTCTAGAAGGAAACAAAAGGTGATAGAACAGAGGTGTGTAACGTAAAGAACAACTTGAGCAAAGCAGAGGGAAATCAGGTAGTTTTTCCTACAGTAAGCGAAAAGTATATTTAAGTTGATGCAGTTATAATTTAAATATCCACTACCTGGAGGAGAAGCCCAAAGGATTGTCATGCCAGATGCACTGAGCTTAGATGGGTGGTGAAACAGGGGTGAAGAATAGAGCTGCCTGGACCTCGGAAAGGGGCCTGGAGTTTCATTTCTGGCTAATTACTTTATCATTTAAAGAAACAGAACCAATATAAAATCCAGGAACAAAATATGAAGGATGCGATCAGGTTGTAAAATGCCTCTTTCCTGCTCTGAGCTGCCATGAATTTATGATCCCAGCTGGCACCAAGGTGTAGCTTGTCTGCTGTCCTGCGCTGGTTAAAAGGAGAATAGGAAGTCATAGAGAGTTCTGTGGGTTAGTGAGTTTTTTCAAGTGTTGCTTTGCAAAACTTAATGCTTTCATAACCATTAGTAATATACACAGTAGCAAAATACTCGTGGAGGTCACAGGTAGAAGTGCAGATACCTGTCGCCCAGTAGTGCCAAGTCTCTCCCGGCAGCATCTTTCCAGTAATTTTCCATGGAAAATGATGGGGGATGGAAGAGGGGAAAAGTTCATGAGCGAGGTGCCGGTAATGTGATACTTCTCAATTTGTTCTGTTTTTTTTTTTAAGGGAAAAAAAAAAAAAAACAGTGAAATAAATCATATCTGGGGGAGGGAAAATAAGCTCTCCAAGGCCAAAAGCACAAGCTGAACAGCCAAGATCTGAAGGTAAAAGCCGTGACAGAGCCATATCCTGTATTAATCAAGTGGAGAGACGCAACGTGCTGTCCAGCTGATCGCACACTTCCTGTCCACAGCAGAGAGATGACCCAAGCACATGTGATCTTAGCCCATGTGAACCCTAGGCAAATCCCCACGGGAAGGATAAACCAGCGTCTACCTCGAGAAGAGCAATGGGGAGCAGTGGGGCTGAAGCAGGATCTAAGAGCCCAGCAGCTGCAAAGCTCAGTGTTACAGTGGGGATGAAATTAAGCTGCATCCTGGGGATGCTGGGCATGGACACACGCGTGCTCACCACTGAATTACAGCTGCAATATTGTAAAGCCCAGAACAGAAAAGTTTGAAGGGGGTGGCAGCCTCCTAGGTGAGATGCTGTTCCCTTAAATGATTACTGCAGGTTACTATTAACACAGTTTCGACGTAACACAAAAAATTGGAAATGGTCACCTTCGTTAAAAGGTGTCGGGGAGGCTCTTTTGGAACATGCTGGGTTTGGGGTTTCTGCTCTCTCAGCATTACTTTCCTAGTTTTGAATCTTCCAGGTGAGTTCAAGCAGATTTCCAGGCTTGTCCTCATAACTGTAAGGAGCAGAATCCAACCTGAGTTTTAAAAGTCAGAATTGTCACTAGACAGCCTGACTCCAAGAGCTAGAGCTTTAAGAATGGTCACTAAATAATGCAAGGTTCGTAGTTAGGATCATTCCTTAATCACATGAAGTTATTTTAATGACCTGGCTGTTGCCAAACCCGGCTCTCCATGCAGCTTGCTGGAGACACGCTTGGTGCTCTGCCAACAAGCCCGATATCCTGCCTCATCCTCCTTTATAATTCTTGCACCACCAACACAAACCATCTCACCTCCAGCAGCGCTGCATCTTCTCTGGCACTTCTAGCCCAAAAGCAAAATCACTGCAAGAAAGAAATTCACCTCTTTGCCATCCTGCTCTGCCACGTGCGCACACACACATTCAAACACACACACACATATTTCCATCTGGAAGGAGAATTTGGTGCCTGTGCTACACGCAGCTAAATGTCGATTCTTATTTTATTACCATCTGCTTCCACTCTCCTGGTTCCCCTGTCCACTTTATATAAATGTTTAATCTTTCTGCCTGCAGACAGGTAATCCCAGTTTTCACTGCTGCAAAGCTCTGATTGCAAATGCCAGGAGTGTCCAGCTAGTAAAGACAGATTTACATTAGTGCAAGAAAAGCCCTAAGCAACCTAAAATGGAGAAATGCTCATTCACAAACTACTCCAAAACGATTCCATTCTATCTCTCCAAACCCCAATAAAGATAAGCACTAGGTCGGCACCCATGACAGCTCTGCTCCTGTTTCCCAAGCAGGATTAATTAAAAAGCCCTGCTCTGGAAACCTCAATGGTTAATTAAAAAAAAAACACACAAGAAGCAATGCAGTGGGACAGACCAGATTGTTAACATTGAACAAGACTAGGAAAGGTCATAAAAAGTGATGCGAGAGGTTGAATATTCCAATGTGCCCTTGAAGAGGCTCTTGGCACAGCAAGGTAAGAGTTTGGTCCACGGTATCATTTGCAATGGTGCTACCCACCATGCATCAAGGTGGACAGGCTCTTCACATGGAAAGCCACCTCTTTGGGTACACTCTGCCACTTTTTGCTTTCTTTGTAAATATAATGAAAACAATCCAGAACATTAATACTGAATTTCTAATACAAACAATGTATATATGCAAGGTACCAACAATATTCTGCTCATCTCTGAAGGCTCGTCCTGAGCAAAGCAGATCAGTCCTTGAGGGATTTGTGGAGAGCAAAACTGGTCCCAGAGAGCTCTTGCAAGAGCATCTCTGCACACAGCTTAGCCACAAAACATTTCCCAGATTGTGATATTTATCAACTGTGCAATCTGCAGAAATCCCTGAATTTCAAGGGGAAAATGCAGCTAGTTTGTTAAGCACAACTCACTAGAAGTGGTAAATGACTTTTTTTTTTACTGCCCCTCCCCTGGTACATGCAGCTGAACACACAAATCATCAAGTTTGCTGGAAGTCTGGAAAAACTCACAGTTCCGGAGTTAATCATTAATATTGTGGGGGTTACAAGAAGGTATTTTTAAGATTGCCACAGTATGTGGGAAATTCCCATGTGCATTCCCTGCAGGTTTGCAAGAAATAGCCTTTTCTATTTGGCTGAGATGATTTTGTAATTGTTTACATAAAATGGATATGAAGTATCAAGGTCAAATATTTTCCAGGAAGCCAAGGAAAGCAATTTACCATTCTGTTGAATGAGGAAACACCATAACAATTCCAGCATCAACCAACTTCCCTTTTCTTCCCCCTCTTGATTTTTGTGGTATTGCATTATATAGCAGAAAACACTGGAAACTCTACTTACTTACAGCAGTATGCAATATGCTGGATCAAGAAATTCTGCAACCAGCAGAACTTTGCATACCCAAAGCAAGGGGTTTTACATTTTTTTCCTTCATTTCATTTTCCAGACACTCAGTACAATTTTGGGGGAACTTACTTAAAAAAAAAATCATACTAATGCTAATGAAGAAGTCTATTATAATTATTTGTTTTTCTCTCAGTTAAAGTTATTAGAGGAGAAACTGGCCAGCACCAACCTCCACAGAGAATGATCCCCTCACGTCTGAGTCACACTTCCCTCCCCATCACAATTTCTTAAGGGATGCTCAGAGTCTTCATACTCATTTGCTCTGCAGAGATGGAAGGCACTATAGCCCCTACTGCCCTACTGAAGCACCAGATCTGAGCCAAGATGGGGTATTTTCCTAAAGTTATTTTAAGAAAGGCTTCTGAAACGCTTGGATGTCATGGGTGACACCCCCTGCCCTTGCAAAGTAAACATCAGCATGAGAAAACGCAGCCACCAACACACAGGTCAGCCTAGTTTGGGCCAGTGCACCTCCGGAAAGACACAGACCATTTAGTCTAAGTCCAGAGGAAAACAACACTAATGAGGGAAGGTTTAAAACTCATAAATTATTAGGAAAGATTAAAAGAATGGGATTTGTTTAGTCTAGAAGAGGAGAAAACCAAGGGGAACCATGATAGCTGTCTCCAGGCAGATGAAAGTGCAGCTCCAAAAGAAAGGAAATAAACATCCCCTGCGCTCCCTGGGAGCCCAGCAAGAAGCAGTGGTGTCAAGCTGGAGTGAGGGAGGCTCAAGACATTAGAAAAGAACTTTCTGACATTAAGCACAGATAAGCCCTCAAAGCATTTCCTACGGAGGCTGCGGAACCTCTGTCACAGGAGGTTTTTCAGAATATCTGAGGCAAACACATGTCAGGAGCAGTTAGCATGAAGCCGCCCCTGCCTGGGCAACAAGCCGGACCAGGTGACCTCCTGAGAGCTCTCCGGCCCTCTTTTCAATTATTCCATTCTTCCTCTCTCAAGATGTGTGGAACGCTGTGTAATTGCTTGTCACAACTCATTTATAGGAAGCAATCGTCTCACAAAACTCCAATAGGATACCCTAAAACAACATATTACAGACAAACGCTGAATCCTACCTCATTCCTTTACGTGCCTGTCTTGATACCAGAGACTTCATTGTTCACTCCTGTTTTTCTTCTGGCTGTCACAGGTTGGCTCCAACATTTTTAAAAGCATGCTCTGAAACCCTGGAAAAAAATCTGTCTCAATGAATAATTAGACACAAAACCCCAGATGTATTTAGAAATAATAAAATATGGGTAACTAATGCTATAGCTGATGGTACGCCATCAGGAAGGCAGATGGCTGGTGTATGTCCTCCAGTCTTGTCCTGCACTCCAAGACGAGCAAGCAAGCAAATAATTACAGCAATTTGACTAGGATGCGCCAAAAAGCATCCTTGGAGAGAATACGCATATACTGCTCAATGATACCCCCTTCCCTCAACCTTCCATCAGGAATGAAGTAGCTAAGCATTTCTGTGAATCTGACCCCAAAATCAAACATCAACTCAAATGTCAGCCTGAAGAGTCCTTCCTGGCCATATCTGAGACCATCTGAGAAAGATTCTAGGTCTCATTTGCCCACGGATGTCATCATAAACAGGCTGCCCGGAGAGGTGGTGGACTCTCCTTCCCTGGAGATCTTCCAAACTCTTCCAAATCCTTCCAAATTTGGATGCCACCCTGTGCCCCTGCTCTGGGTGTCCCTGCTGGAGCAGGGGGTTGGACTGGATGATTTCGAAAGGTCCCTTCCAACCTCAACCGTTCTCTGATTCTGTGACAAAGACGTCGTCTGGGTATGCTTTACTTAACAGCAAACAAATCCATCCCTTAGCATGATATTTCATGCAGTGTTTGAGCAATTGGAAAAGCCACAGAATCACAACAAATGATATTTAGAATGCTTTTCAGTCATAAAAATGTTCCTCTGTTTTTGAGGCTATGATCTTCTAAGAAACGTGGACAGGCTGAAGTCTTTTCTTTTACAGGTCCACATCTTCTTTTTCAAAACATCACTCCATCATTTTCAGGAGCTCAGCTGACAGTTCAAAAAGTTTATTTTTAAATCAATAAATTGTTGTACAATATCTACTAAAAACATTCGAGATGTCCATGCTGTTGTTTGGTCTGACTGTCTGAATTATTTCCTTATTTTTTTAAAAGGTTTTGTTGCTTCAAATCTCCATTTAGGCTTCTCATGATTGTTTGGGCACATGATGCATCTTTCAGACACTGTACTCTCATTTATGGGCTTTTGAAGATCAAAGAATCATTTCTAGCCTTTGAAGCTCACCACTTTAAAACTGACCTTCCAAATTACTGCAAGAGTTTTTTTCAAAATCTTCATGTCCTGTGATATCTTTATAGGCTTTTCTCCTTGACCCACATGAGCCCAATGCCTGTCTTGATATTGCCACTGGTGAAATGCAGTTTGCAGGCAATATGTGGTGTGTCTCAGCCATAGAAACCATCCTCCTGGAACCCTGTAACACAAAAGTAGAGAAGTGGAGAGAGTCATGAGAGGCTGTAGTCAATTTTATTGACAGCTGTGGCTGCAAAACCCCAGCAGAAGAGGACATCAAATGGTGCCACAAAGGTTTCTGGAGAACATTCTCATTCCAGGAAGACAGAGATAAGCAAGAAGGAAGGGCAGTTTTCCACACTGATTTTCTGCCCAGTATGAACTCCAGATTGAAATCTCTTCTGAAATTCAGACACATTGCAGGGTAATTAATCCTTTGGTGCATTTTTGACCCTAATGCAACACATTGGAAGGGGAATCACTCCTGGCCTGTGTGGGATTTTGCATGGTGACACAGGCTCACACCAACACAATCCATAACATTAGGACTTAGCCTGTGAATCCACGTGTGCTGTCACACTTCTAAGTGAATTGCTATTTAAACAATAAAAGCCATAACATCAAATTAACGATGGGAATATTTAAAACTAATGAAAGAATATGTTCTGATCATAACTCATTAACTTTAGAATGAAAGGTGCTATTATACAATAATCCTAATTACACATAATGGTTTCCTTCTCCTTGGAATGGGAAATTTCAATTCACTGCAAATTCAAAGCAATTTAACAATATGCCTGACAGCAGGGACAAGAGAAAAGCCACATCTATTAAGACGGTATAAAGCAGCACTTGCTTTACAACAGTGTTTTGTGACCGACTGGGCAACTGGGAAAACTCTGCAGGGCTGCTCTTTTACGGAGAAGACGGATATACATAAATTCATTTGGGCATGGCAAGCCAATAGCGAATGCAATAGCAACGCAATTATTGGCCTTCAAAAGACAATTCGGAAGACGTGTTTCTTTATTCATAGAATTCCATTAAAAATAAATAAATAAGCAAATGAAAAAGGCACATGTGCCGCAGTATTATCCCACTGAGGAAAACTCGCTTCTGCAGAGACCTTCTGCAAGGGCAGGAATCCCTCAGGCTCAGCTACAAAGGACACAGCCTGACGCTGCCAGGAAAAGCTCTTCCTCGGGATAATTACCCAACAAAACGAACTGTGAAAGCTCTGGGAGCCTGAGTCCTCATCCTTCAGAGTAAATAAAGGGTAAGTGATTACCTTAGTATAAAAACAACCTTCTCCTCCGCATTAGAGAATGGGAAAGGGAATTATGGAAACCTCTGAATTCTTGCAGCTCTCGCAGGCACAGTCCTGTGGCAATGTGAGCCCGGAGGATAACAGGAGAGTAATTACTCTCCGCGTAGTTTCTCTTTGTGTCGCTTTGCTTTAAGGACGCTGCACAAATCACTCTCCTCGCAGCTCCAGAGTAAATTGCCGCCCGCAGCTGACGAGGCATCTCGTCAGGTAGCTGTGGGATACCCGGGAGTGGAACGGCTCCAGGCTGGGGCCCACTAGGAACTTACACATGGGCTGTGTGTAAGTGTGTGTGCCTCTTGCAAAAAGGGGGAAAAAGCCAAAAAGGCTTAAAAAAAAAATTAAAAGAAAAAAAAAAAGGCACAGAAATGCTTTGCTGTTTCTTCCTAATCAGAGTGAAGAGGAGGGGCTCTTCACTTCCCCATTGGCACATCAAGAATCTCTGCTTTTCCCCGCTCTCATTTTTGCCCTGTGCTCTGCCAACCTCCCTGCCTTTCCTTGAACCAAGGGCAACCGGCTGACGTTGCCTCCAAGACCACAAAAATGACACCAAGCACC
Organism: Crypturellus tataupa; assembly: GCA_034781795.1. Lineage (NCBI taxonomy): Eukaryota > Metazoa > Chordata > Aves > Tinamiformes > Tinamidae > Crypturellus > Crypturellus tataupa. Next base: position 2,330,593 of record JAWLRI010000332.1, read on the forward strand.
GTAAGCAGAGTCACAGCCCATCAGGATACTGAGTTTCGCAAGGCTTTCTGCTCCAGTTCCTCCCTTGAAATTAAAGCCTCATGTGTCAACGTCACACTGGAGCGGCCAGGAAGCCCTCTCCTCCTCTGGCCCCATTTCTTCTGCTCCGAGCTGACTCTAGGGCCTGCTGCCATCAAGGAATATGGAATATGGCACAGTTAAGGACTTCACCATTTCCTGCAGCCCTCATTCCCTGTGACTTGGAGAACACGTTTGGAAAATACAGTTGCCTGGATAGTCTACTAGATACAACACGGAAAACTCTTGTGTTTTGTGATCAGCAAAAATCTCTCTCTGGAGAGAGTGGAAGTTTGCCCAACTATCTCAGATGCTTGGCAAGAGACCTACATTTTGGAAGGCAAATGATGAGGTTAGAATAAAGGGACATTTTTGGAGCAGGTTTAGCCTACGGGCACACTGAAGTGCTCTTCTCATGCTAACCCTCCCATCTTTGACCAACACCACCCTGCACCCACTCCTGCTGCACCTTCAGCTGCTCCTACCCGACCTACTGGGGTGAGATGGGGTCCCAGGTCCTGCTGGAACACAAGCTGGAAACCAGGGCTGGGTAAAAACTGCTGTCCTAGATGTCTTGACAAGGACAAATTGTGGACACCTGGAAAGCGCTAACAAACTGAAAGCACACACACAAAATTAAACTAATTCACAGGACTTCCTCTCTATGTTTTTGAAAAGTTTCTATGAAATACCAACCCTTTACTTCTTTTGCTTTCCACAAGGCCATTGGCAGTCTCAAAATATCAGTTTTGAAATGTCAGTGTCTTTTGAACAGACCAATCAGCAAAGGCCTCTCTTTCCAGGCCTTTCAACTTCGAATAATCAGTATGTCCTGATGAGATAGTATTTAGGTAAAAAAACATTTCTGACCAGTCCTGATAACCTTGCAGTGCACACTGCTGTGCGGATGTAAACTGCATTATTCCAGCGCAAGTGTTTCCTCAGATTCTTCCCACATCTTCCCAAATGAAACACATCAAATGGTTGGCTGTGTCCTCCTGGCCAGCGGGGAAAGCCAGCAGATGACCTTGGGTTCCTTATACCCCTGGTGAGCTCAAATAAACCACACAACAAAATAACCTGCTGGTTACGCTTCATCGTACTCCTTGGAATATTGAAAACATTAAAAGCTGGTGCTCAAGATGGTGGCTTGGAGAGGACAAGTGAAACTTCTTTAATGATGGTCTGGAGTGTTTCTCTGAACAACACAGACACTGTTAGGTATTAATGTAGGATATTTGTGCTTGCATTTGGAAAACAAGAATTTCTTTAACAGTATTACCTTCAAAAACAAGTACTCTGATTCGGTCTGCATGCTCCATGTCACCTTTCCCCAGGCATCTCTGGCAACTTCTGCTTTCCAGTCATTAGCTGGAAATGTGACTTAGCATGTGACTGAGCATGTTTCTGCTCTGGAGGCAGAGCGATCCTTTGTGGCTGCTGAAAAAATTCAGCCCAGATCCAGATACTAATGCAGGTTCTTGGAAGAGTGTATTATTCCCATTTGCAGCTAATTGTCAGGTTTGAGAATCATGTTGGAAACTGATTCCAAAATCATGCGAGAGGCGCAGATGTACATCTCCAGCAGGCCTGTTCACACAGCAGACGCACGGTTCTGACTTCAGGCTATTGACAGAAAGGAGCTGAAAACTGTTCTCAAAAACACGAGAGGTGCAAAATAATCCCCTCATCTGAGAGGCTGTAGGTATAAAGACTCATCTGCCTTTAGAGATCTCACAGGAGCAGGAGAGAGGGTCTGTTCTCAGCCCACTGCTCCATGATGCAGTGCAGAATAGATGCAAAGGCCTCAGACTGTAAGTGCAGGGCTATCTTCAAGCATAAAGATTTTTAAAATGCTTTCACAGGCTTGCACTGGGAGGTAGATGGCAGGATTAATAGCTGTTCTTCAAAGCTATAAACTGCACGGTATGTTTTCTCAGACTTTGAGCCATGAGTTACTGCTGTAATTAAATCCAGAAGGACAGACCATAATAACATTCTGACTTGATTTCCACTGGCAGAGCATTGATTAAGAGAGCTACATAATAAATGAGAGACATTTCAGAATCACACTGTTGATGTTATCTGTAATTTTTTTATAATTAGAAAAGCCTAAAGAAAATTGTATATTATAATTACATGCATTATTAATCCTACTCTATTATAATAGGAATTCTTCTATGATTACAGGTTGCAGCAAGCTTTTTGTAATTTTTTTTAAGAGGTCCAGTGATTTGGTTTACAAAAGACCTTGTAAATAACAGATAAATGCAACCATATTATTTCAAACTAAGGCAAAACCAAAGAAAGTTCAAGTTGATGACTCAAAAATCCAAAGAGGAACAAATAGTTTAGTGGCAATCAGTCTACCCATTTAAAGCCAATGGAGTAATGAAAGGAACATTCAAAAAGCTATCCTTTATGCAGCCCTTCACACAAAACTCTTAAATAATTGAACATGGCAGGAAGGAAGCAGGATATTTAATGATTAAAAAGCAATAATTTATACCCCTTTTGAGTAAAGTAACCTGAGCACAGGGTTTTGTTCTTGAATAAAACTCTGTTCTACTATCTCATAAGACTATTTGGTGTATAACCTGTTTTTTCGGGTCTCTTTGCTATAAACAGGAAGGAAACTAGCAGATGTGCAGAGACTCTTAGTTTATTACCAAGAAAAGTGACTGCAATATACATAAAGTCTTACAATTCCAGAGAAAGCAGCAACACTCCATACTAAGGCTGGTTAAGAAAACACCTCAATCATATTGATAACCACTTATTTTAACAAGTAGTCCCACTGGTGTCAGAGGGATTTATTCCCTATATGAGTAACTGGCCAACAATGTCAATAAAGGCTTCATATTTTGCAGCAAAGGTTGTTTTTTCAGATCTTATTTATTACTATCCTAATTTGTTTTGCTTTGATGTAGCAGATAAGTCTCAGGCACCTTTACTCTTTCTGCAGTTCTCCATGCCAACATTTTCAGCGATATCTGAGGGTACATACTTGGAGACATCAAAAATCTTTGCAGCACGAAAACTAACCATCAATAAATATCTTAATAGTTGCAATTTTAGTCAGCTGTTTTATAGCCATAATTTCATTTTAAGTTCAAAAAACAATGCGACAAGCTGCAGAATTGCACTGAAAACCCTTTAAAGACTCAAGGCTCAGCACAGCACCTCCCCTTCCAAGGCTTTGGGCATTCACCGCAGACGGCAGCAGATCTCACACTGCACTTGGGTTGTGTCATGCGCAGCTGGATGGGCGTCACTATCTCTGCTGCTGCCTGCTTCACACTTCCACTAATGCGATGCACAGGACTGGCATTGCACCCCAAGGCAAGCTTACTATTTAAATGGGCACATTTTGCAGCCGTCCTTTGAACTTGCCTGAAATAATGCTCACTAGCTGACGATTCACACCACCTCTAAAATGCATACCCGAAAAGAGAATGGAAAACTTCTACCGAATAGCTAACGCAAAACAAAGCAGTTTCAGTATCCTTGTAAAGACAGGGATACCAGAAGTCGTTTCTAATTAACCACAGACCTATCCTAAAACACGTGTGATATATGTAGCCATGAAACACGTAGCTGCCAGAGCACAGAAGCGGGAAAATACAAAGATAAACCTGTAGCAGTCGCTTTTGTGACCCCATTATTGAACATCAATAATTACCCACCCTCATTGAGAAGAGCGACCTTGCAGAAGGGACCCCAAGGTCACCTCTTCCCAGAACTAAAAACGATGTGCCAAGACCACCAACATCCCAGGACCACCCAAAACCAGCCCTTGCCAGCCAGAACCAAACAAGCTCCCATTTGGCTCATAGAAATAAGGCTACATTAATGCCTGGTAAAGAGTATTCAGAGAATTGTTAAAAGGAGGTTCTGAACATGTTCCAGTCAGTGAATGTTGATTCTGGCAGGCGCAGCCTGAGTCATGCTTGGTCCCATACTGAGCCTCTGCACTGCAGTCTGGGGTTTGCTCCAGATGGTTACAGATGATTCTGAATGGGGACCAGCTGGTTAATGTTTTCTTGCCTTGGTTACATGCAGATAAAGCCATTTGCGTCATGGTTACTCTTGACAAAAAGTGGTTTTGCTTAACTCGCTTTAGGCTCACTAAGAGGCGTTTTTTAGCTGGAGACAAAAGGGTTATTCTGGCAGGTTATAGAAATGTTTTGCAAGTTTGCCAGTGATTTAAAGCCTTGATTCAACCTCAGCTTGACACTCAAGACATGTAAATGTCCCAAGTGGTGCTGTCACATGAAATACTTGGGTTGTCTTGTTCACTCACTGCCATAACACTCACTAACTGGCAATCCGCTTTGATTTCAGGACTTCTGCAGAAAATCTAGCCTAGAAATGTATTACTCACCATCTGAGTTTTGTCTTCATCAGCCTCTTGTGATATTTTATGCTGTTTGCCTTGAAGAACAGATTCATCTAGTCCTAATTCTTGCAGGCAAGAGAGTTGTTGCTTTAACTTTTGTTATTACTGATAATTAGAATGGATGAAGAAACAAAATGAAGGAGAAATCTTGTTCCTCTAACACCCAGAATTTTATCAGAACAGACATCCGCCTGGCTGAAATAATGCTCTTTAGACCGGAAGGTGACACTCTATCTGATCTTACATGAGAAGACTTGATTCCAGATCTTATCCCCAGAATATTTTAGATTTCTATTTTTATAATAAAGTGAGATCATGTGGGACCCAAAAAATGCAGATTTCTGATTTCTCCCTTTGTATCTGACCAGTCACTTGAGATTTTCTTTATAGCCAACTACTCATCCACAAACAAATCAGACATCTCATGCCCTGGAGGACCTACTACTGTCCATCGGTCATGAAGCCAAGGAGCACAATATCAGGAGATGACAGGGTAGATGTTCACTTTTCGTCAGCTTCACCCATGGATTTGCATATCTGAACATCAAAACTTATAAATACAGACTTGGGAGCACAGAGAATAGGAGCCATAATGACATATTCACACATGTGAATTTCAACACGAAGAACCGATGTCTTTGGAAGTGCTATCGACAAGAGCATAAAAATAACACTTGATTTTTGCACTTGTGCTGGGAAATGTGCTTTACCACTACTCCAACACAGACCTGTAATAGAAATCATGTACCTAATTGTGTATCTTTTCTTTTCCTACTAATTCTGCAATAAAAGACTCTCTGACTGAAAAAGTAAATGCGACTGCATGTGCCAATGCCCACACAAAATGAACACCCACCAGAAGTGCTGCTCCTTTATGAAAACCCACACCACTTGCTGCTCTGGGAATACGCCTGATGGGATGTTTCAAGATCATCTTATATAGCACACGGGTAATTACTGCTGGAACCAGAATTCACTTTATTCAAAGCTGTATTTATCCTTACTTTGAAATGACACCACTTCAAATTACCCAAGTGACTCTAGAGAGACTATGTTCAGGCAGTTAACTCATTAACTTTGTAGTCTCCAGATGGGCATAGACAGATCCTACGACTTTATGTGTTTAATGAATATCCAAATACTGAAGCTCCTTTAAAACTTTACCTAAATATTTTCTACCATAGCCAAGAGGTCCTTCCCATCTATTTTTGTGCACAGCTCACCAAACCTACATTACCGTGCAAGCCACTGGGCTGTATTTTCTCTAAAAACACTGTGATACTTGCTGAGTATATTTGGTCTCACTACTTGCCAAATTATAGGGCAAGGTGACAACTAGAAATAAACTTCATTTTGTGTGTTTACACTTCATATGTTGCTAATAACCATAGCTGACCCACATCTGACTGCATTTCAAATAGTTAAAGCTCTCTCATGTATGATAGATTGAGATGTGACACTATATATCCCTACTTAATGGACTGTAGAGCTCCATGTAAGAGAAGCTCAGAAAGTCTTCATTTTGGATGAATCCCAGATCCTAGGAAAAAAGTAAGTACAGAATTTCACTGATTCCTGTTCTACCAATTTGCTTTATAATAATGGGGAAAAAAAGATTTATTAAGGAAAAAACAGAATAGGAATGTCAAAACAGAGAGCACCTACAGATGCTAGAGTTTTTGTTCCCTTAGAGGGCCATAATGTGCTGCAAATCTTCTATCCAGACAGCTTCCCTATTTTGGCATTTCTGCATCTAATTCCTACCAATGAAGAATTAACACACAAAGAAGAGGTGTATACATATACCGATTGCTATATCATACAAGGCCACCATTAATAAAGCTTAATTCTCACATGAGCCATATTCACTTCATTATGACTTTTTATCCAAGTAAGGTGTATAGAATTTGGCCTATGTTATTTGCTCTAATTCCATACCTTGCTTCAACATAAGTCCAAGCGGTAAACATACACATGAAAAAAAAGAAAGTCAGAGCTTCTTAATATAACATAGCAGGATCCACTGCTCAGAAATTGAAGACAAGTCAAATCGAAATAATTATAATCATTACGAACATGTGTCTTCAAAGGGCTGGAACGAGCTTCCCGGTCATGTGGCAAATTCTGCCTCCTCTAGCACTCTAATGGAGACAGATACCGGTCCGCAATCAAAGAGAAGTTATGGATTTGCTGGGTGAGGGTCGATGGCCAGGACTGTGATTTTTATAACTTGATGATTATGTTTTGGACCTAAAATCCATTACTCTAAATCTTCTCAAGTGTCACGACTTTGATGAATTCATCCATCTCCTCACTTTATGGCACTTTCAAAGCAACGCGCAGGGCTCTTGCATGATCCTTTTTATCTCTCCTAAGAGAAGTCTGCTCTTTCGCAGAGAGAAATGTGAGCAGTAATTTACTTGTGTGTTATTAAGGCCCCTGTGCTTGTAGATGGATGCATGCTCATATGTTGCCATGTTAACAAGAGTTATATGAAACACGGTCTCATCACTCATTACAAGCTCCTGGAATAGAGAGATTACTTCAGTTTTACACAATGCTGATTTTTTGTGATCACTGCACATCCCATCTGCATTTGCTCTCTGACTCAAACAGTTCTGTTGTGAATATGAAGATCAGGCAGGAAGAAAAGAGGACCCAGTGCCTTGTTTAACTTTCAGCCCGATGCCAACACGGTTATTCCAAGATGGAGTAATCAGGGACCCAAAGTAAATTAATTCTCTATTCAAACATTCCTATCAGAAATTATGTATGGCAGAGTTCCCTGAAAATCATCAGCATATGGAGAATTTCTTCAGGGATTTACAGCTCCCCAGGCCCTCACAGATAAAGACAACATACTTAGAGGAGAGAATAGCAAACAAGAGAGCTGGAGTGACTAAGAGTACATGCTGCAGAACGTTGGCTTAACTACCCGAATCAAAAAGATGGCATCTTTGGTCAACCAGAACCAAGTCTTCCAGTAACTGCTCATCTGCAGTATTTAATTGCGCACAGTGAGCAGCATTAGACCAGCTAATGCCACAGCCATGAGAATTTCTCCCAGTAAGTCACTTCTACATCTCCAGATTTGCCCAGAGAGTCACCAAACAATAACCTTGGAAGAAATCAGAAGATTCAGGCCAATCTATGCCCTTAATTGAAGGCAGTATCAGTTTATGTCATTCCTGACAGATGTTTGTCCAATCTGTTTCTAAAAACCCTATAACCATGGGAACTTCACCGCCTCTCCAAGCAATCTATTCCAGCACTGTCCTGTCCTTGTCCTTCATGAGTTTTCCCTTATGGCAATTTTTGAAACTGCCTTTTGCACATGAAGTGTGTTGTCAGACCCTCCTTAAGCATTTTTTTCCTTTCCTGTATAACCCCAGGTCTTTTAATTTCAACTCATGAAACAGAGGTTGTAAAAAAAATAAATAAAAGAGGGGGCAGCACCCAGAACCTTCATCTAAAGAGAACAACAAACTCTTCTGTTCATCTACAGCACTCTTAAACGCTCATTGATCAAACGGGAAACAGTATTCCCATGCGGAGCAGGGCAGAGAGCACTCTAGTCTCAGCCTGAGCGGGGGATGTTTGCCTTTCTCCCAGCAGCATGCCATGCCACTGCCAACCTGCAGTTAATTTTAGGGGTCTGCAATAACAGGGAGATGCTTTTCTGGAGAACCACCTAGTCAGTTGTTCCCCAGCGGTACTTGTGCAATGAAGTGTTTCTGTCTAAGAGTGCTTTGCGCTTGCCTTTTGCTGAGCTTAATCCTATTTTTTCAGATTTTTCTTCAATTTAGCACACTACCTAAATCCTCTCCTGCAGTCCTCTGCAGCTCTATGTCCGCTGCAATGTTACTAGGCAAACTTTCTATTGCGTGGTCCATGGCAGTAATGAAAACATTGAGCCGAAGCAGACTCCAGGGGAATCCTATTTGATACTTCTTCCTATTCTGAGCACAGACTACTGATCGCTACTCTTTTTATGATAACCAGACCAGCTTTACACCCTTCTTACCGAAGCATCGCTCAGAATATATATTTCTAAGCTTGCTTATGCAAATATCCTGCCATGTCGAAAGCCTAAAATCAAGCTACATAACAACTGTTCCGCCTCAATATCATCCACAATGATTTTGTTTTGCAGTAAAGAAAATTTAAATGGTTCAACACAACTGATTTTGGACAAACCTATGTTGATAGCTATACATCTTTCCATATTTTCGTAAATGTCACAGATAATTTGTTTTGCTGATTTTTTTTCCCTTCCAAACTGCTGTTAATCTGATGGGACTAGGATACTCAGGAACAAAAGAATTATTTTTTTCTCTCCTTCTCTGATATTCTTCAGGCTTATTGTAATTATCTGCAGGCAGCTTTCATTCTCCATTGAGTAGGAGGCCAATCCCCGCTTTGATCTTCCTCATTCTATTAATGGTTCTTACAGAATAATTTCTGGTTATCTCTGAGGTCTCATTTTGTGCCTCAGCCTTTCTGGTTCCAGCCCTGATTGTCAGGCTGCTCTTTTAGACTTATGCTGAGAAATCTGACTTCTCTTTTTTTTTTTTTTCCTGTGTTTTTCTGCCTGATGTTCAATTTACTAAAAAAGCCCTTCTTGATTTACCCAGTTTGCTACCTACTGAAATTTCTTTTCTTGCATTCAGACAGTTTGTGCTGTGCCCTTCTTTGCCTTCTTTCCGAACTGACACCTTTATCTTATTTTCCCTTGGACTTACCACTTAGGAGATCCTACCCACTGATCTTTTTTTTTGAATTTATTGATATCTATCTTGGAAAAGCATCTCCCTGGCTTTTATTTTCATCTCTTCCACCTTCCCCTTCTGCTACAGATATCCTGAAGCCCCTTTTTTTTTATTAAGCTTTTAGAAATCATCTATAATTATAGCAGTCCCCCATCGTTTGAATTGCAGTAATGTTGTATATACACAGAGGAAAAAAATAGAGAACTTTAGATGGTCAAGTAGCAGTATTTAGTAGTTAAAATTTTAAAGGAAACAGTAAAAGGAGCCACCAGCATGTGCCAGTGCACCGTCAAAGTGACCCGCAGCCTCAGGGGGGATTTGAGTTTGTTTCACAAAGACAGTGAGAAATTTTTTGAACCTTGATTCGGGGAACTCTGCTCTCCCAGGACTGAAGCCCTCAGAAACCAGAGTAATAATCCCGGTGCGGAGCGTAGCGTCTCACACAACACCAGAGCATTTCAGCACGTTCTCAGCAGCCCCTTTGCAAGGACGGCTTTCAGCTTCTGCATGGACAAAGCACAGATTTTAACCTTGAACTTCATAACGCTCACCCACCACTAGAGCATCCTCTGCGCCCCACCAAATAATGAGAGACCATCTGTATCTCCTCTGAAGGACAATTCAGAAGTAGCCACAGGAGATTTTAAGTACTGCTTAAAGAAACACCTTCCCCTTCTGAATCAAGTTAACCCTTTACCTCAGTACACCTAAAAATATAGATAGAGAAAAACAAATTTGGAGGCTTTTTCACGTAGTTGGACTTTTCATTCACCGGCCTGCAGAAGTGCAGGCAGCATCTGCCCGTTTGGCCGGCCAGGCCAGCCCCAAAGCCCTCTAGGCTCTGGCATGGCCAGTTCTTCCTGGGCAGGGGTCCAGGGGCTGCGCTCAGGCCAGGACTTCTGCACAGTTTGGGAGCAGCCTCTGTAGGAAACCGCATGCTTTTTTAAATTTTTTTTTCTCTCTCTCCCCCTTTGGGATGATTATCAGCAAGAAATGCTCCCAAAACACATCTCCCTCAGTATCTGATGAGGCAGCAGAATATCCTCAATGGAAAATCCCCACATCTGAAAGATCCTGCACCTGGAAGCCAGCCAGGGCTTGCTGGCGTCCAGACCAGATTGCGAGAGTCGTCTTGGCAGCCAAGAATTTTTCCTGCTGGACCAAAGAAATGTAGGAGTTTGTTTCCAAGCAGCAGCTAAGGGAGGAAAGTGCACGGGGTGAGACAAATCAGGACAAAAACTCACATTTTGCATCTCTAGTGCCCGCCTGCTGTGTGGCCCAGCAGTTTTGGTACCTGTGTCGTTCTTCCAGGAAAAGGGATGGTAAGAAATGGTGAATGTTAAATGGGCAACAAAACTCAGTCCTTCCAGGGAGAGGTGACGACAAACCTTGGGAGAAAATGAAGGAAAGGACAGGGTTATGCACAGAGCTGAAGCTGGATTCACATCCCCTGTTTCCATCCCTGAGCTCCACATCTCCAGGCTTTCCTTGAACAACATCCAGCCAGGGAAGCTGGTGACTCTCTTTGCTCAATCAGCTGGTTAAAGCACTCCTGGGTATCAATCCCTCAGGAACCTGAGATCGCTCAAGCCCTCATCTCCCAAAAACGGGGGGAATATTTGTCTACAAGGCTTTGTCAATCTCTGGTGAAATCCCTGAAAAATAAGCAGAAACTGCTTGTAAGCAACTCTCCCTATATCACCCTCTTCTTTTCAGGTGTCTGACAGCAGCATGATGCTGAATAATACAGGAGGATTAGAGCTCACAGGCATCTGTTGCAGGGAGTGTGGTGAGTAACTGCCTATTTGCAGTATTTCCATTCATCAGAGCCTGCTGCAGGCAGGGCAGGATTAGTGCATGGTCTTGGCTCCATGAAAATTCAAACTGATCCCTACAGCTTTTGCTCCAGCCAGGCAAGTAGCCCACAGAAACATTAATGGGCAGACTTAAAAACCTGATTAGAGAATGGGTAGATGAAGGGAGGACAATGGAAAGGAAGACCTGCACATTTTAGAAGGGAAACAGCCTCTTTTTGCCACTTAGCAAGGCAGTCTTCTCTGCAGCTTTGTTGCAAAGTCACATGCAAATTCCTTTCCACTTCAGAGGAGATCAGATACGGGTCTGTGTTTTGCTGCTGTTTGCTATTTTTATGAGAGATCAAAACAGCTCTGAACTTTCTGACAGTCCACACTGGCCTCTGCTGCCCAGGCTTCACTTTAATATTTTCTGCCCCTTATTTTTGACACTGCAGTAGTTAATACCAGGGGAAATTAGGTTTCCTTTGCTTTCCCTAAGAGCCTCCCCACAGCCTACAGGGCCAGGGCAGACACAAGTGTCACCAGTAATTAAACAACTTGCACTGGGGCTATTGGGGAACAAATTGAGCAGATCTGCAGGTACAACCAGGTACGGCTGCAAGCTTGAGCCAGCCACAGACTGGCTCAATAGTTTCTATCCATTCAAGCTGATTAGGATTTTCTCCCCCTTTTGCTGAGAAAAGAAAGGGCGATTTAAAAAAAAAAAAAAGCATTGTGAAATAAATTAACACTACAGTAACGATCTACAATAATATTAAAGGCAGACTCGCTAACACACAAGGGCATGAGAATTCAGTGCTCAGTGACACTCCGTTCCCAGTGGGCCCCCAAATTGGGTAGGCTTTAATCAACGCCACATGCCATTTGTGCAAAAGACAGCCCAAAGGCACCCTGGGCTGAATTAGAGAGACAATTTCAAACCTAGCCTAATTTTCCGGCTTTTATGAGTTTAAATCTGATCTTTAACGTTATTCGAAAACAATTTTTGTGGTTTAATTAGATATAGTGACAATAAGCCAATAGCTAGTCTAGCATTTTGTGGTCTTGAGAATGGAAACACTGAGGCTCTGAGTCGATGGAAGAGCGAGGATTCTGCCTATGCAGCTCGAAAGCTCTCTGAGTTTAGCACCGTCTCCTGTGTTTACCTAAATGTTGCTGTATCTGCTAATATTTTCACATACTACTTTCTAAAGCTTGAAATAGCACATATATGCTTTTGTTCTAAAATCACATCTAACATTTGGTGGCTTGGTAGTTTAAATGTCCTATTAGTCACGTCTGCGTTAATTTGCAGGGGAGGCATGATTCAATCTGTACCTTATTGATAAAACCAACTAATGGCTGGAATTTACATAGAAATAATACAGGCATCAAAGCTATCCAGGAGTTTGAAGCATCAGAAATAATCACAGTGCATTCAAAAAGATCATATGAATAATTCAAGAGCTTCAACATCAGAGTTTTGGATTCCTGTAAGATCACTGTTCTTTTTTCCAGAATTGTAAGTTAAAAAAAAAAAAATCACATCAAGGTCTCTGCTTTGTACAGTAGTTTAGCTCATTTATAAAAGATATTTCTCCCATCTCAGTATCTCCCTGTGACTGGTGAAGGTAAATTTAGGCATGCCAGACCAAAACCAGCACTTTTTTTAAAAAAATAACATTTTCTAAATGGGCTCAGCAATGCCCCAGGTCACTGTCATGCCCAGCTGCCTTCCACTTGCATCCTCTTTGGTGGCCACATGCATTTCAGCACTGATCTCACACCTGTATTTCCTCATGGCTCTAGTAACTATTTTTACCAGCCTTTTGGAGTCCGTTTCTCAGCCTTTCAGTTAAAATCCCCATTGCCCTTCCCAAATAAAGCACCCTGCTTTATTTGTTGCATATGGAGCAAAGAGTGGCCTGAAGAGCAAGAAGGAGCTGCCCTTGGCGCGGGGTGGAGGGCAGCCAGGGTTCCAGCCCGGCCTCTGAGTGTATTTATTAGACCAGATGCAGCAGGATCTTGTTTGAATAGACAATAGACAGGAAATTAACAGTTAAGGCTGAAACTCTAGTCCTTCATTCCTGTGATTAAAAGGAAACAGATACCGTACGGAAAGAAAAAGACAATTTCAGCTTTCATGTAGCGATGTCCTTCAAATGGAGCTTTACATCAAACACGCAACATTATTTCTGCGCACGGTTTTGCCATTAATTTCCTTCATTTAAAGTGAAATGCATTCACAGGAGATTATAAAGCCCAACAGACAGATCGCAGTGACGCATGCTGAATACAGCACCCTGCCCCTCCATCCAGACATTAAATGGGTGAGATAAATCGCAGCGTGGGGGTTTACAGAGACATCATGTCAGCGATAGCCATGGACTGCAAAGCTCTTCCTTTAGACAGCAAACATCCAGCTACTGAAATCACCTTCCTTCGCGTCCTGAACAATGACGGAGAGTTTAACTTCCGTAATTTTTCATTTCTCTGCAGATGTGGGCCGACAGGTTAACACACGTTGCATCCAAACACGCTGATATTGAAGTCATTCAGAAACAAAATGCCACATTAAGCACCCAGAGGGACCTTCCAGTGTGGGCGAAAGGAGTCTGTTACACCTTGGCACCCCTGTGTGCATGGGGAGCCGTGCGAGCACTGCGGATGTGTCTGCACCATGAGCAAACACCACGTTTGTGATAAAACCACATTCTTCAGCTCTGCACATACAATAACCTGGTCTGACATAAGAGCTGACCTTGCCTGGAGCAGGAGGTTGGACTAGAGACTTCCTTTCCAACCTGAATTACCCTATAAAATGAGAGGGAAAGGTTTGTACAAAGCAGCTGAAATCATCTGGGTATTTAATGTTGGTTTTCTCCTTAGATCAGGTAAATAGTTCAGAAAAGGCAATTATACTGAGCAATAACAATTAAATGCTAATTACTAAAGGAAAATTAAGAGATCATTAGGAAATACCGGGTGCCAAAAAGCTCTACACATCCTTGGTGTCTCATTTTGGCTACATACAATAACAGGGGTCTTTGAGCTGGGGCCCTGGTGAACGCACTTCCTCCAGGTCAACAGAAAGGCAAGACATGCCTAAAACCCCAGGGAGACATTGGCCATCCCAAGCCTCTTGCCAGGACAAAGCTCACCGTCCCCTTGACATCTTCTTTCCCAGGGGAGGTTGTCTCCTCCTTATGGGCTTTTTAACCCTTAGTGTTGCTACTGCCTTCGCTGTGCTGCTGGCTGGATGCTGAGACATGGCCCGTTGTTTTTCATTCTCTGTTCATCACAACAAACAATCCTGGTCCAGACCCAGCACTACAGCAACACAAACAGCAATTTCAAGAGAGGGCTGGAGCACGGCTTTACCTAACAGCACAGCTGATCCATCTGCTCCCTGTCCAGAACAGAAAGCAGCAGAAACACACTGCCAGGAGAAAGTAGAAAGAACTGAGATACGGTTGTCTTCATCTGCCCTAAGCAAAGGAAGTATAAAATGAACCCAAAGTAGCAAAAAGTCCAAAAGTGAGCAAAAAATTCAAAAGAAAGGAACATTGGATGTCCTAAAGGAAAGTCAAAATAGGAAGACTTGCTGAAGTTACCTAAGCAAAATAAAGTGACTGGGATCAGCCAGCACAGAAAGAAAAATCCCATCTGATTCCTCCTGTGATGAAATGGGTGGTTCTGCAGAGGCAGGGAGTGCAGTGGATGGCAGGTCTTTGACTTCAGCAAGACTTTCATTACGGTTTCCCATAGGATTCCTACAGCCAGATGGGACAAGCGGATCAGGTGGGTGGAAAGCTCCTGTAATGGCAGGTTCAAGCACAGCAGGACTCTATTCAGAGGGACCTAGACAGGCTGGAGAGATGGACTGATGGAAACCTCATGTCCAGTTTTGGGTTCGCCAAAAGAAAGACATTCCCATAGGCAATCCATGCAATGAAGAATCTTATGGGACGGCAGCACACAGCAGACACAGACTGAAAGAGCTGGGGTTGTCCAATGTGGAGGCAAGAGGAGGCAAAGAGGAGATCTTACTGCTTCCTGCCATGGGAAAGCTGTCTTTCCCATGGAAAAATGATTAGAAGATGGAGCCAGCCTGTTCTCAGAGCTGTACAGAGGCAAGGGCAAGAAACAATGGACATAAAGTTGTAAAACAAAAAAATCTGATTAGATAAGGGAGAAAAATTTTCACTGTGAAGGTGGTCAAACACTGTAACAGGAGGCTAAAGAAGCTGTGCAATTTTCTTCTTTGCAATATTCCAACTTTGACTGGACAAAGTCTTGAGCAACCTGATCTGACCTGATTGGCCTGACTTTAAGCAGGAGCTCAGACTAGAAGTCTTACATAGGTCCCTTCCAACGTAAGTAATTCAATTAATTCAACCGTCTACCTGCCCAAGAGCTCCAAAAACAGAAGTCTCCTAACTAAACAGTAATAAGCTCTTCCTTGCTGGGTGATATTATGCTCTTTAAATCTTTTTTTTTTTTTTTTTCTTTTTAGAAGTTTGCTACCAATAAGAAGAGGAGAGAGATAGCTGGAAACAATAATTAAACATGAATGATTAAAAAAAGATTGATCCCACTTGAAAGTATTTAAATATGCCAGCTGCTAAATTACAGCATTGGCACAAACCTGGATGCATGTGCCCATTTTAAACAGTGCAAGATGAGATCCGAGTGGGTACGGGCTGCCCAAGCTGGCCCTGATCCTGTGAGCAGATTAGTCTGCTTGAACCCTCAGTGACAAGAAGAATATTAGATTGAAATCTCTTTGACTTCAGAGCAACTCCAGAGTGAGACTCATAGGAGGATGTGTCAGGGTTGCTGGGCTATGATATGGCAACTTAAGATGGTCTGGTGCAGTTAGATGGTCCTGCTTAGTAAAGGCCACTTAAAAAGAGGAATTTAAGAAATGGAGTAAGGGGGGAACAGTCTGGTGAGTAGGTGGGTAAATCTCAAACCCACAGTTGTTGCCCTCTGTATATCAGGCACCTATACATGTCTGAAGCACATTACCACACTCAGCTCCAGCAGCAACCCTGTATCCGTGAACAGGGGTTACACACAGCGGCTGATTTGACCCCTTACTCTACCTCTTCCATTTGCAGTCGGAATCATTCCAGATTTCTGCTGCAATATGGAAACAGAGATGTCTGGCATGTCCAAACTGCTCTTGGGAATCCATCTCAGGTCCCTTTCACGGTCATTTCTCTCACAGGCATGTACCAGGCTGCACATCATGTGCATCTTCTGCTTTTGCTAGTCATTTCATTTGCTGGCAAGGGATCACGTCGCTTGCTCCCTTAATTATGGAAAAGTTGTCTGTGCATGATTTAAACAAGCCCCCATTCTGCTCTTTATCAATATTGAACACGCTTCCTGTCTCATAAATGTTCCAGCTTGCAGCCACACAACATTTGCTCATAGCTGCAGGCTATGTCAGCAAGACTTTGATAGAGCAACAAAAGAGTTCGTCGTTCAAACAAACAGCACTAGGGAAATGGCCAGAGTGTTGTAAAAGCTGTCAGGATGGCAGCACACTAGACTAGCAGCACAGACTCACAGCTGGTAATGGCATTTTTGATGATATCTACGATGAACACGATTGTAACGCATGCATCTCCCCCAGGACGTGTTACTGGGGTTCTGTGTAACCTGGCCTTTTGGCTGGGTCATCAGAGAGCAGTCAGGACTGTGTGATGGCATTTTTGAGAGCCACTCTGGAGATGTCCTATGGGCATATGGGGAAGGAATGCAATGGAGGGACATGACTACCACGTACCTTGAAGGACTTGAAAGTCCTTGGAGGACTTGAAAGTCCTCACTCTGCACAGGGAGCTCAATCTTAGGCATCTAAACTAGGCATGCAGTGTTCACTGATATAAGTAGCCCCAGATATTCACAGTCTTACATTAGGTCAGGTGAAGTGAGAGAGGAAACCACGTCGGGGGAAGGAAGCGGTATCCCCGTGTGTGTGACAGGGGTTCACTTTTCCTTCACAGCTGATGTTCCTCCAGAAGGCTGGGCAGCAGGGGAGGAGGCTGCCAGTTCTTGTCCTTGCGGTTCTCATGCAATCTACATGGAAAACATTTTCACAGCGTTAGAGATTGGATGGGTGCACACTGGAGGCCAGGGCGCAGAGAGTCCCATCCAAAGGGGTCAGTGTCCTACAGAGGTGAGACACAACGAAGCCCAGGAGAAGAGAGGTTGACCAGGGTCTGCCAGTTCAACCAGGTAAGGCAGCATTGTAAGTGAACAGGAAGATGCAAACGGTCATGATATGTCCCACAGACTCTGGCAGGCCACGTACCTTCCTATCTCTCCATATGACATGCATTACCTGGATTCCTAAACTAGGTGAGGCTGAAGCTGAAGATATCTTGGTAACCACAGAGGAACCAAAAGCTGCATTGGGTCCATTTTCAATGATAAAGCTGTAACATTATGCTATGTCTTTCTATTTTACTTTTCTCCATTTTCAAGAACATTCGAACCACGAATTATGCACCTGCACTATTACTCACACAAAGAAACATCGCAGTCCAAGAGCAATTTCATCACAGAGGCAAAATCAGGCCTGCTCTGATTGCCAAACGCCAGCTAACTCAAATGAATCAGTTTTGTTATAGAGGATTAATGACATTGAATCTATCACGGCGTAAGTGAGAGCTTAACTTTCATTTGCATAATGATTAAAGCAAACCTGCAAATCATATTTTATGCAGGTAATAATTATCTGCAGCTTTTATGTGATAACTTTAGTGCCAGTTTTTCAAGTGATTGGTGATTCCTGGATGCCTCTGTTCTGAGCAGCCCAGCCAGACCTAATCTTAGAAAGGCTTCAAAAGGTCAGTGCCTTCTGAAATTGAAACTTCTGTCAAGGTATCCTGCTGTGCATGCAGAAAATCACTACTTGCTTTTTTCAAGCCCTAGTCCTCACTACTCAGTCTTATGACCATATATGAGCAAGAATTAAGGAAACAGATCTGTAGGCCATAAAAATGCTAGCAGGGTGTGACTATTTTACTGCAGGAACAATACTAGGGTGTATAACTCAATATACAGAAGAAAAATGACATGAACCAAGACATTCCAAACAAATGTCACATCCCTGACAAGCGCTGGCACTTGGATTTGAGCTTACATCACTGGGACTCGCTGCCAGGTGAACTCCAAATGTTGCAGACAGACCATTAATCAGAGGAAAGGTCCATCCAGAGCCCTGTATCCTGTGACTTGCACAAGGAAGGAGAAGATGAAATTCTTGGCCTAATTCCCAAGCTTCTGGCAACTGGTAGTTTAGGAACGGCTGAAGCAGGAAGCTGCATCTGGCCCCCTGTTTTGTTTAATGGTCACGATGGATGGACTGACCTTCCCATGACTCGTCAAAGCCCTTTCTGAATCCACCTATCCTGTTGTAACAGTCGCTGCCAAGGTCACGGACTGCGGTTATACCGTGTGTAAGAAGGTACTTCAGGGAGATTGTTTCGTTGCTACTAGTTCTTGCTTTGTGCGAAATAGCAATGAATCAAGGTCCTCACACTCTGCTGAGCAAACCCTGGAGGACACCTACTCCAAAGGCCTTTTTTCTTCCGTATCTGTTACCATCCTTCACATCTTTCCGAGTTCTACTTTGTGCTTTGGAGACAGCGTGGCCAGATCTGCAGGAGGTTTTTAAGCTGAGAGCACATCATGGATTTATACAGCAGCAAAAAGAGGGTTATTTTACCCGCACTGGAGGTGGTCAGATACATTTGCAGACAGCTTCAAAGCAAGCACTCGAGGCCAGAGACAAACCTGCAGAGGTGAAAGTTACAGATTAGCAGGAATTTACAGAAATTAGGACTCCAGCTGTCCCTTGCACCTGGACGCATAGTGCCCAGTCCTGGAGGGAGACAAACCTTCTCAAAGTTAAAAAGCAAATACTCAGTATGCCCATGGGCTTCCCACGGGCATTTCTGGCTGCTGCCTGAGTTCAGCACATTGAGCATTGCACTTCTGGGGAAAAACAAGCTTGAACTATTTGCTGATGGATGGGCTGTCACGCTCCGATACGTCCAGAGCGCATGAGTGAAGCCTCAGGTCCAGGGACAACAGACCAACACATGGTGTTTGCTGCTGCTTCCCCGCCAGAGCTCGAACCGAGGTTGCCTTTTGGCTTCGTTTGGGGTTTTGCAAAACAACAGCTCCAAACACTCGACTTCGAGCTCCCTCCACGTGCTCTGCCTGGCTTTGGTACAAATGAACGCCGCAGAGCACAGCTTTAACCTCCACCACTAGAATAACAAGCTCGGATGTTCCACCAATGGAGAAAGCTTCTCCTGAAACATATTTCACCAAACAAGCCCGATTTTTTGCAGTCTGCCTAACTGCTGATGAGCCCCTGGCTGGTGTGTTGATCACTGCAGGACACACAGCAGAGTTGCCCTCTCCTACGTCACACCAGGCAGAAATATTCTCTTTATAAAGTCCACTTCATACAGCTAATGCTTGTAGACTCTTTCAGAATGCCCCTAACTGAAAAAACAAAATAGATCCTGGGAGAAATGGATGGTCAGAGTCATTTTTCTCCAGACTGGGCAGACAATGAAGTATATAGACCAGCAGTAGACCCACAACATCGTGTCCCTGCACAGGCTGAGGTGGGTGCCCCAGCAGGTAACATGATTGCTACAAGTCCATAGCCCTAACCAAAGGGCACCAAAACAACATTAAAAACGCGTAAAGCTGCGTAGGGAACCACACCATCATCCAGAAGGCCGATAAACTCGGTTCAGCAGTGCCCTGGCAGATCATCTTGGGCCACCAACGTTGCGGATTTCTCGCACAAGGAAGGCGAGGCAGAGAGCAGTGCTCTAAAGGGTGTAGATCACGACTTGCCCAAAAGGTTTACTGATGGAAATGTGATCAGCAAGAACGGGCGGCCGCACTGGGAAGGTGAACCCGCTTCCAAAGAGTGAAAAGTGTTTACTTATCCTTGCAGTCATGTGGCTTTTAGTTCTAGGTGTAGTTAGATACGAGCTGGACTCTTCCAGCTATAGAAGTTTGGATTCGTGCAAGAAAAGGTCCTTTCCCGTGTGGAATCCCCAGTGCATTTTGTTGCTTGGATGATTGATAACGCTTACAAAGCTTTGTAAGCCAGGTAGGAATGTTTTTCTTTTCAGATATGACTTGGATCCCAATCTGCAGGATATTTAGGCAGTTAGCTTCATGTAAGGCATTCAACTTTCCCCGAGATTAGCATAAGTTTATGAAGCTGGATGAACAAATTGGAAAAAACACATCAATAACCTTTCGGTACCTGGGTTTTAGGAATCCAAGTCCCAGAGCTCTTGAACTTGTCTGGGACTCTGAAAGGCCAACTTGATTTCCAAAAAAAACAAAGCCTCATGTCTTTATGTCAGGAGGTGTTTTCAGAGCTGCATGCTTCATTTTCCCCCTATTGCACCCAACAATTTTTTAAGGGCACAGCAACAATTTGCAACGATTTGCTTGTCGGGCAAATCGACAAGCCCCATTGAACTCCTAATGCTGAAATACCTTTGTTTCCTAGTATTTATCTATGCAGAGAAGCGTTTGGTCAGTGTTTTCCTCTGTCCCTGAAGATGTTTTTCCTACAGGAGCACAGCCCCTAAGAGGCCTCGAAGGGACCTCTCAGTACCAAGGCTCGCGCTGCTGGAGTATCAGCCCCATAGATGAATCCAGCAGATGATTCATGCAAGTGTCTTCCTGGGGAGAAGAGCAGATGGAGTAGATGAACGTGGTGAAGGCCAAGAACCCAGCAGATAGATACATTTTCTGCAAAGCCTCACAAATGCAGTGTAGCCCTAATGGCCTGTGTCAATGCACCTGCCAATAACTCACTCTCCTACCATCTCCTGGGGCCCTTTGCACGTGGCAAAGTGCTGTGTGCACTGAATGAAGCTGAACGGTCCAGGGGTTCTGGTGATAACTGATGACTTGAGAACACAATGCATATTGCTACTCAGCAACAGATTTTCTGTGTGACCCTGCAGAAAGTCATTTCTATTCACTGAGGGAGCAGCAATTCCCTGCCTCCCAAAGCTTCAGGATCAGCACAGTTACAGTGCTGTCCGGTCACTCCGGCTCCATTTCGATTGCACCTGAGGCCACAAGCGACCCCACACCTGCACATCAGTAGCCTCAGACACTTGTACCTCATTGCTGAAACGCCCTGAAGTGCTTCACTGCTCTTGGGGCGTTTGAGAAAGAGCCAGGACTGAGTTTTGTGGATGTGATATCATGGGATATGTAGGAGCCCGTTGCTCCTCTGCCCATCCCACTTTAGACTGAACCAAGAGACTCAAATCTCTGTCCCTGCCGTGCACAGCTCCTGAGCACAAGCTCTGGCCCACGCATAAAGCAATGGTTAGATCCAGTCCCCAGTATTAGCCATTCAAGTGCACAGTGGGCTTAATTCCATGCACTAAAAAACAAACAAAAATCTGGAATGCCACCGTCAGGACCAGTAAAATTTAATATATTAAAAATGAAGGTTAAGAAAAAGGCATTGATCAAAATGTCACACAGGTAACAGGGCTTTGTGATACCTCATGTGAAAACCAGCATTATATAACACTGTATAACTATATTATATAACCCTAACGAGTCAGGACTGGCCTTGGACACTGGTAGATCAGTCAGCCCCAGGACTATGTGCCAAAGCTCTGCTACCTTCATTCATCTTTCTGATGTGGTGCAAATGCTTCCCAGTGCCCTGCTGGCCCTTGTGCCCTGCAGCTGGAGACCAAGGACAGGTCACTCCTCGTAGCTGCTGCTCGGTGAAGCACAGGTCCCTGCTCCTGGCCAGGGCAGGTCACAAAGCTCTGAGCAGATCCCACCTGCTGGGACACAAGAGGAGAAACGGGCCCGTTTAGAGACACTCAGGTCTTTACATCACCGACTCATACAGAAACACCCTAAACATGCGTTTTTCCCAGCAGGTCGACAAGCTGCAAACGCAGAACAGGATTCTGCAGGTCATTTGTGGAGATTCTTGCTTGCTGCAATGTGAATATTACAGGGAGTGACAACCGTGCACATGGCAGATTACCACTGCTTGGTTCCTGGCATCAGCATCAGGTTAGTGTGGAGCGTTATGGGGTTGAACTAATCCCAGCTACCTGCCTTTGAAAAGCACTTTGAGACTGGTGGAATAAGTCCTCCATGCGTAATAAATATTATATGCAACTTAAGTGGAAACTCCATTCAAATAAAACTTGGAATTCTTTCAGAAAAGAAAATGAAAAGGAGAGACTGTGATCAGAGGCAATTGCAACCTACTTCTTTCATAGATTTTCAGCAAGTTTAGGGGATCGGTTCCATCAAGCTTTCTTCAGCTAAGTTAATTGCCCCACAAGTACCGGTGTGTGATTCCAGATGGAAACGAAATTGAGGGCTCCACTGAGCAAGATAAATGTCCAAATCTGCCTTTCAATGCCACGAAAAATCTAGAGAAAAGCCAAAGTGGACAGATTCCAAAATATTTTAAACAGACAAACTCTCAAATCCAGACAGCCGAGAAAGTCATCGAGGCATGATCGGAGCGTGAGTGACAACCCGAAGAACTGCTATCAGCACACCTGAGAATCTGTGACAACCTCATTAAGAGAGGATAATAATTGCCTTACAAGATAAAATGTCAAGAACATGCTACAAAATTTGTAACTGGACTAAGTAATTCTCTGGGTTGATAATTTAAAAGACTAGTTCACTCCTCTTGTGGTAAGGTTCTTCTAGAGCTGGGATACAAAGTGACTTCATCTCACCAAACTTCACTACCTAAAGTAGGTGTCTGGCCAAACGGGATGTTTTTTGGTGCTTACATTCCCCCACGATGCAATGTCCTGAGGTGGTT
Source organism: Crypturellus tataupa (assembly GCA_034781795.1). NCBI lineage: Eukaryota > Metazoa > Chordata > Aves > Tinamiformes > Tinamidae > Crypturellus > Crypturellus tataupa. Next base: position 2,353,507 of record JAWLRI010000332.1, read on the forward strand.
CTTCACAGAATGGTTGAGGTTGGAAGGAACCCATAGAGATCATCTAGTCCAACCCCCTGCTCCAGCAGGGACACCCAGAACATGGGGCACAGGGTGGCATCCAGGCGGGTTTGGAAGATCTCCAGGGAAGGAGACTCCACACTCTCCATTGATGATGAAAAGAGGTACCTGGCTACAAGCTGGAGCAGTCCCAGGCATGATCAGCTTCAAACTGTGGCAGAAGAAAGTTAGGGAGAAGGTAAGTGGATTTCAAAGATATTTAATGGCAGTCTTTGAACTATTGTTTTCATGTATTTCATTATTTTCATAGTGACATGCAGAAAGTAAGGAAGAGAAGATAGTCTCATGGTCAGCAGAAAGGTTTTTAGTTGTTTCATTTCGTTAAAATTAAGTTCTCTGTCCTAAGTCTCTGTTATCTTAAAGTCTGCATCTAAATTATGACATTAGGCCCATTTTCTTCAGCACAGCTGTCTTGCCCAGGACATGTGTCTTTGAAATGTCGAGATCCTTTCCCTACTTCACATACCTTTGAACTGTCACCGTGCCCCATTCTCCGCTTGTCTAGTCTGGCCACCTCCTTGGATGAAGGCCATGCCTCCTGGTGGACCGTGCTGAGAGCAATTCCATGATATCCTTGGATTATTGGATTACTCTTGACAGTGAGGGTGACAGAGCACTGGCACAGGCTGCCCAGAGAGGTTGTGGAGTCTCCTTCCCTGGAGATCTTCAAGACCCGCTTGGATGCTGCCCTGTGCCACGTGCCCTAGGTGGCCCTGTGTGTGCAGGGGGGTTGGACTAGATTAACCTCTAGAGGTCCCTTCCAACCTTAGGCATTCTGTGATTCTGTGATTCTATTCCCCAGCATGGAAGGCTGCTCCTGCATAGTGCAGACACACATCAGGATAGTGGTCACAACCGCTATCCCTGAAAGCAATCACTTTTCCCCTGAGCTGTGCACGTGTCTCTGACCTGGATGCTTTGGAACACCATAACATTTCACTTGAAAACTACTTCTTGCTTTAAACAAAGTGCTTGCCACAGGCGAGCAGGGGATATTTTGGTCTGAGTTTCCAGTTTGTTGGCAGCAGACTTGAGCACGACGATAGCTGAGCACAGGTTTGAAAGCGGGCAATTTGCAAGACCTTAGTAGTGCCCAAAGAGCTTGTTGCGTTCAGGGAACATCATCCCTTCCTTGCTTCTCCCTCCCCAAGGCCAGACTTAGCATTGCACTTTTTTTTCCTCCAAAATTCCTGCCATTTTAAAAAGAAAAAGCACGAATATGTCCAGTGGTTCTAACAGTGGTTGGTCAATCCACAGCAAATCGCTCCCAAGTGCCTGCCATTCACACAGGTAGCAGAGAGATCCTGAGAGTGACAAAATATTGAAGGAAGGGAGAAATGGTGGGCAGGGGCGTCAGACCTGCCCACGTGTTGCTGTTGGCGCTGCCCTTTTCTAGGCAGCTGGTGCCCAGCTCGCAGGAGCCACCGGCACCTGTGAGGCTGAAACGGGAGGCAGCCTCCCCCAAAAGGCTGATTCATTTTTAGAAACATCTCTTGCTTTTTATTTTATTCTGGTTAAATCTAAACCACAGTGAAATGCTTTGCTTAAATATTACCAATAAAAATGTTTTTTTTTTTTTTTTTTTTCAGAAAATGCATTTTCCATCAAAGGCAATTTTTACAATTCAACACTTCTAATGAGCTTAAATTGTTTCAAAATTTGTTTTTAACACTCCCCGTCAGGGCTCATTTCTGGATATAGTCCTGTTTATTTTGCTTTCCCGCTTAAAGGAAACTTCAGGAGTAGTTTTACTGAGTGCAGAGCTCATAGATCTGCCCAAGACTTAAGTATTTAAATAAACTTCTAAGGTCTCTGCGAATGTATCTCCAGGGGTGAACTGAGACGTCAGACAAACAACAGATGATGTCATTGATGTCATTCAAGCACAAAACCTTTTCTTCGTATAAACTTACTGTAGCTCAGGCAAAATGACTGTGTATTTAACCTAGTTAATACTCAGTTTAACGATCAAGTTGGTGTTACCTACACAGGCTGGAAATGCGGTATAAAATCATGTACAAAACTAAGGCACGAGCTCTTCTCTTGCTATTTTGAGACATCCTTCAGGCATCAAAGTTGGAAAAAAAAACAATTTTATGGTAGAAAAAGCCTTTCCAAGGGACAGCCTTGGAGACAGCAGCCTCTGCCCTCCGAGGCCTGGCCGGGGTGCCCAGCGTGTGCTCGAGCAGCACTTGCAGCAGCAGCAGCAGCTCTGCGGACGGTCTGAGCTCAGTTTTATCTTCGCACAGCGAGTCAGGGCTAAGACAGTGAGCGCAGCTACTGGCAAAGCAAGGAGAGCAGTGGGGGGCTGCAGCAGAAGCCCTTGGCGGTGGGAAGCAATTTCCTGGTGCACAGCACTTATCTTAAAAGCAGAGCTTTGAGCACACAACGTAAATCATATTTCTAAGCGTTTCTCACGCTTTGCTTTTCTCAAATCCTGCCAGAGAGGTACAAAAAGCTCGTGTAACACAGCACCACGGCAGCAGAAATGAGCAATAACAACCAATATTGAGCTTGCTCTTCCCCAACCTGGCCATTGCCCAGGGCCTCCCGCAGAGCTCCAGAACTGGAAGAACCCCCTACAGCTCTGCCTTGATGTGGCCATGAAAAGTTCGGCCCCGTTGATGTCTCATTCTAGCAGGAAAGCAGGAAAAAAAACCTTCTCTCCTTGCTAAGAGCTCCTGAGAAACTCAGCGCTGCTGCCGGGGGACGCGCCGAGGAGCTGCTGCCGGAGCAGTCGCAGCAATTTACCCCCGCGATGAACTTCTTCCCTCATTTCCATTTTCATTGGAATATCAATTTGCATTTATTAAAAAGCCCTTACCCTCCTCTCCAGAAAAAAAAAAAATCCCGATCTAAAGAAAGTGATTGGTTTACATAAAATCCTATTAGTTTAGCTGATTGCTTCCAAAACATTTCTCAGAAAGCTTTCCATTACCATACAAATGGTGCTGGGCCTTTTTGCCGGCTAACTGCTAGAGAGCGTAATGATTTGGGCAAATATTCATCAAGACAGCTGCTTCGGCGAGACTGCCGCGCGTTATTGAGGAAAACTCCAAGAAAGAGCTAATCTCCTTCATAAAACCAAGAGCTAACGCAGCAGCAGCCCCTGCGCAGGCATGCGGGAGGCACACGTGTGAGCAAGAGGCTGTGGAGCTGGTGGGACTACAAGAAAGGAGCAGGACAAAGATGAGAGGACTGGGGACAGCAGATAGCCAGGAGTGCTGAGCCCACATTCCTCATAAATGTCATAATTTTATCCTCCTCAATGGAATATGCAGGAGATGCCACAAGCTCAACCAGCCAATGAAGCTGTAAGAGCAAACACTGCTATAACGCTACACATCTCCAGACTAGCAACCCCTAAATGTTCCTGTGTCAGGTCCACTCCCCAGCAGCTCTTTGGGATTACAGGGTGCAACCCTGATTATCTGAAAACAAGCAGGAGTGAGAAATCAAGTGTGAACTTTCTGGTGAGAAGGAAATTCACTGATTTCCTAAAAGGAAAGCTCATCACCACCCAAGACCTTGCGAAGTCTGCAAACACCTTGGTAAGTCAAGAGCCTGGAGTCCCTGGATGCCTGCGCAGGACTGTGGTTAGGTAGGTGCTCCCTGCCCCTTTCCTGAAGACACAGAGCACCTGAAAATGCTCCCAGAGGTGTTTTGGGGAATGAACCATATGAATAAAACAAAAATCAAGATCTGAAACACATTTGGAAGGGACACATACACTTGGAAGGGCTGCTTTCACCCCTGAAGGTGTCAAATGTGGGAGAAGGGTCTGGCCAAAACTGGAATTTTTACACCAACAGCTATCGCTGCCATCACCTCCAAAAGAATAAGTGTCTAATTAACATTATTGCCAGTGGATATCGTGGGATGCACTAACAAACTCCATAACTAGTGTAATGCAGAGAGCCACTATCATCCTGCTCAGCCTTAAAAAAGCGTGAAAAAAGATAATCAGTGAATACTAAAGATGTAGCATGAGAGAGCAGTAAAAATTTAAAGATTCAGCAACTATTTCACATAACATTTACATACATTTTCCTGTTCTAATAAGCCCTAATGGAGAAAAAAAAAAGCATGTATGCCACTGTACAAAACACACATCATCAGGCATTTCTGTAAATAAAATAAAACATCATCTCTGAGACTTTCCATCAAGGGAGTAAGTTAAATGGAACATCGAAGTGCTGAGGCTGTGTTGCAGCTGCACTGCAAGCTTTTTTTCACCAAAGACACCTTTTTTTCACCCAATTTTTTTCACCAATTTTTTTTTTCACCAAATACACCTTTTTGCTCAATTTGGAGTTTTCTGGACACCTAACGAATCATTTGGGGGTTATTAAATTATGTTTACTAACGTTCAGAACAGCATCAGGGCCGAACAGACGCTGTCCTGGCATTTTATTCGCGGTGACAGAGCACAGAGGGACCCCCCAACAAAAGCCTCTAATCAGATCTCACCTTAACTCCCATTTGCAGAGGAAGCTGGAGGGATGAACGCATTTAGAGAAGGGTTTCCAAAACCACGAACTCCTGGCTGTGTCTGTGCACGTATTTATGTTGTACAAAGTACTTAATCAGTTCAGCATGACACCGTCGCTGCCCGGGTAGGTTCCACGTATAATTGCAGCCATATCTGTTGCTGCAGCACAATGATAAACATTTGCAGGTCAACGATTTACTCTGCTAACCACTGACCACGGTTTCCTTCGAGCGCAGGACCCATGTAGCCAACCCACCCTGCAAGCAGAGCTCAGAGACAGGTCTTAAGCCTGGCCCTGAGGAGCTGCAAACACAAGAGGACTTAGCTGGGCCAGCTGAGCAGAGGTGGAGAGCTCAGAGGGTGGCTAAACACCCGAGCGCTCTGCGGGGACAGGCAGCTGGTGGCACGCGGGTATCCCAGGTATGTGACACCCGTCTCAGTAGCACCCAAGTAGAGGAATGTGTCCCCTCTGCTGCAGGGCAATGGGGAGCAACCACAAACCCACGCGGTGCCTTCTGCTCGCTGATTAGTCCGAGAAAAACCCTCTCTCCATCCCCTCCGTCACACTCTGAACCCTCGTCCACCGTGCTCCAGCTGCGGCCAGGCCCTGGCGCCTCGACAGAAGGAGGGGAGAGCCAAAGGGAGACAGAACATTCCTCTGTGAATGCATCAGGCCAACTGTGCACTGGGAGGGAAAACCCTTCCTGATTCGAGCCCCCTTCCCATCTGCTCCACGGAGGTGACTGGCCGAGGCAGCAGAGCATGAGATTTGATTACAATTATTGTCTTAATGCAGAGCTGAAATTGTTTCGAGCATGTGGAGCTTCTGGGAATAGGCAAGCATCCAAAATAATCTTTGGACTGCAAACTCTGTGACAAAGAAATGGCACAAACAGACATCACAAAATCCTTCAGAGTCTCCTTCCGATCTAGCAGGCTTGTCCCAGGCAGCCGGCGACAGCTCCCCCTTTCATTCCGCCCGTGGCAGGCGTGTTGTTTCCAACGTGAAAATAAAAACCATCAACCAACACGACGCAATTAAACAAAACCCGGTGGCTGCTCGGCCGAGTCCTCCTGCAGTCAGGTCCAACCTGGGACTTCACATCCAACACTGGTAAAAGCAACAGAGTTAGAACCAAAGGCCAGACCTATAAAGGTATTTAGATGCCCGTATCACAGGTAGACATCTAGACATCTTTGTGGGTTGACACAGTTCTTGGGGCAGAAACAAGGATGGTTTTTGTTTTTTATTTTTTTGCAAAGGTGTAAATAGCTCCCTTATTATAAGTATTTCTAAAGACTTCTGCAGAGCTCTTTGCATTGAATAATGTGTAAGGAAGGTGGTGAGAAGCCCATTGCACAGAGCACAGTACCTCCCTTGGCCGCTCCTTTTCCCCCTCCACTCCAGGAGCTGGAGGTGTTCACCATTCCCTTCCTCTCGTTAAATAAACCTGACTTCCTGGAGGTTGTGCAGAGCGTTTAGCAGTGAGCAGCGCATAGAAAATTAGAAATAAGGGGGTTGCTGGCGGGATCGTGTTATGCTGTACATCCTTGGCAAACGTTAGCAGGATTCCCTGTCCCGAGCCCGTCCCGTCTCCTTGGCGGTTCCCGGTAGCGCAGCAGAAGCTGGCGAGTTCCAGGATTTCACCTGATGCCTGTTCAGGGAAGCAAGATTTGTGCTCTCCCTTGAGTCGTGCTAATACCCCAAACTGTAAAGGAACCTGAACCACTGTGCTTTTCCAGGTGGGCACTGTAAGAGTCCTCATAAAGTCACTCCAGCTGGTTCTCCTGGTGATTATGACCCACCTGATCTTCTGGGACTTATTTCACCACAGCATCTCTACAATAAGCTACGAAATTCCTGCTGCACTGACTTGGCTACGGCTACCTCAGCAGGAGAAATTCCCTTAAGTGCCCTTTGCAGGAAAGCAAATGTGGAGGGGACAGGGATAATCCACAACTGGGATAATCCACTACTCTGAATTTTGAATGAAATTCCCTCTCGCTGCCTCGACATTAGAGTTTATTTTTGCGAAGTTGGTAACGTGGAAGTGAGCACAGCTCTCCACGTCAATGCTCAGCCATGTTTCCTTCTTCCATGAACTATTCTCCCCCGGAATCCCATTTTCTGGCATTTGGAAGAGCATCTAACAGCAATGCGAAGGGCGAAAGCTCCGGGGCCAAGCGAGACCCAGCCTCCCCGCTGGGCAAGGTTCTAGGAAAGGAAACGTCACACAATGGCAGCAGGTGCTGCCAATACCCAGCTCCACACTGCTGTCGGGCACCGCATGTTTGTTGATTCCAGTGCTGCGTCAGATGCGCGAGCCCGGCCTGCTGGATGGACTTGACAATGGAAGGGAAATCACGTCCATTGATTATAAACACTGCCGTCTCAAAGATATTTTATATGTGATTAAGTGCTTTATAAGTGTGTTTATGTAAGTGTCAGGCCAGATTTCCTCATTTTGTAGACATAGGGAAATATTTTTGCTCAGTTCAATGAAGCCATTTGTATTCATCCGTACAGACTCCACTATTGTTTTCCCTTGCTCAGCAAGATGTATATTACAGTCGGTTTAATTGTGTGTTTGATCCTTACTACTTAACCAGATCTATTTATCATTACAATGCATCAGTACATTATAAAGCTTTCAGGCACATTTATCAGCACTACAAAGCTTCCACTACATAAGTGTCCTCAAGGGAAATAAAGCAACAACAACAAATACTTTAAAGCAATTCACTTAACAGTACAAATAGTTGTAATTACAAAAATCTTTAAGTGTGCTTCTCCCATAAATGGTACATTTTACTTAAAATTGCTTTCATAATATTGCAGTGCCTCCAATTTATGCAGCTTAGAGTTTCTTCTTATTAAAGAAGGCAAACCCACCTTAACTGGTTTCTTATATTTTGTCTTTTGGTAACATGAAGGCAGAATTCAAATTCATGAATTCAGAATTCAAACATGCTATCGAAAATTTGGTTAGACCTAATGAAATGGGAACATTTAAAAGCACTGTTTCATGATTAATAACTGCTATAAATACATTACAAGCAGGCATGCAATGTTACAGACTGCTGCAAGCCATGTGCGGACTAAGTCTGTAACAATCAATTAACCATTAGTTCTAATGGCTGTTAATCATTGATTAACCCTTTATAAATCTCAAGTACATTATCAACCTTGCTGTAAACTGGGACCACCGGTTATCTTACCGGGCTATTCATGTTTCTTTTGTCTATTAAAGAAAAAGCCACATTGTCAATCTGCTTCAATTCCTGCACCACTGTTTATTTACCAACCTTGGACAAAGTTGTTCTTTCCTTGGTTAGGTTGTTTTTCTGCTTTTGCCTCATAGCAAGTCACTGCTGACCAAAGGACATTGCAGTGAGTCAGCCTCTAGAGCTGAGAACTGTCACATCACAAAGCAAACCCGGGGAGATTGTTTCTTCTTATTAGATAGTGAGTCATATTCTGATTGTCCAAGTGTCTGATTTGGGCATTGCAGCTGCTGAGGTTTGTGGAAATAGGACCCAGCAGCACTGGTTCTGAACCTAAACGTCATCTAAGGCATCACAGCAGGCAGCCTAAATACTGCTCTGAATGCTTTTTTCCCCCATAAATCAGGTAGTGAGCAGCAGCACTTTTCAAACCTCATCCCCTCACCAGATTGCTTAGAAGTTGCAAAGTAAATTAAAAGAGCTCGAATTCCTACAAGCCACAAAGATGAGAAATGAAATGACGAGTACAAATATTCGAGTATCATCAGTAAGGCTGCGAAGTCAAGTACTGGGAAGTTAGCAAAATCCAGACCTAAGAGATTTTATGAACCCTCAAGGTGACAGTATCAGCATGAACGCTAAATAAGAAACATCACACTGTATTTTCCGCAGCATTCTACAGCTAGCAGAGCATTAACGTGCAAGGCTGTAAGCGGTTATTAGGGAATGAAGCAGACAGGGCAGGACAGGCCTGGATTCGTGCATGGAAGTGAAATTTCTCCAAAAAGAGTCAGCTGGGAGCACTGCTCTCACCAGAGGGAGGAAGAGAGGAACTGGAAACTTCCCCGTGAGCGGCCCTGAAAGCTATTGAGAACACAAAGTAAAACAAACAAAAAAAGAGCACGATAGAAATCTGTAACCTGAGACATCCCACACAGGCAAAAGCAGGAGGACCTATTCCATAATGAACAAAAACTCCTACTGTTGGGATAATAACCAGTGTGATCTATGTGCAGGCTTTGAAAAACAGTCGAAGGTGTCCGTGCTTCCCCTGTTTTTTTAAGGTCCCTTCATTGCTGTGCCTGTGAAATCTCTGGAGCGGGGGCCAGCTCCCGATATGTATTTATAACGTGATAAATACACGTATGCATTTACAGAGCCCTGAATGGATCGGCGGCCTTCGAGCCTTCTGTAACTTAAAAAGTGTAAAATAACAGAGCTGTGATTAATATGTGAGGCAGGACTGACACCGTCTTATTAACAGTCTCACGAGCCTACCTGATATATTCTCCTTTCCCAACCTGGGCCCCAGTGATAGGAGAGCAGATTGCCTTGCTGAAAAGCTCTCCGCAGGCTTCAACCCCGAACAGCTGATAAGGCAGTAGGAACGGGAACATTTACTGACTTTTAAACTGAAGAGCAGCATCCAACTATGCCATAATAGCTCATAACAAATAACATTTATAGAGGTGGTTTAGAGCAGTTGCAGGGAAACCGCAGGCACGTTGCTTTAACTAAAGGTTCGCCCCACGTATGTCCAATGCACAAAGTGTCTGTTTTGCCACCTAGTGGCAAAAACCAGGGAGACCATCCAGATTTTTGTGCCTTCATCACTGCTCTCCTACCCAAAGTGCTCACCAATTCTAAGATATTTGGGGAAAGCAACATCATGAGACTGCAGTGAGTAAGACCTATGTAGCAATCATCAAACCAGACCCCTGTAGATCTCACATTGAGCAGAGATGTCAGCAAAAATGCCTGTATATGACAAGCTGGGTGTTTCGGAGCCAGAATATGGACCTGGCCACAAACAAAGAGTAGTAGGGAATTTCTGAGAAGGAAATTTGAGAAAAGCAGCGATTCAGCATTCTGAACTGGCTCCTACCATGAAATGCAGAGATTAGCATGAGACAAGCTGAGATCATTTATCTCCGTGAGGCCAAAGGTTTGGTTTGGTGAGTAGGCTGCTGCTCAACACCTCCTCACGCTCAGACTTGTCACATGGAAAAACATTATTGCTCTGGCTTCTTTTATTACATTTTCATGTATTTAGCTTACTGTAAGGGTCACACTGCAAATTCGGTCTTCTGACAGGTCCTTACATTCAACCAGGCAGGGCTGAGCAGCCACTGTGACTGTGCTTCTGGCAGTCCAGACACCTGGAATTACTCAACAGTAACTCCTAAAAATTAACTTTTTGAGGTGTTCTAATAGAAAGAGCAGGGTTTTTTGAAAGCAGAATGGCTCAAATATTGCCTGCTTTCAATCTGAACATGATAGTGCTACAACGAAGGGTCTTAAGTAACCCTTTCTTCTTGGAACTCTGCCTCCCAAAGTCATGGAAGACACTGATGGAGCCGAGTTCATGTAACTGTTTAACAGCGGTTCCGACATTTGCAGTTTTAAAACCCTCTGTAATAGATTTTGGGGATGAATTATTAAAACATTCAATCTCTTTTTTTCTTCTTTTTTTTTTCTTGTGTTTAAGGGATACATTTCTTCTAGGGACAGCTTTTGAAAAGGGATACAGGCGATAAGCAGCAGCATACAGAGCTATACTGGCTTTTCATTTCTGCAGTGTGCCCTTCCCAAACAGCTAAGCCGCTTTAAAACCAGTATCTAACTTTCAATACCATTAGAAGTGCTTACCAGAAAGCACTTGGATCGGTACACAGAAGGTCTGTGTTTTATTCTACTCTAAATTTAAAAATTTAATTAAAAAGCCTACATGGGGAAATTCTCTTCCTAGGCTTTTGCTTGGGTCACTGAAGATGAACGGGAACACAGACACAACCTCAGTCCTAAGACACCACCATTTAATGGTTTGTTATTGGTCTTTTTAAAGGAAAACCAGCGTTATCTGCTTAGATCTGAAGGGGTGGTTGTCTACTGACAAATACATCACAGGCTACCAGAGATCTCTGGCGGCTCGACTGACTATTAATTGCAGATGACAACTGGAACACGGTGAGAACAGCAGCAACATCAGAAACGTTATACGACTTCCAGCAGCACTGGATATAGTACATAATTAGAGATCTCCAGCTGAAGAGTTTCTGTCAGAGCACACTAGAATGATAAATTTTGTTCCCAGATGCATAAGAAAACTCAAGCAGGATATATGCAGCAATCCAAGGGTTTGTGGCTTAATGTTACTCTTTCGACAGTCTTAGATTTTGCTGTGAAATGTAAGCTATTAGTCATATAATGCAAAACTGTGGCTTTATACTTTGAATTTATGGAGGTTAAAAAACTGTGACTTAACAAGCTGTGACTCACGGTGCAGATTTCTCAGCTCCTACCTGTGCTTCGTACAATGTCAGGGTTGTACCCGGTTCACAAGTCCCATGTTGGGCTGTGGAAGGAAAAGAAGAAAAAAAGACATTCGCTCAGAATATGAAGTCTCGAAAACCTCCCATGTCAGCAACCCATTCGAAAGGACGTTTTCAGCTTTGTGCTTGGAATGCAAAGTGATGGCCTTGTAGCTAATTACAAACAGTTGCAATGTAAGAGTTATGCAGATAAGAGAATAAAGCGACTGCCACAGCTTCTTGACACGATAAACACGTTTCACATAGACTAGGCCTTAAAAAAAAAAAACACAAGGATGAAAAATACCTAAATAAACACACAGCAAAAAAGGTTTTGGAAACCCCCCCCTTCCATTTTGATATAAAATCTAGCACTAATGGCAAACACGTCACTGGAGAACACCTCAGGCAGATTGTCCTTTCATTGTGGTTTCAGCTGAAGGAAGTTCAGGTAAAGCAGGACTTGACTTTACACTAGCTTGATTGAAACTGTACCAACCAGCTGCAAATGGGACTTTGTTCTGGTGCTCTCAGGTGGGCTGAAGAGCTCTTTTCCTGGAAGAGAACAGATGCTGCAAGGTGAACGGTTGTGCTTGGGGCCACTGGCTGCATCCAGCTGCATCTGGTGGGACCTTCTGAAGGGGCTGGAGGGCTTTGGAAACAGGTCTGAGATATCCGTTCCTCAGTGGATTTATTTTTAGATGTTGATTTGCTGCCCTGACTCCTAGGGTCCATCCGGCTGGTTATGGACCAGCTCCATAAACCCATCCTGAACTACACAAGGATTCTGCTTCGGCAGAACGTCAGCAGCAGCACTTGCTGCCATAGCACACATCAACGTCTACGTGTAACACATCACATTTGATATATATAAAGACTCCCATGGCAATTTATTTTGTCCCCTTTTCTACTTTAAAAGTTAATGCATTTTTTTTTCAACTTACTTTTCTTCATTTCTCGAGCTGCTAGCCAATATTTCCAAACAGCACCAGCTCATCCTTTCCAGGCTGCATATGAAAGAGGGGGATAGATATGTAAGTTAAAGACTGCACAAGTAGCATATGTTTTCAATGGGAGAGCATGCTCAAAGAATGATCTACACTGTCTTGGACACGTCTCAAAGGATTGTCTCTAATTGCCCCAAGGACATCTTTTAGTCTATTTATGGTTGCCTTGACACGCACTGTCATCAACTGCCCCGAAAACAAACAACCCTCCCTCAAAAAAACACCAAGTTATCTGAGCAGAACCATAAAGGTAAAGTGCCAAGACTAGATTTGAGGAGCAACATTATTTCTGTAGTGAAAAGAAAGGCAGCTTGGCTGTCACAGTCTCTGAAGTGGACGTAAAACATGAAATACAGATACGGGTTTAGAGAGGATGGAAGAGTGCATGGAAGTCAGCTGAGGAGGGGCGAAAAACAGTGATCTGAACTGAGCTTGAAATTAAGGATGGAGAGAGGAAGCAGAACAGACCAAAGACCTTTTTTTTTTATTTTCCTGAAGAAAGGCCAAATTCCAAAAGCAACGTCCCAGGTCTCCTGAACACAAGACAGAAATGGTGCAGAACACCAGGACGTAAATACTGAGGAATAAGGAGCTTGATATGAAATACAGGACCCAGATAAGGTAAATTCTGCAACAGGCAGCCACACAAATTGAGAGATAGTGGGACAAAAGTAAATACCTGATTTATGAAACACTGAACACTATTCTGTAAGCTCAGCTCTGAGCTTTCACAACCAATGAGGTGCTCAGCTCTACTCAGGCAGACACAGTCTGAAGCCTGAGAAGGTCATTAATAAACTACCTCAAGCACTTGGGTGTTTGCAGGAAAAGAATTTAGAAAGGGACCAAGAAGTCTGTAATGTCACCTGCAGAAGATAACCAAGCTGAACCAAGAAGTACACTGCTCTAAAGGTCAAAAATAGATGGTCACAAAATAAAGGCTGTATAACAGTTTATCTGGGAATGAGAGAAACTGGAAAACAGATTAATAATACGGCTTGTTCTTCCTGGAAGACGTGTCACTGACCTCAGTGTAAAGGAGAGAATCGGGGTCAGCCCTCATGACATAACGTTGAACATGAAACAATAACTGGAAGAAAAGCCAAATTAGAAAAAGGGCTTCAGAAATTATAGAGAGGGCTATTACCCATTCAAACCAATTATCAAAAGAAATGGCAAAATCCCCATCTCTTGACATTTTAATATAGAGACCAGAAATGTTTCTGAAAGGCTTACCTAAGTCAAAAGAAGGTATTAGGTTTAATAATGAACATATGAAATTTAACAGCTTTAACGAAGTGGTCAGACAATACGATCTATTACTGCTCTCTGGCCTTAAAACCCATGACTTGTTCCCCCTGCTCAACTTGCAAAGGGTGGAGAGCTTGGAGCAACCTGAGCACAGGCGCCAGCAGCGCTGCCTCTGCAGGCACCTGACTGGGGCATCAAGACAACTCTTCGGTCTGAGCAAAGCGACCCAAGCAGGCTGGGGAGCAGCACTGCAGCCATTTGGAAATTAACAGACGTAGTCACGTGAGGTGGATTGTAAAGACAAAATGGTAAGATTAAAAAAAGAAACAAAACCAAAAATAAAACCCCCAAACCTGACGGGGCTGCAGGACTTACTCACAGACACTCCAATTGAAAATCTGTCCCAAACCTCCCTGTCTGGACAGAGCATTTCCTAATTGCCATTCACGCTTGTTTTTTAGTCATTTGCTAGCAGTTCTTCCTCCCATTTGCTATTTATAAACAATCATTTCCCCAACTCGGCATTTGCTTTCAGCTGAACAATCTAAGTTATTCTCATTTCCTCTCATTTGATAAGCCCTCTACACCTTCAGTCACGCTGAGAATCTATTTTTACCAATATTTCAGCTCGAGTTCATTTTTTTTTTAAAAACACACAAGCAGAACTAGAAATCAGTGTTACACAAAGTGTCCTTCTTCCAACTATATGACTTTCCCTCCCCAATTCTAATAGCCAGTTCTTTGACGTTACCCAATTCCAGTGCAAACTCCTCAGTCTCTTCTGCATTGACGATGCCTACGATCTTTGAGCCATCAGAACACCAACTTTGCTGGTCTATTTCTTGGCCAAGACCCTTAATTCAAATGACAACAAAACTGTGGAGCAACTGGACTTCAATTGCCTCCCCCTTTAGGCCAACACTTCAGTTTTCAGCACTCCCCAGGTTATCCCTTCTGCCCTGCTGCTGCCAGTGCCACTGCCTTGCCTTTATATTCTCCACTCTGCCCCATTTTCTTCCATAGGAACTTTATATGGCACATCCCTTTACCATAAATAGGAAAACCAACCACATTTCCATTACCCAGCAAAGTCTGCCATAAAAGCTGTGTGCCTGACAAGTCACATCTAAGCGAGCTCTGACGGAGCCCAGGAACATGCACAGCCCAAGGACGGGAGGGCTCGGGACCGCATCCGAGAACCACGTGCAGGAAATACTGCTGCTCTCATTTCATCAGCTTATTGATTCACTGGAAACAAAATGTGTTACCTAAGCAATGTCAAAACTGATGCAAAATAAAAAAACCCTCAATTTTCTTCCAAGAAATTTGCTTCATTTGGTAGCAAATGAGACTGTCAGCAATTCTTCACAGCCAGATGTTAAATGTTTGGCTTACATATCTTAAAGAAACATCTTCAGCCGTACAAAGAATCATCTTAAAACAAGAATTACCAACAAAATGAAAAAAGCAAAATCCTACTTCAATTGCAGGGGACTGCATTTGATTTTCCGCAAGGTTTTGGCCATGAGGCTGACACGAATCCTTGCTGCGGGGATAACTTGGAGCTTTATAGCAGCTTTCTGTTTTGTTTCATTGAGGGAACAGGAATGCTCCTACTCCCAAATAAACTGTAATGGATTAATTCTGGGTCTCTCAAAGTTCAAGTGAAAAAAACCCTTTCAGTCTTCCACAGAGACAGAATTTCTACCTGTGTTGCTCCTTCCATACAAAGCTGTAGTTAGTAGTTTCATACCAGCAGTTGGAAAGCTGCTGGTTTAGATAAACAGTGAACAAATAAACTAGAGACACCTAGAAAGTTCATCTCCAGGTTGACTTTTCACTACTCTCAATTTGCTTCTCGCTATTTTTTTTTTGCTCTCTGGGCGTAGGCATGGGGGACATCTTCAACAGCAGCCCAGCGAAAGCCAAAGAGCTTCTAGCTGAACTCCAACCTGCCTGCAAAGAAACAAGGTCCCTCGAGGGGGTTAATACCAACCGCATCCTGCTGCACACTCAAAAGCAAATAACACAATGGACACTTCTCGTGTTGGACTTCGGCAAAAGACGTTTATTATTATTGTCGTGTTGCGGTTGTACCTCCTCTGCTCTGCCCACAGCGGTGGCATGAATGCTGTTACCATCATATTGTAGCTGCTGATGCCGGTGTACAAATCAAAATCCATCTTAATTTCCAACTCCATTAGAAACACAGGAAAAAAAAGATCAACATTCACGAAATGTAAAGGGAAAAATGGTATGGAAAGAATTTTTTTTATTATTATTATTTTTCAAGCTTCCAAGACGGTATTACAAACAACAGAGAGCAAAGTAAAGCTAGAAATGAAATACTTGACAGCATCTGTTTAAAAATTACAGCTAAGAAACCTAATAAAAGTTGAATAAACAGTTACTAGAAATAAAAATTTTTACACATATGATATTTGTCTGGGATTTTTATTTCTTTAAAATAATTCATACAAATGGTTACAGTCACAAACATGATTTTAACCAAAAATATTGCTAGCCTACCACATTACCAGGAAGGAATCAATGTAGGCAATGAAATGCTGCTACTTTTCAGTAGTCTAGTGCCTTTTTCGCATACCACCAATAATATATACTTTAACTGGTGACAAAAAGCACAATGCTCGTTTATACAAAACCTTTTTTTTTTCCTCAAAATCTCTTTGCAAGGTTGTCTTCATTTTGAAATAAGGGAATTCATGCCAAAATCAGGAGAAACTGTTTTTTTCTTTTGTTTACTAAATTATTCTAAAAAATAAGACAAGCAGGTAGAAAAAACAATGCACTGTGTGGCGTAGAAAGAAAAATGGGAAAAATTCATTGTCCTGAGAAGTTTGCCAACTGCCTCACTTTTGGGCATGTTTTAAAATATAAAAGAAAGGATTTTTAATCTCAAAATTGGTTTGCTGAATGCCTCCCTTATGTTTTTCCTTGTTGACAGCTAAGCAAACAAACCCTTTTTAATGTTCTAAAAACTGTACACAGACAAGTACATTCATGATATAATTAACTACTAACTTCTCTTGCTTAACAAAGAACCCATAGGACACAGAAACAGTGAATCAGTCCACTGGACAGGGACAAACTACAATTTATATGGAGGAAAAAATGTTTCCAAATCTTCTTTTTGTCTCCCACCTTTTCCTTTCATATTGTATATTGGACCAGTTTCTAAAACAATAGTCGTCTCCTCCTGTAAGTTCATGGTTTTGCCTTTAATCAAAATCCAGGGTTTTGTTTTGTTTTCCACGCGCTGAAGTTGACATCTCCGCTGCTGGGAATGCTGTTTTCTTAGGCTACAATTGGTCGCTCGGGTGGTCTCTATCGGCTTCTGGTTTGACAGTTTGGCCGGGGGAAGGAGCGTGGGGCGGGTGGGCGACAGCGGGGAGGCCGTGTGATAAAGACATGGGGTTGGGGACGATTCCTTCTACGGCGGCGGGCAGGCCGGTGGGCGCCACGCTCACCACGCCGGGGGGATACCTGCTGGCAGAAGGAACAGACACGCGTTAGAACCAAGGGGCAGCCGCGGGGAAAGGCTGCCCTGCTTCCTAGAACCACCGTTTTCATTTTCAGACCAGATGTGTTAGCATGGCTCAGCATGAGAGACCATATGCAGATGCTGTTAAATACAGCAATAAATGCTGTATTTCATCCAAATGAGAACTAAAGCTTTGCTTTTTTTTTTTTTCTCTCCAGACTTAACAGCATGAATGACAGTGGAGCAACAGGAACAACCTGGAAGTGCTGCTCCTCTCTGAAAACATGATCCTGAACTGACTCCATAGGAAGTAATTCAAGTCAGGGGTACACAAGTATCTGTCCTCCACCACTTTTCCTCATTTTACCCATTGGAGATTTTTTTTCCTCTATCTCATGTGCAAATTTTGGCTAGGTTTAAAAAAAAAAAAAAAATTCTTTAGAAAAATCTCGCAATTGTGATCCACTAAAAGGATAACTACATCTATACACTCTTAAGGTGACAAATTCAGACCTATTACAACTGAGTAGCTTTTTCCACTCCAAAATTGCCATAGTACTAAACGAGGATGAGCACTTGTTACACAAAGAACCAACCCTTCAGGCAGACTGCTGGAAAAAGGTCCAAACACAAGCAACATGGTTTTAATGGACTTGCTCTTCTTCCCAGATTAATGCCAAAGCCTAAATATTCCAGAAATTTAGGAAAATCACCATGTGATTCAGCATACTCATCCTCGTTCCCTTCGTCTGCATTTTGCTTACTCAAATGCCTTAGCAAGAGTGTTATCCACTTTACAGGTCTGAAGACACATGACTACTACTCCCTCACTGTGGCATTTGCTACCGTATTATTCACTTAAAATTAAATGAGACGAAACCCACTTGCAGTCTAGTCAAGCTTTTTCAAGTGTCACAATATTCGGCAGCTGATTTTCTGGTCACCAGAGGGTCCCACACTGAATGCCTCGGGGAATTTCACACTATTTCCATAGCAGCTTTTCTAAAGGAACACACGTCTGCGCTGCTCATCCCAAGTTCCCTCAAGCAGTGAGAAAATCAGAGTAGAATTATCTAGAACAGCACGGAAGTTCACAGAAAAGCAGCATGAAAATATGTTTATTTGCCTTTTTTGTGGGTTTTATTTTGGCTTCCATCATAGAAGAACCACAGGAATTGTCTTTACAAACGCCCTAAAGATGAAGACACCACACACATCAGCTTCAAAGAGGGTGCTACGGATCCTAACACTGACTGCTGTTTGGGATAAATAACCAGTGTGTGAGAGATCACACAATCTGTAGCCAAAAATCTTTTGTTCCCAGGGTAGGACCCAAGGAATTCTCATATTTATGGGGTTTCGTACACTAATTTCTTCTCCAGAGGAGTGCCTTAAAATTAATTTGCAGTTGCTAATGGAATTAGTTGCTTGTTTCAGTACTTCAATTTGAATCTCATTAATCAAATTTGCTTTAATTCCTACGAATACTGTCTGACTGGGTATAGTTATATTTGTTCAAATCTGCTTTTGAAATGGCTTATCTGTTACTCTGGGTTTTTGGTGGAAAAAAATACACAAAACAGATGACTAAAGATGACTTAAAATTTCTGTTTCAATGTGAGCTTTTTGCACATAGCAACTGTTTCTAACAAGGAATCTCCAGACAACACAGTCTCCAAGCATCAATATAATTTAGCCAAGCCAAATGCAGGAGATACCAAACTCTATAACTGTGTTTTACCCATGAAATTCACAGTCTCCCCTCTTGAAAATGTCTGATGTTAGATCAGGGATTAACTATTACAAGCATAGTAAGCAGTTCAGACTGAACATCTGTACTTCTGATTTGACTCTAGGCACTCTCTTTGTATACAAAGAACCATCTTTTACTCACAACATTAGGTGGTAACTTTTCTAACTGGGATTAGCATCTTTCATGAGAAACTTGCTTCCTAAAGATTTCTGGTAACATCCAAAACAATTGGTTTAGCTGTCCTAAAACTATAAGGTTACAATACTCAAAATAATGATAACATCCCCTCTGCAGAAACTGCATTTTCCGTGACAACTCTCATCTCCTAACCCTATTTTGCCATGCTCTTTTGATATTTTTGCCACCATTAATCATCTGCGTTGTTCAGATTTGATCTCTGCAAGGAAGATACAAATTCAACAGCCTCTACATGGGCATTTCTATTCTATATTAACATTCCTTTATGTTGCTACTGAATTCTTCACCTAATCTTAATCAAACACATTTCCTGCAGCACTTCATAAAGTTGGTCTCAATCCCCCACCTCTGGCAGTAGCAAAATATCTCCCAAGTAAAATGTCCATTTAATGAAATTTTTGCCACAGCAAATCAAGAGATCAGCTCATGTCCCCTGCCACTTCATACTCTTCTTCTCCCATTGAGTACCAGTTTATAAAGAAAACCACAGCACCCCTCTCAACTGTGACCTAAGGGGATTTCAACTTCCATGATAGTCTCCCACACTGTTATTACTACTCATACTGCAGAAGCTCCTCAAACTCAGTCTGTCTCAAAGAGCTTACAATTTAAACAAGTGCAGTATCTTAGATACCAGAAGAGTCTGAAAATCACCAATGACATGCCTCAGTACGAAATCATTTGTGAATGGTTGCCATTATCTGACTACATGGATTCTACTCTCATCCGAGTACCTCTTAGGTACCTGGATAATCTCATTTTGTACCTGTTAGAAGGCAGAGACACACATCAACATTTCTATAAATTGCATAATCACCATTTAGCAGCTGTCAAATTTCACTATGCCAAAGTACCAGGCTCTAAGCTGACTCTGTGACATAGGAAATGGCAATGTGTTTACCTAACAAGCAGCTCAGTAACAAGTACACAGTAAAAATACATAAGCAGCATATGCAGTGCTGCTTCACCGAGACTATTACATACAGCTCCTCCTCAGGAATACATTAATCTTTACTCAAGGGATCCATTCTGTTTCCTTGACCTTTTCTGTTGATCTGGTGTCTTGCATTTTGCATAGCAAATGGTTTTGTTTTCCACAGAACACAATGATACTCAGACGATCTGGATTGTATCTGCTGATGAATGCTCAGAGTTCTTTGCTTGTGATAACATCTGATAATTTAGGCGTTCTGTCCTTTATCAAAATTCATGTAAATGATATACACAGAATTGTTAGTTTTAGTTCACCAAGAGAGCTATTTGCATTTTTTAACATATAAATTATTATCCCAGGTCTTATCTCCTAACACAATTACATGAAGATGATACAGCTATTAGCACATCTGAAACACTGCACTTCCTGTGAGAGTCCAGAATATAATCTTGTAACACAAAAAGAAGACAGATAAATTTGTTTTGAAAAATCACTTCGAATTCTGTAGTTAAGACAGAAAGGAATTTAGCACATGCAAGCACTGCTTCTGAAATTGATTCCTTCATAAAGCCTCTGCTTCAAGTTCCATATGTTTTATATTGCACAGAAGTAACAACTGCTCTCACCGGTGCTCAAACCTCCAGAAAGAAGCAGTTTGTGTTTGTGGTATAACTCTAGATTCTCTTTTGAAATTGCTGAGTTTAATTTTGTATTTGAAAAGAGCTGTGAAGTCAAAATCTAGATTGTGATTAATTTTCTCTACTGAAAAGGTAACTGAAACAATGTCTAAAAAGACATTCCGTTCTATATTTATATTGCTAAAATTAAACATATAATGTCTTTGGTTTGCAAAAAAAAATTAACTCCCCAAATGTTCCTAAATTAGCATTTGGAGATGAGAGACTGGCTTCTGCCAGACTTGTGACCCCAAAAACAAGGACAAACAACTGCATTTTATATTTGGGCACGCAATCCTGCTCTCGACTGCCTTGACACAGCCATAGCTTTTACTCCCTGTTCAGAAACACCTGCCATTACAAGTCTCTGTAACAGCTTTCAGCTGTACCCTCAGTAATCCAAATTCAAGTCAATAAAACCACATGCTGCGTGGAAAAGAGAATGTGTTTAAACTTTCCATTTAAGTAAGTAAAAACAGCCCTGTAGATACTTAGGGCTATTGATACTTTTGCCGTAAGTAAACATCTTGGGCTGATCAAATCAAAGTCAAGATTTTTCTTTAAAGTTAAGATTTTTCGAAGTTAAGATTTTTCTTTAATGCCCTTACAGCTACTGGCAAGGAGACTGTGGCAGAGGGTGGTGACTCTTCTCACAGTCTCCACTTTCTGACAAAAGTGCTGCAACTTTTTATGACATTAGAGCTTTCCTTCACTTCCCAGTATAGTACAGCTAGTTCTATCATAGGAGAGGATGTGGGAAGGAATTCCTACATCCACTAAAAGTATGAGATAGTGCTCCTACAGAAGGACAAAGAAAAGAAAGATGTATGAAAACTGAGAATGGAAGCATTACAAGAAAAAAGTAAAATAGAGAATTAGGAGAAAAATTAAAATTAGGAGAAAAAAGAGAAATAGTGAAAGTAATGCACTGTCCCTTCCTCCAAGGCACTGCCTTTAAGTTGCAGCTTACAGCTTTCTCAGTCACTTATGGGGTAAATTCTACACTGGAAGATAAAATTACAGATGTTTTCCATAAATAAAAATGATCTGAAGTTGACTATTAGAAAAGATGTGCTGCTAAGACAGTTGCTAGAAATAAAAGGACAGAGAAAGATTATTAAGTAAATAAAGTAATTGAGGAATACACATATTTGACTGATCAATGAAAAAACTGTCTGCTTTTATAGTTGATGAAGAATACATTAAGTCCCTCAAATGCTTTACAAAGAACATTAGATGTAAAATTTAGAAAATACTACTTTAAATATATTTTCATAATTGCCACAAGCTATTTCACTGCATTCATTACTGAATTTTATGTTCTCTCATGTGTCTGAAGGCCACCAAACACATAACAGTGGTTTATTATTACTATAAGTCTTTCTGTAAGCAACCATCATAACCTTCAGCAAAAAGAACATAAACTTCTACTGCATTTGCTGTGGATGACCAGTATATTTTATCGGATCATATATATATATATACACACACATATAAACATTGTTCAGGGTATTATTATTACCCACAAAAAACAAAGGTAAAGAAAGGCAAGTTACTGACATGCTGCGTGACTAATGTCAGAAGGCATCAAAAGAAGATTTTTCTCCTGAAGGCAACAATTATAAAAGCCATATACTTGGGGGCTAATCCAAAAGTAGTCCATTTGTTAACGGGAAGGGGTTTTCTTTATGCTGGACTACCTACCTCTGCATTAAGAGGCTACTGCTTTTGCAGCTGCAGCTTGCTTACCTGTATGCAGCACCATTAAGCTCTGGATGAACCACCCCAGGATCCATGCTGGCCCAATGCGTAGCTGCAGTCAAATGATCTTTGTTAACACAGTTTTTCAGACTGTCTGGAATACGACCTAGGATGAAGGGAGGGAAAAGGAAGGGAAAATGAAAAAAAAAAAAAAAAGCTGAATGCACACTAAAATAGTTATGAACATTTGCATATAGAAATAGTACATAAAATCACATTATCAGCTCATTTTAGTGTTCACTGTTCCCCTTTCATCTGCGACTTGGCTATTAATACTTAAAATGCTTTGCATAGTTTTTACTTCTCTGTCACTCTCTAATAATCCTTTATAACCAGGATCTGAATAAAAACATAATCACTAAGATTCATGCTCTCCAAGAAGCTAAAGCTTGAACACAGAGCATGGTAGCCACTCAAATTCAGTAACAGATTCCTCTGTCTTTAATTTCACTCTTCTCCTTTTTTTCCACCACGTATAATGGTAATAATAGTAATAAGAGAAAGTCTCTGGAAAATCTGAGGTAATATGAGTATGACTGAGATTTTTATCCTGACCTCCTGGCTCTTACACTTCTTTATCTCAATTGCTCTTTAAATTTATTTGCTATCATGTCTAAATCCTCAACCATTTCTTTCTTCTCTAAGCAAAAATGAAAATACATCAGAAAGCCTCCTCCTTTATTTCTTAACTATCTTTACTCGGTATCATTCAAAATCTACAGCACAATTTTAGTTTTGAGGCACAGATGCTGGAAAATCTGTCAACCCAATTCAAAACATACTGGATGAGCCTCTGTCTTCCATGATACTACATCCAGTCCTGTAAAAAATGACATGAATAAATAACATCCATATTTCCTTTACAGCAGCTGGAGTATTTCCACCTAATTCAATGGGAAATCAACTGGATCCTATGCTTTTTAGGTCCCCTGAACTTACAGCCTATGCAAAACTTCAAAGGGTTTCTTAGCTCAAAAAATCAGGGCAAGGTCCATGTCCCAGCACTAGGGAATTCCCACTGCTCTCGTGATTGGAAACAATCTTATGCATTTTAGCCTTAACCTAGATCCACTTAATATGCTGCCAAAAATCCCTCTCTTATTTACATAGTACCTGTCTTTTTCTGGTGTTTATCCTCCTCGGGAATTTTTCGATTGCAATCATGTCTTCCTTCCTGCCCCTCTCAGTCTTCATTTTGCTAATCTCTGCAAGGAATGTTCCACTAGTCTTCTCTCATAAAATATTACTTTATTGTAAACATATTTCATAATGATCTTTTCACTTGCCACGCTCACCCTCCCTTCTCTTCCCTAACTGTTTTCAGCGGTCATGTTTATTTAATACTTTGAACATTCTGATATTTAATCTTCTCTTATTTTCATTTTATACAGCAGAACCCCATTGGCATTCTTTTCCACAGCAAAACATCTTAACATTTTTATCTTCAGATGGTAGTCGTATTACTCGAGCATGCACTCATTTACTGTACACCTTTTTCCAATTAGGTTCTCCCTGTACACCCCGTCTCTTTTCTGTTCCCCCTCTGGTGTCCACAGATTCAGTTTCATCCCCCACTTCCTGTATCTTTCCTACATTTGTTCCCCTGCAAATCAGTGTCTTTCTCACCTCCCTAATGTTGGCCTCAATTTGATCTTACTAAAAACCATGTGCAAACACTGAAGCGATGACAACTTTAATACAAATCAGTGATTCAGAACTCTGATAGCACAATCACCCTCTAAGAAAGCAAGTCTGTCTTCCCATGAACATGTGTGTGGGCTACTACACAACCCTTACCCAAAAACTAGCTCCATATAGCTGAGACTTACTCAGTTTCCAGATTTTGGGCTATTAAATCGTACTCACACATCAATCATTCCCCAAGTAGAGATAGTGTGCTGGTTTGTGCAATCTTTCCTAGAGCTATGTGGGAGCGTTGGACAGTTATGCAAGAGCTTCATAAAGGCACTATTACAGTTTTTGGGGAGCATCCCCACAAAAAGCAGCCATGGGATGATCAGATTCCTTACGTTACCTCTTCAAATGGAGATAAACAGGCCTGTCAAGGGCAATTCCAATTTCAGAGGTGCTCTTTATCAGCATCCAGACTCAGAGTCATTTTCTTTTTGCACATGCTATAAATGAACCTCAATTGCCTATCCTCTCTAGGCCAAGGATTTGGGAAAAGCTCCTGCTAGTGCTTTTTGTGCAGCAGAGCAACGTGTTGGCACTGAACCACCCTCAAGGTGACACAGATGGCCCTTCATGTCTGTAAAGCATCCAGCCTATATTGCCAAGGGGAAAACTGCAAAGTCCTACTGAAGAGAGAACATTAGTGCTTAATGAGTCATTTTCCAGTATGAAAATTCCTCCTTTTATTTTAGGCTACAAGGGATTCAAACCAAAGCCAAATGGCCCACACTTTGCATTTTATTTATTAGCATTGCATGTTCAAGACATAACAGTTTTTTCTTTTGTAAACAGTTTACAATTACATGGCAGTTATACAACAAAGAGACTTCACCCTTTAAAATGCCAGACTTCTTTAGCAATGCTTTAAAGAGAGAAACATCTTCTAAAAGGGAGAACCTCCTAACAAAGAACTGAAAACTTTGTTTTGAATTAAGAGCAAGTTGTAGCAATAAGAGAACCACCAAGAACTACGTAAACTTTTAAATTTTATCTCTGAATATTACTGTCTTAAAACCACAGCCTTATAACACTGAAATCCTAGACCCTTTCTTAAGTCATACTTGGACAAGTTTTGGAAAATAGAAGCTGAATTAAAAGAAAAAAAATAAGAGAAACAGTGATGCTCATGATGATTTTGAGGGGGCACCTAGGAAAAGCTACAAAAGATACCAGATATTAGCAATTTCTGGTGCAAGGGAAGTGTGTTCTTTTTATTTTATTATTATTATTATTATTTTTTTTTAAACACAAATTAGTACATTTCTGTTATATGGAAAATCCTTCTTTTCCATTACATGACTTCTTTTCACAATTGCAACAGAAACCCCAAATTTTGGACAGAGTCCAGTGAGGGGAACAGATTTTGTGGCATGTGATTTTGATTTCGCAATAGTAGAAGTGGAAAACAAAATGTAAGGTTGGTCGTTACCAACTTCTTCAAACTGCGAAGAATAAAAACGTCTGTGAAAGAAGCAGTGAAGGAAGCAGGAAAGTGAGTACCTGTGATCGCCCTCCGGATCTCCCGCGCTGCTTCCTCCCGCATCTCAATTGAGGCTTGCTCACTATACCAGGCTGCATGTGGGGTACAGATCAGGTTTGGTGCATCCTTCAAGGGGCCCTGACTAAAGCTAAATGAAAATTTAAAACAAGATCAAATGACAAAACAATATTTGGGGGAGGGGGATCCAGAGGGATTTGTACATACATTCAAGATAATTTCAACAGAAAGGGACTATACCAATACTCCTTGTTGGATTTGGTTTTAATTGTCAGTGAATTTAGTACTCTACTCATGGTATAATAAAGTAAGAGAGTCTCAAAACGTCTCTTACAAACTCAAAAGGTAGCACTTAAGAAAAACAGTACTAGTAGCAACATTAGCTTCTGTCCAAAGCACTTTTTTTGCTAACTACAGCCACTTCCACCCCAATTATGGTGCGGAAATGCATTAAGCAAGACCCAAATCAATTCAGGATGCCACTTTAGATGGGCATCACAGTTGTATTTCGTTAGCAAACAAATCTCTGCTTTCAGAAGGATTACCATCAAAGTGACATTTAGTTAAATAAAAAGTTACAATTATTTCTCAGTAAGAAGTGTGTCCATGAGCACTCTCAAAAATTTTTGATACTTTGTTATGTTTTCTTGTCATTATAGACTACTTTTTCACTCCTGTTGCAGCACAGAAACTCCTCAGAAATAAGAATATTTATCTGATGGACTGATTTTCAGAAGAAAAAATAAATCTATGTGAAAGTGCTATCACACATACAGTTAGGAAACTGAAAATAGTGGAAACTTAGTCCTCCTACCTATTTTCAGTTTTAATAATCTTATAGTCAATTGCAAGAACAAGGGAACAAATATTTTAAGAGAAAAGTGTGCTTTTAGAGTTGCTAATAATTCATAAAATGGTGGATTTCATCTTTAGATCAATAAAGGTCATAACATCTAGTGAACTCTGGAACAAAGAGCTGCGTGCCGCTTTCGGACAGACAGACAGCACTGAAGCCAAGGGAAACTGTGGCTGTAATCCTGCAACTGAATCTCTGCAGATGGCATCTTCATGCAGTAAATGGGGTTTCCTATAGGTACAAATGCCTGCTTGGGGAGATCTGAATTGAGAAACATATATATATGTGATAGCTCCTTGGGTTGGTTAAGACTCCAGCTTTGACCAGCACTATTTTAGAGTAATGGTTACATTTAAAAGTAAAAAGAAATGAAAGAATATTAAATATTGGCATTGTGTTTCAATAGATAAAAAATCCTTCCACCTCCAAGGATATTATTGCTGTTTGTTTAAAGCTTTTACTTTATCCTGTCTCAGCTGATGCAAGAGAGATTTCCCTCTCTCTAGAGGTTTCAACCTACCCCAAAGGACTCATTCTGTTCCTTTTCAAGGCTTAGGTGGGTTGTTCCACTTGAATTAAGCCTTCTCCCTGCCCAGACTGACAAGCTGGAGGAGGTTTGTCACAGACAGGCAGTCTATTCTGCTAGCTCTACGAAGGCAGGGTCGAGACTAAGGACATACCAGAGAGGCCCCTTCTCCACTGGAGTGTTCCTATATAGGTAATACCAATGCCATGTTGGAGTGGTGGATTTTTGCCTCCAACTTTGCACCTCCCGATGGCATTCAGGAAACTCCAGTGACAGCAGTTATTGCTCTGCCGATGAACAGAAAAGGTCAGACAAAACCAAGCCTGAACTCTGGTCCCCTTCTGAAAGGGTCTCCTCAGATGTGAGCATTAGTTGCAGCCAGAGTTTTATCAATGACAGAGAGCTCTCTTCTCCAAACCGTGTGACACAAAGCCAGGTCCACAATTTGAACTGGGGTCCCAAATATTTCTGCCAAATAAAGCCATTAGATTTTGATTTTTTTATTTTTAAGAAATTAAATCTTGGATGTCACTTTTTTTTTTTTTCCACTTCTGACCACATGAACAAGCTCCATCTACATTTGCATTAGTCCAGTGCTGCACAGATTCATGTTGCTTTACTAAGGAGTATTTAGCTACCAAAGGAAGGGAAAACTCATTTACTTGTTACTGTTGACTGCATCATGCACTACAAGTTAAAACTAAGAAAGTGAACAAAATAAAAATAAAATAAAGGAAAAGCACCTGAATGGTTCTGACTCATGTACATCTAAGGCTGCCCCTCGTATCCTTCCTTCCTTCAGGGCCTGTGCAAGTGCTTTTTCGTCTACTAACCCACCTCGAGCTGTGTTGACCAGGAAAGCCCCTTGTCTCATCTAGGGAAAGTTAAAAACAAGAATGATGAAATAAAAATAAATGAAATAAAATCGTTGTGGCATTAGCTTTTACTCAAAAGAAGCATCCATTACAACAAAGGCTATTCAGCTGATTTAACCTGTAACAGTTGTCTTCCCTTTCCATTGGAAAGTACCACAAAATGTGATGCTTGTAACATAAAATGCTATTTCACAGCACTTAACAACCTTTTGTTTCTTATAAGTAGTGTCTTTTAATAGAAGCGTTGTTTCATATATTGTGCAGTAACATGATCAAAAGATACAAATGTGCATATGAAAATGGCAAATCATTTTATGCCTTTTTATTTCACTGTGAAATTGCATGTGACAGAAACTACAGTACATTCTCACATTCATACTTTGTGGTTTAAACTTTCATGCAGATAAAAAGAATCAGAAAAAAAAGCAATGTTTTTGGATTTCCAAAGCCTTCTTCCTTCAGTTACCAAAATACAGCAGATCTCTATTTGACTTATTGCTGTTACTTCTGCTTCCTCCTCCCCATAAGACTGTTCAAAATTAACGTTTAAAGAATTCTTATAACATTCAATTAAATGGCAAGAAAATGAGTTTGGTTGTGAATGCTGTGTGCCCTGGAGAGAAGCTGTGCTGTGCACTGTGCAGATTAGCACTGTAGATAACACCAAGTGGGGAGAACCATGAGAATTTATACCCTAATATATCCACAACACAAAAGCAAAGTGGAAGTTTAAGAGAGATGGTATGAATACAGAAAAAAAAAAAAAAAAAGATTTCTATACACTACTTCCAGCCATTCTAATTCTTCAGCATCTTTTACCAAGTGTCTCAAATACAGGTTTTGATCTCAGCACATTTCTAAGGATGAAGATAAACACATGAAGAGCAGGAACCATGCTGAAGATGAGTGATCAACCTTCCATCTCAAACTGACTCCATCTTTCACCATAAGAATAAGAAACTCCCCAACATTCTAACATCAAATCAACTATTTACAACCTGTATATCAATCCAAAGCTTCTGTATATGGGAGTAGGATCCTTATCTGAAGCACTGATTTGGAAGACTAAACTCGTAAGCAACATAGAGGCTTGGTTTTTAATGTAAGAACGTAGGAAATATTGAATAAGTGCACAGGCTTGCAGTAAAATTGTCCTGCAGACTTGCGTTGTCAGGGAACATCCGTTGGTCTGTGTGGCAAATTAGGTTCCCTTTCAACAGCAGTAGAACTAAGGGTCCTTCTATCAGTTTTAGATAATTATCTTGAAAATAACAGCAGTGAGACAATGGTGGCATGGGGATAGGTTGGTCTGATAAAAACAAGTTCCTGATAGGAAGCAGGAAGATGGAAACCATCACTGTGCTTGAGCTATGTAAGTTAGCTGTGGTAACCAGATTAAAACTAGCTCAGGAGGGCTCTCCCGTGCAGCAAACACACCACAAAGGTTGCAGAAGCTTTTAAACACTTTATATTTCTGTGCTTTTGTAAATGGGAGGACAATTTGATGTTTAAGTATAGCCTACTCTATATATACTGGGAAGACCTTGAAATTTGTAATCAAAGTGAACCTCTACTGAAATCTGCTGTCCATCTGTAATAACCTTGCTTGAGTTTTCACCTTCAGGACTATTTACAAAACTCTAAAGCTAGTACTGAGATGAACCCAAATTGAACAGAACATGGACTCAAAAATGCACTGTAATGGGAACGAATTATGTGAGTCATGATAAACTGTAGGGGCGGCTGCAGTTGAAGACGACCTTTCAAAAAGCAGAATCTTGAAAGGGAGAGACACGGCTGAAAGTGCTGACTGCTGCCACAGTGCCCCTACATTAAAGCTGTGGAACTGCTTTAGAAACACTGTGTTGGACTGCAGTATCCTCTTCTCAAATCTGTGAAAGGAAAGATGACCTCAGCTTCCCTTCAGAGCACTTGATTATCATGGGCTCAATAAGCATAAGCTTGAAATAACTCTCTGAGCCACTCTGGGACTACAAGGCCAAACATGATGGCTAAGCAGAATGCTGACTAATAGAAAGGAAAAGCTACTCAAAGCGAAGATTGACGTCAAAGTTTCAAATAAATTTTAAGTGTATGGAATTTCACATTTTAAACAAATTCAGAATGACACTTCCGTGAAATGAGATGCACTGTACTTCTCAGCACTTAGTTTAAAAATGAGCTATTACACAAACATGCAAAAAGTGGCATGCAATACTCTCTAAAATGCTGAAGTCAACTATGGCACCTGCCAGCTTATTGTTTTTTTTTTGTTTTAACTACATGTTCAGAAGATCTGGTTTATGAAAATTAACCAAGGAGGAGCCATCACAGGTTTTATGGTTTTCTTTTTCTTTTTTTCTCAAATTTGGGTAACATTCACATCAGTTTTTAGAATACATACTGATTTATCTAAATTTTTGTCTAAAGCAGGGACTATCACCTAACATTTTAACCTTTTCTTTTAAATAAAAAAATACAATTAGCAAGAGAAGTGCTTACAGTATGCTTTTATGCTGAAATTTTGTATTTTATTTTAGATGGCATCACTCAGTTTTAACTCTTTTGTCTTGCTTCTCCCACGAGTACACTGAGTACTCTGCAAAGTTCATCCCAGTTATTTCACTGAAAAACGTCCTAGGATCCATGGGTCAAGTTTCACTGGGCACTCTGAAGACTGAGCACTGTTAAGCCTCTATAACGTCTCCCTGAAACCTATGTGGGTTCAATTCTATTTGGATTCAGATTATGGCTTTTCCTAAACTTCTTAAAATTAAGATTTTCCAATCCTAAACCCCGGTTTTACATTGAGATTAGCCTGCAAAATCCTCAACTCTCAAATCAAGACATATACAATATCATTAGTTTTCTACCACAAACCTACACACATGTGGAACACATTCAGTAATTACTTCAGTTCTCCCAAAGTTCAAGATTAGTAGGGGCATGCTATTTCTCCAATGATTTTATGTCAAAAGAGGACTGCTGTCATGAAAATATAAAATTATTTATTTATCCTATCATTAAAATTTCTTTCCTGCGCAAAACCATATTCTTACATTTCGAAGTTATGAGGTTTGAAATTAGAACCTACTTATGTAAGGCGAAAATCTTACTACTGAATTAGTCAAAATCAGCACAGTTACCACATGCCTAGACTAGGAAATGATTTAAATACTACCTAAAAAAATTAGGCAGATGGCAGGACTAATCCAAAGCACTATTATGTTTATCAAAATAATGCAATGCTGCAAATATGATTAATGAGGGAACCACTGTGCAAGCATTAGCGCTGAGCACAGGGGGGCGGCATTTAGTCACAATCCTTCAATCACACAGGAGAAACCCAAACTGAGGAGCGAGAGGGAAAGACAGAATCCCTACCTGGGTTTGCAGGTAAATGAAGCAGCTGCCACAAGTTACAAGAGTATTTTTAAATGAATGAAACACAGTTAAATCTGAACCATAGGTAGAAGAGCATGTTGTTTCCATAAATACAATGCTACTGAGCAAAAAAAATCAAGAAAAATAACAACACATAAAACACACAATTTCCATATGAGTTATGGCTGCTCTCAAAGTACAAAGGTAAAAAAAAAAACTGCTTTCAAATGAGAATAACTCATTTAGATAAAGAAACTCTGCAAGGTGTCAGTCCCAGCACCAGGGTACCCCCAGCGCCCGTTACCTGCTTGATGGTGAAGTCGTTAATAAGATGATGATTGTGCTCGTTCAAGTTGCAGTGCAGGGTAACACAGTCACTGTGGAAGAGCAGGTCCTGCAAAGTGCTCACCCGCTGCAGTCCCAGGGCCCGCTCCATGCCATCCGAGAGGTACGGGTCATAGAAAATGACACTGAAGCCAAAGGCTTTGGCACGTAGCGCTACTGCTTGCCCAACACGCCCTGCCAACAAGAGACACAGTGAAAACGTATGGAAAGGAGCTGCCCTATAGAGGCCACTCCTTCCTACTGCAAGCACTTGTATCAGGATGCAGTTTTGTTCAGCACACACAAGGGGATTAAAAAAGGCAGCTCCCATCCCACTTGAAATCCTTGTTACGAGCAGTAACATTAAATCTGGACTGTTTCACGTGGCTTTGTCCCAGAGTGAAAGGTCTGCACCTTTTGCAAATGGAGATGCGCGATGCCAAAAGCTGTCGTGTAATCCACAGTAATCCATGTAATGGAGGCGCTGGCCTGCTGGGCCTGCTTGTGGTCAAAGACGAGCGCTTCCGAACACATCCTGCCAAGGACCCACACTTACCCACGTCCGACCAGCTGGCTTCAATAAAAAGCTATAAAATTAATCCTCAAAAATGGATGGTTGCAATAAAACATAATTTGTTTAATCTGAGGCACAACCATTCTCAATGCATGGAATCTCCTTCCTGAACTAACATTCTCTTCCATTTTGAGCAACATCCTCTCAGCATTAAAATGCCTGGGAGACACCAGGCATTTCAGTCTTTCAAAAATTCTTTTAAAAATATACCTAAATCATGAATACAGCCCATCAAATGACATAGTTAAAAAGAGAAGAGTGTAATACCTTTTGGTATTCTCATTGCCCTTGCATCTTCTCTTGGCATCTTTCCTTACAGTCATATTATTTCAGACCTGTGTTTGAAATTGCTTTTCAGACGTGATTTCATGCCACACGTGCTACAAGGGGCATATTTCATTTTGATACACTACCCATAAAAAATTTGCTAGAAAAAATTAGCAGTATATCTAGCGAATAAGGATATCCTGAAGAGTGAAGACTAAAATACCTTGAAGAGCAGAAGATGACATACTAGGTGCTCACCCTTAGATTATTACACATTTTAGATAAAATGTATTAAAAAATGTATCAAAAGTACCATTCACTAAACAGCAACGACATCTCAGATTTAGGAAAAAAAAAGTCAACAATTTTCTTTGGTAACAGCTGAGTTTGCTTAAAAAAAAAAAAAAAATCACACAGGGAAATCCCATATCTTTCCAAATGTGCTTTAAAGGATTTCCCTCTGCTTTTCAGTTTGTCTTTGAATAAACTTCAGAAGCCACAGGAAGAAAGGTTTTCTGTTGATGATTTAACCTGAACACAGTAATTCTACAGAGCTTGTTGATGGATGTGCCTAGAATATTAAAGAGTCTGTCAACCTGATGGGGGCTGTCTGCTTTCCTTTGGGGACATAAACTTAAAACGGCCTTCAAAATCTTTCATTTCAACACTTATATACATTTGTTTGCTTTTAAGGTGATTTTTTATAAACAAATTAGCCTAGTCTCAGCACAATGTACTATTTTCAAGTTCTGGCATGTTCACAGCTCAAGGTATCAGTCACATACTGTAAACAAAATCTATTTTTTGAAGAAGCATATCCCATTTACTCTTAGCTCCCTTGCACAGTCACACGCAACATTCTGTCATCTGCTCTTTTTACACTCTTTACAATATTAATACCTGAGGGGACTCAAAGCAGTTAAATCTCTTACAACTGGATCTCCATTTAAAGCTATGCTTTCCATTCACTGCAACCAGGCTAATATATTAAAATCATCTTAAATATGCACAGCTTCCTTCTGAAATACTTGGG
Source organism: Crypturellus tataupa (assembly GCA_034781795.1). Lineage (NCBI taxonomy): Eukaryota > Metazoa > Chordata > Aves > Tinamiformes > Tinamidae > Crypturellus > Crypturellus tataupa. The sequence goes on from JAWLRI010000332.1 coordinate 2,386,707, forward strand.
AATCACAAGCACGTACATTTGGGCAGAACTGTCCCTTTACAATTACTTTATAGGATAAAGCTCTTCTGTAACTGACAGTTCATATTCAGTCATAGTCCTTAGGCAAAAACATAGATGAACAAATAAATCTGCCAATTTTTAATTAAAGTCACATAAAACAACTATAAGCCTATGACAGCTTTTTTTTTTTTCTTTTAGTGAAAGATGCTTTATTTTTATAAGTCTATTTCATGGGCATGCCAAGTGGCTCAAAACCTACCTCAGTAGATCAAGAACAACAGATCAGTGTAGACAGATTCATGCCTTCGGGGCAACTCTACCTTTAAAGCATATACAACTGCCATGAATATTCACGGGACCTGGGTGCTTCCAAGAAAAGGCAAATTCTGAAGCTCAAAATATTAAATGAACTTCCTGGTTTACAATGGGGGAAGAACACACAAATTGCATGTTTCATATAATTGTAGAAAAAGCAGAGTTAACAATACAGAGATTTACACAAAGCTGTAACCTGATTTGTGAGCAACAGTAGCAAGAGGAGTCAGTAATCCCCATCCAGGCCTTGGGTAAAGAATATTTACCTGTGCTGGCATTACAAAGTTTTATAAAATGCCCTCAGTACTACACACACATTGACCTGCCTGCAGACTTCCATGGAAAGGAAAGGGGCCTTAATCTACTAGCCGTTACTGTCTGTGCAACACTAATGGGGAATCCAGGTAATTCATCATCCTTCTTGGAAAACTCCGGAATGAATCTTCCTGGCGAGTGCCAGTTTGTCCTCCTTCCAGGTGAGTACACAACAGGGCTAGCAGGACTGCTAAGCTGCAGCACTGGGTAATGCCACCCTACCTGGCTCAGCTCGTAAGGCTTCATCTGGCCTGATATTGTGGGCTGGGGCTTTGGCCAACATCTACTCCGGGCTCCAGCTGGCGAAAGGGAAACCATGAAGCAGGTGAGGTCAGACTGAGTGATGACAACAGTTGTAACGAGGACACAAAAGTATTTGGAGGCAATTTCATCTCCGTGAGTGAGGAAACACATTAACTCACAAATGTTCGCAATGGGGAGGAAAGGGGTTGTGATTTGACGGCCTTCGCTGTTGCAAAACGATCATTATCGCAGGATCCTGTCCAGCTGTATATTTATCTAAGTACTTACATAGTGCTGAGCATAAAATATTCTTAATAAAAAAAAAAAAAGTGAAAAGGTTGTGCTTTTTTTTTTCTTTTTTTTTTTTTTAAATACAGGGCTTGCTAACTAAGCTTACAATGCATCATTTGAAATACAGGACCTTGGACTGCAATAAAGACCCCAAGTGACAGGAACAGCTTTTTAAAATGATGTGATATTATTATTTATAGAAGGCTCAAACTATCACACACTTCATTAAAGACACACTTCATTAAAGACAGAAAGAATTGCAGGCTTTGCCCTAAGGAACTCAGAGGCTAACCATAAAAGAAAGCATTATACCCTAGAGTCTTTTGCTTTTCTTTTTTCTCTTCCTTTTTTTTTGTGCTTATCTTCACCCTCAATACAAGCAGAGGATGAGAGAAAGGGTTAAATTTAAAGCAGGAGTATGGAGTAATAGGATTAAGCAGAATATACCAAGTGTCCCAAGCAGGAATGTGCATGAAAGAAGGCAAAGAGAGTGGGTGATGGAAAGAAAAAAGGCAAGTGAGTCATGAAACTTGGCTAGACCAGTGGATAAGGAAGTGAGTAGTTGGAGCTTTGGAGAGAATGACTATGTCATTCCCTAGCAGAAAGATAGGCAGGACCTAGGGTTTTTCTCACTGGCAAGACAAGAAAGCAGCCCAGAAACGGATGTGAAGGTCTGGACTAACTGCTGCCAAAGGAAAGTGATATAATTTAAGCTACCCATTGCTGAAAAGACTGAAGTTTAAGACAAGAATAGAAAGTCATAGCTGGGAGGTAAGAGATAAGCACGTTCATGGGAAAGGAGAGAACCAGAAATACGACACGAAGCAGACAGAGAGGAAAAAGAAGAAAAAAGCAAAATTACCAAAGACAAGAATTGTTAAATTCATATGTGCTACATTCACCTCATAGCATCTTAGTGGTTCAATGGTCCTGCTGCTGACACATCTTAATAATAAAATAAGGCAAAACTGCACGTATGGGACAAGGACACTAGTAGGGAAACATAACCTAAGGGGAAGATTGTTGAATACAACTGTAAATATACATTTTGGTCTGAAACCAAAGATAGATGGACTCTTTCCATCATCTGCAACAGAGAGTGTATCTCCGTCTAACTGCTGAACTGTCCAGATGCACTAAAACAGCACAGTCCTATTTTTACAGCTTTTAACACTGTTCTTTTTATTCTTTGCTATTATGTAGGTAGTCTGCTACATACGGGTTTGCTATAGCAGTAGGTCAGAATCAGTGTTGGGCCTATTCACATACAAAACCAAACTGTAGATGTTTTCAAAATTGACTTTATAAAACATCTTCCTTGAAAGTGTGAAGATTTCGTCTGTAGCAAGAGCAATAGAAACAATAACAGAGAAAATTACCAGCTAATAACTGTAACAGATGTGTGCCTTTAAAACTGTATTTTATTAGCCTTTTAACATATAATGCAACAAAAGGCTTGTTTTTAAAAAAACAACTAGACTTTATGTGAAACACCACACACTGACACTCTGATTATCAACTTGTTTCTCTATGTTTCAATCATTCTCAACAAAAAAAGCATGTAGAAAATGTATTACTAAAAAGCTCAACAGCAATGAAGATTTATTCTCATTTCCACACAGAATTTAACTGCAATACAATAAACACAATGGCAATAACACTGATATCTCTGGTAAGTAAGCCCATAGTATCTAAACTGGGGCCCGAGTTTCAAAAAGTAGATATGCATTTCAATTTTTAAAACACTGCGAGGAAGATAGACTATGATTTATGTATGGATGCTGTGACTGTGAGTGCAGTAATCATAGCAAGCTTAAATGAGGTGCATAATTGCATGGGTATAGATGTGAGAAATCGACTTCATGACTAACTTCTTGAAAGTCATATTTTAAAGGCAGTTCTCTGACTGTAAAGATGTTTTTGCTACCTCGCATACTCATTCAACCAGTACTATGTTATCCCAGGCTGTTTTCAGCCTCGAAAAGCAAGAGTTAGTGGCTTGAGTTAATCTGACAGCAATGTATAACTGGAACAGCCATTTAAGTACCGAAGATTTTCTGAGGTCTGATGTGCTGTTGTCAAAATCTTATTATTAATTCCTGTGGCTGAATACCAAAGCATCTACAGGCACAGTCTATGAGATCGTTGATAAGACAGGCACATGACTGAATAATTTGCAAACAGAAACTGACTTGCTTGTTTTTCTTCTCTACTTCTGTAACCGACAGTAATTAATTCATCTCAGGCAAACCTGTCCATCTGTTAGATGCTGAAACACATTTAGGGACATTCAGAGAGGTAGGTAGGTGATTATATTAGCTCTGGAAACATTTCAAACTTTCTTGCATATATTTTTCCTCTCATTTGAGCTGAAATACAAATTCAACTGCAGCCCAACCAAACTCAGCAAATCACCTTTCTGCACGCTGCTACCATTGCAAAGACTTTTCAGGTATGTTAAAAAGTAAAACAAACAAACAAAAAAAACCCCCATGTAAACAGACCCAGATACGGCACTGGACAAGCAATATCTTATTAACATAAGGTAATAATAGCACTAAATACACGTGGTGTTGGGTTGGGGTAGCAGGATCCTTGATCTGCAAAGGGGAAGCGACAATGTCTCTTGGTGTTCTTGGCACAAGGCAATGATAGCAGAAAAACGTACAGGAATTTAGAGACTCAGGAAATAGTAACAAAATTCTGATGTCTGGGGGAAGTGAGGGGTATAAGGGAAAAATAGTTCAGAAATATAAACACCAGGAATGAAGTAGTGTTACTTAGAATGCCTGGCATGAAAATGAGTGAAATGAATGCTCCATTTTTCTACATCAAAGCTCCATAATTCTTTTAAAGCAACATGGGGTAAGGAGCACTGAAAACCCCTTCGAGTCAACCTACCTAACCCAATAATGCCCAAGGTCTCCCCTCGGATCCTGGCAGCTCCAGACGCCACTTCCCGGATCTGTTCCACGCTCTGTACCCTCGTGCCTTCCCGCAGAGCCTGGTGAAGCCAGGTGGTTCTCCTGTACAGGTTCAGGATGTGGCACATCGTAGAGTCCGCCGTTTCTTCTACTGAGGCGGCTGGCACATTGCACACTGCAATCCCTGCAGAGGATGGTGGGGACACAATATCACTTTGACAAATATTTCTTACCTTTTCCCTTTCAGCAGCAATCCAGGATTAAAGGAATCTAGTATTTTCATTTACAGGCATGTGCACTTTCTTTGCACAACTAAGTTCCTGACAGATACAATGCTGGATAGCATAGGTGATACGTATTTGCACATTTTCTTTTAAATTTCTTACTATTTATTGGGTTTCAAAACTAAAGGTAAACAGTACACACACATCCAAAACCTCAAAATGAATATATTTAAGATATCAGGGAGTTTAGTAAAGGTTTCACATACACACAGGACCAGGTGCTTCGAATATAAAGACAATGAGGTTAATGACTATTGTTTAAATTTAATTTCATGAGTTAGCTTTACACTACTAAACAGACATCCTTCCCTCCCCAAAAACTGACTATACAAATTATTCAAAAAAATACTTTAAAAAAAAAGCAATTCCTGTAAGAATACTTGTCCCATGAAGGCTTATTTCCAATGTGTATATATATATATGGGTGATCATGACACAGGTAGGAACATTTTGTTTTAGGTTGCACAAACAAATTGCTACAAATAGTCCTCTTCTGATCCCTCAGAGAACTATTCAAGAAAGAACTCACTGAATCATCAGTAGAGAAATATAAAATGTGCTCCTGCATGGCACGTAAAGATAATGCAAGTCCATGCTGCTAACAGCTGAAAAGGTGATAACTGAAATGTCAAGAACTTAAAAGATTTCCACAATGGTAGAAACTGGATAGATTCAATACTCACTACATTCTCTTTTTTACCTCAAAAAAGAGGTGAAGCAACAAACAACTGCAGCTGCAGGTAAGTTATCCTTTCTGCCTTTTAGACAGCCATTTATCTGGCAGCACTCGGTGTGCAGCAGTTAAGCAAAATACTGTTTATTTGAGAAGTTTGTGTCCTGTTTGATCTTATTGCGTTCTATTTATGTTCTCTCCCATCATCAACTCTCACTGGTGTTTGTGTCTCTGCTGTATTGACTGAGATCAGAGACAGCTCAGTGTAATTTCATGGCAGAGAAAAATGTCATTTTGTAGGGAAAAACAACTACCACCTAGTTGTTGGATTTGTACATAAATATTCAGAGAGCCCTCAGTTAACAGGATACCTTATGAAACAAAGAAAAAGTCTCTTCATTCATAGCAATAAAAGTAATCTGAGAAATCTGGTAACTATTTATAATAAGTTGATACCATATTTATCTGGTATTGCACATATTGAGCAATGTGATACCATATTTACCTGGTACCACATTTATCTATACTTTACATTCAGATATCTTTTTTTCTGCTGCCTGGTACTTTTCAGCCTTCGTAGATCAGTAAAAATCAACCTAAGTAGGCGGCACAACTATTTTTCTTCTCTTTTCAGCAGAGACATACGGCCGGCTGAGTCACTCTGAGACTCACATAGATAAAACAGCTCCATTTGCTGGAATTTTAATCTTGGCCTCCTGCTAACATCAATGGAGTACGAAACTCACCATATTTTAAATGAAGAAAATGGGGGGGGGGGGAGAAATGTACTCTTTTGACTAAACAGGAACTTGTCTTTATGCGGACCACATTAAACAGTTCTATTTATACAAAAAAAAAAAAAAAAAAAGACCCTTCTCTAGGAACATAAATGGAGATTTTACATGGCAAGTCAGATTTAATAAGCATGTCTTCTAGTAGCTAGCATCAATGAAACCAAAGCTTTAAAAAGCTGAAGAAATTGCATCATGTTTTTGGGAAGAGAAACAAAAAATTGAATTCACTTTCTGCCTTCTTCCCCATCAGGTTTTCTTAAGAATATTGTAAATAACAGAATTTTGTCCCCCGTTTCCCATTTTCCTCCCCTTTGAAAATGGCTAATTCCAGAACAGCAGAGGCAGCTGGCACCAAGGGAAAGGCAATGAGGAAAAGATAGCAAATTCTTTCCTCTTATCTCACATCCCTTGCGCCTGTTTCTCTCCTTTTTTCCAGCTGCTTTCAGTGATCTGGTGCACAGGTTCCACACTGAAACACTCAGGAGTCTACTGGCTTTACCCTTAACTCCCAGTTCACTTGCATCCAGTTACACTCACACCTCATTATTTTCTAGTCAACTATTAATAAAGTGAAGAAAAAGTAGACCAGATCTTTATCTGAAAACATCTGTTTTAATACTTTTCAATAAAAGTAAAAATAATAACATGAAAATAATACTAAAATGGAAAAATTGGTAAAAGCCCCACTAGGGATCTCTCTGAAAATTACCTGAAAAATTTAGAATTATATTCCAGGAGCAGGTCATACTTCAAGGTCTAAGGCCCACAGTATATTCCACAACTCAATGAAAGTATTTTACAAATTAACTCTCACATCACCTCCTGGAGACAAATTATTTATGCTACTTCAACAAATGGAAAATTGAGCAACAAAGTGATTTGTACAAGTAATGGTGAAGCAGGATTGAGACATTATATGGATGCATTTGACTTGTAAGTCTGGGCTACCATCCAGCTTGGAGACCTACAGGAAGCTGCTCCTCTCCTGCCAACAGCCTTCAGCACCACTGGGCCCCCATACCCAGGACAGGGCTTTGGAGCTGGGATTTTACCGCAGGCCAATTTCTGATTGTCTGATTTCAGTGGATCACAACACAGGTGTCTGACTATTCATAGAAAGTAGAGTATCTATCAAACCTTTGATGCCTTCAGATCTGATCTATTCTTTATATAAACTTCCAATGAAATTCTTAGCCTCAGCCTGATGTGCAAAATATAGAGCCCTTGGAAGAAGGAGGTTATTTTACTACCACGTCGTGAGAAGCAGAATCATATCACAGCTCCTCACTATATCAATGGGACCATGAACAGGTCTAAGCACTGTCACACTGAACAAAGCACTTCCAAGGTCTTCCCAAAACATAATGGGAAGAATATAAGAATATATTTAATAACTTATTAACTTACTCAGAAAAAATAAAAAAAAATCTTATTGAGTGGTACAGTTTTACCTGTAGATTAAAGATTCCAGAGAAATTATGCTTAAACAAGTGAAGCACAAATCAGATTGTTACTTTCTTACAGTGAAACGCTAAGTACCAACTCTTCACACTTCTGCTTTCTGAATTTATTTTGAAGCAAAACCAACTAAATCTCCTATAAAAATCGTTATTTCTGTTTTATGGAGTGCTTTAGTACTAAATCTCATGCATCATAAATAAGTTCCAGGCATTTAATAATGATCTCATTTTTTATTCAAACGTATGTACTTTGCCATATTGATGGAATTATATTTTGCGATTGGATTACAGTAGGCTGTAGTTAAAATACACAACTAGGGTGAAAAAGAAAGACAGAAAATACTATGACCTTGCTCTCTAGATGTATCTTGAGCAGATTGTCATCCTGTCACAAAGCCATTAATATTATCATATAATTAACAAATGATAATATCGCCATAATGATTTTTAAATACTTTGATGAGAAGTGTTAGTGTAAATTATACAGACAATCCTAATGCAGTGACTCAGCTGCTATCAAATTTCTGGAGGCAAGTATAAGATGCGAAATAATGTCTTTAATAGTCATACCTAAATCTCCCGCAGATTTGATGTCAATATTATCAAAACCGCTGCCAATTCGGACAATTATTCGAAGTGCTTTAAATTTCTCCAGGTCTTCTCGTGTTAAAGTGATAGTGTGATACATCAGTGCACCCACTGCTTCATTTAGTACCTACAAGTAAAATGGAAGAAAAAAATAATTATTTTTTTTCTTTCATGGCATCTCAGTCTATTTATGCATACAAATTTTCAGATGCAAAAGGCTATATAAACACCACATCAATCTTTTATTTTAAAGGTTATTTCTCTAAGTATCATTCAGCCTCTTAGTAGACTTTTTTTTTTATTCTGATATATCTGTTCTAGCATGATGGTTCCAGTTTTCGAAAGAGCTAAGAGATTCATATTCTCATTTAGAGGAGAAACTCCTGCCACTTCACAGGAGATGCCTTGCAGCACTGGACCCTACATACAAGTACTGATGGGCTGCATCTGCACCTGAATTCTGAAAACTCAACGCAGGGGCAATCACTCCCTTTAAACAGTATTTTTATGCCTGGGCAGCTGACATCCAGTGTCGAATGGTGCAACAGAGCAGTATCTAATGACAGTGCAGACAGTGGCAGAGAAACTGCACTGTTCAACTGTCTGACACCTGTACAGAGCACATTCAGTGATCATCACAAAACCATCAGACAAGACAGACCGAAATCTGTAAATTCAAACATAAACACAGAATGTCCATCCCTTGGATTATTTATAATGCAACTATCCACAGCTCGCTCTGGTGAAAAATATGAATGCCCCAGAAATTGGTGCAACTAAACTGCAAAACCAGACACTACCCAGCAAATCAGCACCTCTAAGAAATTCTAAAGCAAAAATACCACAAAAAGGAAAAAATTGCAAAAGAAAGTAAAAAACTAAGAAGAACAGAGGCGTATGAGTATCTTTAAAATTAATTTAGAGGATATCTAACGTATCCAAGAAAACTAAGATGGAGAGCATGGGAAGAGGAAGACATTGGCACAAAGAACTGAGCAATTTTAAATTCTGCTACTGAAAAGCTGCAGAAAGCAGGAAGTCTTTTGCTCTCCCTCTGTATGCAAACTGAAACGTGTTGCTTCTTCAAAACACTTTTATTCCTACCCTCTGTACCCAATACATCTTAATCATCCTACAAGGAACAAAACATACACAAATCCTATCTACATCCAAGCCAGCTGTAATGACTTTAAGAGGCTTCTGTAATGCACATTGCATAAAGATCTTGGGGAAGCTCTGCATTTTATTCAATAGATTTATAGCTCAGTACATGTATCTGTCATCAGAAGTATTTCTGCTCATATGAACATTTTCTATGGTACTGTAGAATCATTTTTAATCAAAACAAATCATTCTGCTGTAAAATACAATCTTGCACACAAGTTTACAGCTTCCTGTGGGAAACCCAGAACTGCAGCAAAAAAATGAATTAAATAAACCAAAAATTTTAGAAAAAAATATATGTAAAAGTCATGTGAATGAAGCACCTGCTTTTTATTATTTTGCACACTAATCTATGACATTGCAAGACACCAATTTCAACAGGCATTCCAGGATTAGCAACCCCACTTCTAAATCAGATGAAGACATGGATCCTTTGAGCACAATTTGGGATTATACATAAGAACTACTGGAAAAGCAGAAATGATGCAGCCTCACAGCATGCGGCTACAACACAACTCAAGGAACAACTTCAAGCTGTCCCTCCTACAAACAGTCGTACCCACACACTCCTAACGGTACAAAAAAGACTCCTTTTGAGATTACACTTGGCCGTGCTCACTCTAAAGCCCTGCACTGAACAGAAGGCCATCCCTGCAACTCTTGCAAAAGCCCATTTGGCCTATTAATTCCTAAAAGAAAACCATTCCAAAAATCTCACGGCTCAAATGATACGGAAATTTCTCCCAACTTGCAGCCTCAATTTATTTGCAGCCCAACCTGCAGCAGTTTGTGCTGGTGTCACTATTGGCCATTTGTTTAAATGGCACTTTTCCTTCCTTGGTGTCTGCAATGTGATATATTTATAAGACAGTCCTCATATCTCCTCCCAGCATTTGTCTGCCCAGGTTGAACAAGCCCCATCCTTCTAGGAAGGCACCTTTTGATGCCACTAATGCTCCTTCCCGGCACTCCTGCATGTCTAAGCTTAACTGCACTAAGCCTGGGTGAGCAGAACTAGCTGAGCTCTCTCAGCCGAGGCTTATCCGAGAGCCAGAGTGTTCTGGCCCTCCTCTCCTAGACAGGAAAGAGTCTGCAAAGAGGGAGAGCTGCTCCTCCAAGCACCCCGGCTCCTTGCAGAGTGGTTATTGAGACGACAGCTGAACCAACTTGGACATCTGCACTTTAAAATGGCAGTGTTTGGTTTGGAAGCAGCTTTGTACTTCATCCTCACACATATTTTATTAACTCAGCCAGTCAAGACCACAATCTGGACTCTAAGAGCACTAGTTTGGGCTCATGACACCACATTTTTGAGGCCTGTTTAGGTTATGGCTTGGCAGTAGGAACAGAACAAAAAGAATGCAGAAGCTTGGGGATGTGCTCAGGAAAAGGAGGAGTATTCTTCAAGTTATTGCTGACAACAGTCACTTCCACACACAGTTCTTTACCTGTCCCATGGAATACATAGCTAATAAATGTAATAACAAATCTTCCAGAAGGTTTGGTGTTTGAGCCTCTTTTGGGATTATGGACAATTTGACAAGGAAATGCACTGCCAAAATGTAATCTCTGCATATTACTTCACATTCATTTGATTATCTAATTATGTCAATGTTTTTTGCAACTTGCTAGGTATTCAAGTACCCAGGAAAAAGCACTGAAGTGTCAAAAGGTTGGGGGGGGGAAGGAGGCAAAAATCTGAAGTTAGAAACAATCAACGTTCAATAGAAATGCTAACATCCACCAGAAGATTGTGGTAATGGAGCTTTTATACTTTGTAATTCTATAAAGAAATTATGTTCTCTGCTATGAAATGCACACAAGGAAGTCTTAAAAAGTCCTGTCAAGAAATAAAAACAAAATCTATCTGAACACAAAACTGGAATCTAGTATGTGTAAAAGAACTTCTAAGTTAAGGTTTAGAGGAAATAGCAACGTACAGGACTATTACACTGATGCCTTTCAAAAATGATGGATGCCGGGCAGAGACAGAGGTTGGAGAGCATGGCAATTAGCTTGCATAATGTGTCATTAACATCCAAAAAAGCACCAAATTCTAGTTCAACAGCAATGGAGCCAAGGTCAAGTTGGGAGAATTTTATTATGAAACTGTCAGATATACATAAGTATGTGGCAAACAGTTGTCTTTCATGGTCTTTTAGAAGGAAAACTTGGGTAAAAATCTGAATGAGAAGCAGCCGAATCAGTTGGGTGCCTCCCTTCTGCAACCCCTGCAGCTTTCATCAGACTGCAGTTGTGTTTTCAGCAAGAAGCACTCAGATACACACAGGAGAGCAGGACACAAAGCAGGAGTTGGCTTCTTTCTGTTGCTGCTATTCTGCATAACTTTCATGCCTTCAGTTATCGACCTGCTTCCAGATGAAGCTACAGGAAACTGCCTGTTGGAGGCTCTTCTCCCACCTTCGCAGGCAGCTGACACTGCCCTCTGTCAGGCTGTTCAGATGGGTCTTTCTGCTCTTCTTCGGCCCCAGGATGACTACTCTGCTTTCCCAACATGCCAGGTCTCCAAGGCTCTTGGAGAGCAGATGACACTGTAGCAGCAGAAGTTTCTATTTCAAAGAACTTAAAGCTTGAATAGTGAATTCTGAAATATATTTTTTTAAACATTTGACTCTCAATTTTTTCATCCTTGGTCAACATCAGACTATTTCAGCCATCACACCAGTCACCATTGGAACACACTTCATGATTTCCTGCCTCAAGTTCAAGAAGTAAACGCCTAGTTAGTGACTTTCCATCCCTTTTTATATTATTTGTTCTACAAAAACGTGTAAACGTAACATGCTAGACACCGAACACCCAAGCCTTTTTCCTACTTTGGTCATTTGCTATATTTTACACTAGAAGTGCTTAATGCTGAGAGCTTGTGGATCAAGTCTGGAGTACAAAAATATAACAGTATTTAAAATTATGATACTTCAATGCTACCAACTCCCACAGAGCAAGCTTAAGGTATATATAGAATAACAATTCTTGTTATAATTTTTTAAAGACTTCTATGAAGTCACTACCAGAATATGACACCTGACACATTAACTGCTTCTGGAAACTACAGGACACTCTACTTTTTGGACACGGTGTTGCTGTATTGTCTCCAAATAAGGGATATCTGGGGTGTCACCAGCCGACTTGAAGCATTTTGCACCATTCGATAAAATTATCTTGCTTACACTGAGTTGGCTTATACTACTTCATAAGCAAAACCCAGGTGCATGTCCAATTTCTAACCAGCGGTCTGAACACAGGAGAAGACAGCTGCAGACTTGAAGCTGCTCTGCAAATCTCACCAGAACATTCTAAAGGATCCATGTAAAAGTGACGGTGGAAATGAAAAGAAAACCCTACCTGCTCAAGGAATATTTAATAGATCTCCAACACTCTGCTGGTTTGTACTGCTCTTTAGCAGTTCCAGATCATCTTTAAGACACTATCAACTTAATATATAAATTTTTGTGATCTGTGTCAGTGCCAATAAACTACCCAACTCAAGGAGCACACTACATTCAGCAAGGCTACTGTCTGGTGTCTTTGACTTTTACTAATTTTAATAGTATTAAAAGAGCCCCTATGTATTTATATTTAAGCTTAACTTCAGGGTCCTGAAACTTGTCTCAAAAAAAATGTATACACTACGTGGCAAGTCTTTTTGATATATATGTATACACGCACACCCCCATATATAGTATATACAGTATATACTATAGTGCGTATTTTTATATAGGCATGTATGTTTTGATATAAACATACTCATAGATATATAAAAACATATCTACTACAAATATGTGTTTACATAACAGGCACGTGTGTGTCTACATACAGACACAGGCAAAACTACACATACAAACTTCAACTCGAACCCATTATAAGTTGTAGCTTCTTTGCCACAAGATCATTACGTGGCCAGAAGTCACCCACAGCAACATTATCAACACATGCAAGACTGTCTTTAAATGAATGAATAAAATAAATAAATTTAATGAGGTGACACAGGGGGACAAACTCTGTTGAGCTGTTACCAACCAGAAGCAATTTTCAAGTACAATGAGGTACGGGCAGAGGGGTCTATGGACACAAACACGGAGTCTGTGCTCATGTTCACCTTTAATATCGCACGTTAATATTGGGTTGTACGATTAATGGTAATGGAAGTTTTTAGGGTTATTTTTATTAAATCGGACAGATTTAGTAAATTCAAGAGGGTTGGGATGCGGTTCTAGGTGACAACTGTTTCCTTTTGATCTATGGTCCTTCAGAATTAAATTCTCTTGAAAATCAAAAAGCCGCAACTCTACCATGAATAGAGAGAGCAACAGTGATACCCAAACAAGATTACAGCCTTATTGCTAAATAAAGAGAAGAATCTGAAGCTGAAAAAAACTGCCTAACTTAACCACTAATCTAATAATAAACGATCAAAGATTTGCCTGAACAGCAGCAGCGTTCTTGATCTCTGCATATCTGTTTCAAAGCATTTGTTGCAACAGGAAAGCTCCTCAGCTCATATTTGAATGAGTCTCAGATAAAATTTTAATCACTAGAAACATTCCTACATTTAATTCCTACATAAAAACATTAATCGCCAATTTCCAAGTCTTACACCATTGAATTGAAAGTTCAACTTTTAAATTTTTTAATTTAAACCAAGAATGTGGGAAAAGTAACAGCTGCCGTAAGGTGATTTAATTGTGACACAGGCGACTCCTGTTAACAACAAATGCAAGAGGAGGGCACAGACCGAAAAAAGAGGATGAGAAACACATGCAGTCCTCAAACTCTTGACTTCTTTCTAGAATAACAATTTTGCTTTTAAGATCATTACCAATCAACTGTGCTTCCTGTGGTCTTCTTCTAAGTTTGTAGGACTCTCTTTGCTGTTTGGTTTAGGCTGCTTCTATTTCCAGATGCTGCACTCGGAGCCACAAAGTGAGCCCTGTGTTACAGGGCAGACAGCACAAGCCAAGGAGGCCAAAGCTGAAGAACTGGAGCTGCAAAAACCTTATGCAACGCCAGGAGCCCAAGGGAGCGCTCGAGCCTGGGTCTGCGGGAAGTCAGAGGAGTGGGAAATGCTGCCAGTCGGCAGTGCTGGGGAGGCTGCCGAGGAGCAAGGAGGAGCATTAAATCCATCCAATCCGGAGGGGCACTGAAAGGAACTGGGAACTGGGAAAGCATTGGGGAGGGACAGCAGAGCAGGGCAGGGGGAAAGGGAAGCGGCCTCAGGATGAGCAAGGAGGTTGATTGTTTCTAAACAGTTTCTGGGCAATGAACGCCCAGGCTGTTGGTGGCATAAACCATGCTGGATGTGTGGAAGTAGTCTGAAATGAGAAGGCCGATTTAGACATAATTAAAAGTAATATGAACAATTTAATGCTTGGCAACTTTTGACAAAAATGGAGTTCCTGTTTAAAAAAAAAAAATCCATCCACAGGAACCTTAAAATTACTACATCTGTCTTTTTTTTAAAGACAACAATTTCTGTATGGGGGTGAGGGAAATGAGTAAAGCTATATACATAAATGATTTTTTCAACCAATGTAGAATGTATCCTCTAACTACAGGAAGATATTTAAAGACTTTGGACTCCCTGTAAATGCCACTATCACTTAATACTTGCAACCTGCTTTTAAAGGCATGAACCACTCGCCTCTTCACCATCCACAGGCCTGTCCAAACAGGGCAAGCCCCAAGTTCTAATGCCTACTATTGAATTGGGACCTTAAGTCCATTTTTTATTTAGTCCATATTTTAATTTTAATTTCCTGAATTGTTAAAAAAAAAAAAAAAAAAGGAAAGAAAGAAAGAA
>JAWLRI010000332.1:2401711-2430547 GCA_034781795.1 Crypturellus tataupa
AGAAAGAAAGAAAGAAAGAAACAAACAAAGAAAGAAAGAAAGAAAGAAAGAAAGAAAGAAAGAAAGAAAGAAAGAAAAAAAGACAGAAAAAAAGACATAAATAAAGCATTTGGCATAAGGAAATCGTTACAAAACTGAATCTCGAGTATTACCCTATTCAAAAAACAAAACAAACAAAAAACCACTTTCCTTAACCAGCACACATAACGAGGTATAACAGCTTTCACTAACACCCTGTTTGGGCCCACACACAGGGTGCTCAGACCCTGAACCCTGACAGCTTTTCCTCCTTTCTGAGGTGCTCAGGTTTTTCTCAGCCTCTTTGCTTCTCAGTGAGAGGCATCTCACTGCACTTGCTGGTCTCCCACATTACTAGCAGTTCTCCTTTTTCACTCCCTAGTTACTTTGCTGTCTACCCACGCTGAAACACAGTAATTTAAATTATCATCCTGCTCCGCAACCTTCTCCTGACCTTGCAGAAAACCTTTTGCTGGAACCAAAAACGTTTATTCTTCAAATGCTGCATCCTCGAGCCCCGCAACCAGGACTTCCCAGCTCGGCCAGCCCCATCTGCACCTGCTCCTAATCCTTCTGCTCTCCATGTTGTAGCCTTCTCATCCACTAAATCTCACTTTACACCTTCTTTCATTACATTCACCCACAGTCACCCAGCTCCATGGATCAGACACTTGTATTTTCAGCTGCGTTGGTTTAATAAGGCACCATTTCCAAATATGACATGAGGCGTATTAAAATACAGGAATTTCTCTACTGTAACTCTACAGATGGGCTGCAAGCAAACAGTAGAAGTGAGAAGCAACCCTCTTTCAATACAACATTGAGAAGTTCTCCAAAATTTGTAAATGCATCCCTTTGTCTCTGTTACAGAAATATGATATGGTAATGCAACAGAATAAGCAGCTAAAGCTTGGGATTTTGTCACAGAAACCTAGTATGGCGCAGTACAGAGGAATTCTGCAAACTCCAACATTTTAGCGCAGCAAGACCCCTTGGATTAAGGAAAATTTGTATTATGTCCTTTCTGGAGGAATCAGCAAATCCACCAAAAATGAATTATGATGGTGTAACAGACTATTTTCCAAATAAAAAAAAAAAATCTCAATTTTCCTAACTGCATTATAAATTATTCTCCAAATAGCTGAACAAAACACGTTAGTGACATTAATCCAATACTACTGTTGCAGAAACCACCTTCAAAGACCCTTCTTAACCGCTGTTCTGACAACAGCAAATTCCCATTTGATGGGGAGGATGGTGACAAAGAGGATGGGCCAGAACAGGAAATCAGGACATGAGAATCAGCAGCTCTAGTTTGCAGTGTTGGGTTGCATACAAAAGTGCTGGTAGTTTTAAACAGCAAGCAAACAACAGCAAAACAAAAACAAAAAAGTGACAAAACAAACATCACCCATGTGTTTCAGAAGTTTTCACAATGAAAAAAAAATCGAGCATAAAAATACTCTTTTTCAGAAGAAGCTGAACAGTTGGTTCTGACCAAAGGGATGCTGACATGAAAGAGATTGTAGAAAATGAGATTTATTCAGTTAACAACAGAAAGGAAATTAGTACTGTTTTTATTTCCAAGTAGTTGCTTTACAAGAAAGTCATCAAACAAATGATTAAAGCTTTTACCATATACTGTACTAGGCTTTAAAGCATTTAGCTCTGATACATAAGAAAGAGTTAAAATAGTTATGAATTCAAAATAGTGAGAAACCTGAGAATTTGGTAGAAATTTAAGGGCTACAGTAACAAGGGAAGGGCTCATTTCAAAGAGGCGAGAACATCAGCATGAGTCTGCCAGCCAACAGGATTGATCTGTGGAAACATGGAGGGGAATATGGGGGATTTTTGCCACCTAGAGAAAAATAAGGATTCTGGATATGACACCTTCGGCTGGAAGAAGTCTCTGTAAAGAAAATGCAGGTATATTGGTCAACTGGCCGCCTTTGATGTCATCATGAAAATGGGTATTCTGATGCCCTCTAAAAAAAATTAGGAAGCCTTTGACAACATTAAGACCAGAGCTGTTCTCTAGCTTTCTAAATTACCAGAAAGGCTAATAAATGGTCATGCAGCTTCTGGAGTAGCACATGCTTAGAACACATTTTAAAATTCATTTTCAACAGCATTCCCAAGAAACTTTTCAAAATATCACATAAAGACAGTTTTATCCCAGGCGTAACTCTCTCCACGCATCTAATCCCACTACATCCAGTGCATTTCAACACAGTTATTCTTCCATGTGTCATTTATTGCAAATGGTC
This sequence comes from Crypturellus tataupa, assembly GCA_034781795.1. Lineage (NCBI taxonomy): Eukaryota > Metazoa > Chordata > Aves > Tinamiformes > Tinamidae > Crypturellus > Crypturellus tataupa. Next base: position 2,404,000 of record JAWLRI010000332.1, read on the forward strand.
GGTTAACTGGCTCAAACAACCTCAACTGTTAATGAAAGCACAGGAGCTCAGGCATTGCCAGAGTTAATACAGAACAAGAACAGTCCATCTGTCCATAATCATGAAAATACTTTCATTTTGTTTTCTAAAACACTTAAACTATACCACTGTGCAGCGTTACCTTTTCATGAATTTCTTGTGTAGACTGAGCATCACAAAATGCCACTGTGGCTACATCCTTCAGAATAGGCATTTCTACTGTACAATCCCTGCCATCCAGCAATGCTACCAAAGGCCGCGGGTGCATGGGCCCGTTCATGATCGGGGGTCGAATGCCTATGAAAACAAAAAACAAAACAAAAAAAATAAAGAGAAAAAGGTGTTATTCAAGCCATGATAATCTAGTGAAAAAAATAGATTGCAGCTAGTGTCTATATTCTGATAGCAGGAAAAGATTTCAAGGACTTAGGCCACTGTAACAGGAACAGACTTACTGTCATAACAAACAAAATAAAGAAAATAAGAGCTGAGAGGTAAGTAAAAAAAAAAAAAAAAAAAAAAAAAAGCTATGGGGGCTCAAAAGGTTGAAAACAGAAGATGAAAGAAAACACTGAGTGAACAGTAAATTTGCTCTATAAAGGGACATCCTTACTGCACTACCAAAAGTGTCTGTGCAATCATAACCAGAATTTAGAGTTTGGTTTGCTCTTACAGGCTCTTGCCCAGGCCTATAAGAGCATAATTTATAGGATACCATAAGCAATTCACTGAGTATTCAATTTACATGTATGACACTGATCTACTGAGACTAAAATCACACTGAAAATTAGCACAGTACTGTAACTACTGAAGAGCCAATGTCAAAGCATAAAACAGCCAACTACATAGGTCTGCTTAGACTTGTTTTATTTTTTTAAATACACTTCTGTATGACTTAGTCAAATAAACACATCATACAATCTCCCACCAAAACCTCTCTGACAAAATATGAATAAATGCCCACTCCTAAACCAACACCACACAGAGTAACATTGAACAGCAACAGAAAAATACAGGTTTTTAAAACTTAGGGAAGGAGCAAAATGTCAAGTGCAGGTTTCACATTATCCTCTCTGTAGCGTCTTAAACTGAGAACTGGCCCTTACAACACTGTTGAGAGCACCTTCTTAACAGTACAGATGCTGTAAGTATGTGAAAGTATGTAGCAGTCATATTAGCCATTTCTGTATAAAAGTAGTGGTTTAAGTGTGGGTGGAAAAAGAGAACTTCCTAAAGAGATAAGGAGAAATTAAAACAATAAAGTATATGATTTTTCTGTCTTTCAAAACAAGCAGTTTAACGTACTGCAAAGAGAACCAGGCTGGTATTTCATGCATGCAAATGCCACACGCTCACTGCAGTGTGAGTTTGAAGCTTTGCCTGCTGTGTGGTAATACACATCAGTGCAACCCTAGTGCAGAAGAGGGAAGCTCCCCAGCTACCTCCTCGAGGAATCTCTGCGTGTTACAACCCAGACTGGATACAAAGGCAAACCCTGCGAGAGTGGTGACTCCACTTACCAGCTACCTGGCAAAGGGAAATAGCTGCTGGTCAAAGGGATTTTTGCCAGTCACCAGAAGGAGCATTTTCCTTCCTCCCTGGGATGAAGGGCAGGCCTTGAGCTGAACAAGTGCAACTAAGGAGATTGTTACCCTCAATATTTCCATTAACTGTCTGGCCTGTGCCCATAAATTTTGGGTTCAAACTCAAAATGGTCTGGAACTAGTCTTGGCATGATCTGGCATTTAACGTCTTTACCTATTCAAACAGTTTAATACTTGAAAATTAAATCAGGGAGATTGCAAGTTTTTCTCCTATCTGTGCTGTTTTAGTCAGTCAGCTGCAAGACCTGGAGAAAGCGAAGCAGGCTTTAATGTCAATGCACTTGTATGGTACATTTTTAATTACTAATTCAGCAGCAAACAGCAAAAGGAGCTCGCAGACTCGGGACAGGAAGGCAACAGATCCCAAACAATTCTTTTGTGTTTGTCACTGCTTAAACATATTGGTTTCTTTTTGGTTCTAGTTGCAGCCTCTACCAACACCTGCTTGCACCGACAGGCTACAGTGGTCAGGTCACAGCCTTTCAGATGTTGCAATGTGCCCTAGCAATGCTTGCTGTGAGTAGAATACCCATGGAAACTCCTTAAGCACCTCCATTCCCACCCTTGGTTGCAATAGAGACATCCTTAGAAGTACTTCTGGTGCACAAGGGGGAGAGAAAAAAAAAAAAAAAAAAGAATCACCGATTATTTCTGTGAATTAGCACTAAATATCCAGCCACCGACATTAAATGGAAGCCTTTTTTAATATATATATATATTTTTTAAATCCTGCATTTTGCCACCTTAATGCTGTTACTTGCGTGAGCCAGAAAGTCACATACCCCATGTACCAGTCATATTTTTAATAAATAAACCACATTCTACAGGACACGAACATAACAGGAATACACAATGCAAATGTTATCCAATTATCCAGAGAATAATTGCTATTATTTAATAAGAACTTAATTATAAAACCTCATATTAAATATATTTAGAAATACCCTAAAATAAAGCATGCTACAGACTGCCTTATGCCTCTTTCAAAGTAATATATGTAATAATATTAATAAAGTGTTATTATGTTTTGAAACACAAATGCAAAATGGCACTGCAAGTCCTATTCATATTGAATAAACTGCTCTTTACACAAATTAAATGCTATGGTCATCTGCCAGTCCAGCTAAGACACATCTGAGTGGCAAGTTTAAGCTTTAGCTAACACAAAAACAAAACAAACAGTAAAAGCAGTAACTTTAGTAACTGCTAGTGTTCCTTTAGTGAACAAGGAAAAATTTGGCAGAGGTGATTCTCTTGTGGCTGCAACTAGAGCATCTCTATGAACAGAAGAGTGCACAAAGTCCTAAACAACACGGAGAAGATAAGATTAAAAAAAAAAAATTACAAAAATCATTTTTCTTACTGAAGTGAATAAACTTCACTGAAGGAAAATGAAAAACTGAAGGAATAAACTCACACACAAAAGAGATTTTTCAAAATACTTAAGAGCGTGACTGACTTTTCCCTTATTCAACTACCGATTTCAGCTAAACCACTTCTGTGCGCTGTTGGTGATTAAGAGGTATGCGAGGCCCAGGGCACACAAAGCTCCGTTAGGAAGGTAACCTGAAGGCCACTCGCACCCATGAAAATCTCAGACGTGCTCCTGCTAATAGACTCCTCATAACTCCAACATACCCAGTGACCTTGACCGTGAAAACACCACAAATACCTCACTTGCCAAAATCCTTCCTGAACCCCAGCACAGACTTCCTGCTGCACAATCTTTCTGTCCAAATACCCTATCCCTGAACTACAGACAATAGCTCAATGCTTAAGTAAACTTACGCTAACCTAATGGTAGCGGCAGCCGCTGTTTCAAGTTTACATTCCAAACGACAGAGTTTCACTACGAATCGCAACCTTCTAACAACAAAATCTATTTCTTCCACCCTTTAAGCACATTCTGCCTGCTCCTTATCTGGAAGTGTCATGTGGCACCACGTGTTTGGTTTTACAGCAGACCCCGAGTGTGGCAGGTGAAAGGGATGTGTATTTAAGTGCAGTATTTTCCATGCCGGCATTAACAGTAAATCATGCAGCTCAGTGCCATAGAGAAATAACTGTAATCTGCTGAAAAATGACATTCCGCACATGAAACTAATTTTTAAAAATAAAAATAAATAAATTTAGTGGCTTACTCAGGTATATGGGATAGCATCGTACATAACACAAAAATTATACCATCCACCCCCATATTTTAGGGCCTTGATTATTTATACTGGGAGTTTATCCTAACTTCAGACTTGCAGGAACCCCTACCAACCTGCCATTTCTTAATCTGAGCTTGATTTCCAGGGTCATGAATTCGATTTCTCAATGCTTTACAATCTTCTGTATTCTGAGGCAAAATAGCAGCCTGTCACTGGATCCTCATCTCCATGTCTTTTAACTTTTCTCGCAGCCTCCTGCGATCTTGAACCAAAGCTTTTAAACTTCTTATCCACTGCAACCTCTGAAGCCTGGATCGTGTTCAATTTTTTTAACTAAAATTAAAACACAAAAGATACATTAAAACAACATCAAGGGTCTGACTGCAGGCAGGAGACCCAGAGCTAAAGCTTCTCACGGCGCTCGGCCCCTTCTCGCCGCGGGGCTGCCCCATCCACGGACGCCCCGTGGAGCCCTGCCCGGTCGGACGCGCTCGGCCAGGGCCCCGGCGCTGGGTTAGAGGTGCAGTGAGAAGCCTTAACCCCGAGCTCACTGCGTCGCTGGGCTTCCAGCCAGGCCCTTAAGGTTATCTAGGTGTATTTAGCTTTTCCTCACGGCTCCAGCTATTCAGTTACATGGTGGGGCCTTCCCGCCTCCCGATGCAGAACGCGGTGGAGCTCCTGTGTCAGGGAATGCTGCAAGTTCTCTAAAATACCCCGTACGACACGAACACACACAACCCCCCATAACAGCACAGAACCAGGGGGGAAGAACTGCGCACAGGCAACAGAATAGTGTCTTTTTTAGGCTGCAATTTGGGCTAGCTGCTCTTAAAATAAAGAAAAACCTCAGCCCACTCTGTTTTTTAAAGAGAAATCTTGAAAAAATTAAAAAGCAGCTTCCAGGAGGGCAGCCCAACCCACAAGAGATTCAAGTTGACCGTGCTGCCTGGCACAGGATCTATTTTCTTAAAACTGAAAGACAACCTAAGTAAAGGCTTTAGCTTCCTGCTGTGTCCTATCTGCTACTGCCCTGGAAAGGAGGGTACCCCTGTGCAGACTGCAGACCAAGGGCACATCTAAGCAAATGAAGTTAGACACGCTGACCACTGCGGGGTGAGAAACTTCCCCTGCCGTATTCTAGGCTGTGATCACTTAAAAAAATCTTTTTCTGTTGCAAACAGACAGTAGCTAAAGCGATCCTGTTACGCAGATAATAGTCACTCAGTGAAGGTTGTCACTTGAAGCCACTTGCTGCCAAGAGGACAGGAAACAGACCACAAGGCAACAAGAGGAGCTATTAGGATTAACAGAGATTAACAGTGTCACTTCTGCATTTTTCTGCCATTGATCCCTAGAACACCCTAAGAATCGCTAATGTCTCTCAAAAAAGGCATAAAAGTTAAAAGACACTGTCAGGTTTGTAGGCCCAAAATCTGACCTATCTTTCATTTTCTTAGATCTATTTGCAAATCCATGTAATTCTTTAAATGTGTTTTTATTTCAAAGCAAATACTTCTTTTTTTTTTTCCTGAAAAACACATCAATGCCAGAAAGCACAACACTTATGAGTAACCCCATAGTGACAGGCCAATATGAACACGAAATGCAGGACAGCACAACCGGAAATGAATTTTCAATTTGGAGTTCTTACAGACAAGACCAAAAGATTAAATAAGCAGTTCATTCCTTGACAATGTCCTTTTAAGAGCTTCTCTTTCAGAAAAAACTCTTTTTCCCTGTGCACTATGAAGCATCAAAGTGATTGAAGTTTTTAAACAGAATGCAAACAACCCAAACCCCCAAGCAATTAACATTAAATTAAAATGACAGGTTGGATAATCTAGTCTAATCTAGTTTTACCTTACAGTCTTATTTAGGCATTACATTTTGCCAAGGTTGTCATTTATTTACCCCAAGTCCTCAAAAATCTATGTTTTTTTCATAATAAATATTTTTGCAAAATGTTGTCAAAACAAGCAAAACAAAACAAACAAACAAAAGAAAAACACTCATAACATGACCGCAGAAGCTGTTAGGAACTAGATATGCCAATAGGAGCTACTTAAGTTAGCAGAATCGTCATATTTTAAAGTTATGTTTTACGGTTCAGGATACCTTATAAATTCTTCAATTTGGGATTCTTAAATTGTGATTTGCTATTCCCACCTGCTTCAAATCTTACTGAAATCAACAGAAACAGCCCCAGAATGATTTGCAGGGAAATAAGATCTGCATCTTACAATATACAAAGAAGGGTCGTCTAAGCCTAAGCTTCAAATTACACGTGTGGTCTCTACAGAAGCTGACAGGCTTCAAGGTTAATGCTAAACATGCTGAAACTTCCCTGCAACAGAATTACTAATGGACGCCACTGCACTCTATGCTTTTTATTTATCTAAATGCAGTAATAACAAGTCATCTTCCTTCTTTTCTTTTTAATTTGCAAGAGCCCAAGAAAAATACGGGTGGTTTCCGGCGCAGGGCTGCCCCAGCGATGTGCAGGGCAGTCGCACCCCTTGATATCCTCCTGCTAAACGCGCAGGCTGAAACACACCCAGCTGCTCCCTCCATGGCATTCACAGCTTGCTCGCTTATATAAAAAAATACGTATGCACTAACTGCCCTCGTGTGTAGTTATCGCCCTGGGTCATGGGCCTCCCTGGGTCCCTGGGCTTCTGCATCTATCACATCTTTATTTTACCACTTGGGGGAAATCGGCATCCAAGCAGACTGCTACATCACACAACATGAAGCCCTCCAAACAGAGCGTTTTGGTGCAACTACCCTGCTCCATGTTCCCTTCTGGCACTAAATAAAATAAGTCAATGATTTCTACTTAGAAAATTCTCCATTTTCCCTGCTGTTACTGATAATCAAGATTCCTCATTACTGCTCCATTCTCACAGAAAATAAATGTGGCTCATTCAGACATGATTATGGTCTCCTGACTGTGAGAATATGGTGTCTAAATAGTCCTTTCTAAACATCTAGTAATTCTTTTGATTCTTTTTCTCTAATGTCTGTCAGCATGTCTCAAAATCCTCAATGCTTGTCAGGGTACAGAAAATAAATATCATACCAGAGAAATTTTGGAGCTTATGATCAGAAATAAAGTTCTGTTAGTGGAAACAAAATGCTCTGGCAATGTTTTCTATTCATTACCCATTTACTTCAGACTTTCATGTTAAAACCTACCATGAAGTAGTGCACATCTACCAAAAATTCCTCAAATGAAATATTGTGGAGTATGCTATAATGAGATGCCTGATCTTAACTAATGTTTTTGAAAATACGTCTGAAATAATATGAATCACGTCCATTTAATATCAAATGACTGTTATTGTAGAAAATGTTTTAACTATCTATGAAGGTTAAAAACTAGATTAAATCACAATATTCAGTCGAACACCTACATCAAATACCAAAACAAGTAAATGTAAATATTAACCATATAAGGTATAACAAATATAATATTGTAAATATGTCTTTTGAAAATAACAGATACATGGAAGCAAATGCCACAAAAAGGAAAAATGATTTAAAGAACAGAGCTTTCCCTTGAAAGTAGCATTTCAGGGCCTAACCACAGTAAGGACTTTACTCAGTTTCAAGTATTTTCAACATTATTAAGTAAAGAAGAAAAGGAAGGAGGAAAAAGAATTAGAAACATATCTCAAATGGTGGCACTGCCTTAGCTAAGTACACATCCATTAAATGCGGCTTCAGGGAAATTTTGGCTAAGGCTGCCAAATTTGTTCCTGAGAACGCCAGCTTTAAGGTGCCTGTGAAATGCCCCTGCCCACAGGCTGTGCCTACAGCCACACGCTGTTTCATAGCTAACGGGGAGGAACGCACTGAAAGACTGTGCAGCACGTACAGCTACGGAGCAAAGTTGGTGGGTAGAATTTTGTCTTTTTAGGCTAGAAAAGTTCTCCTGACAGGAACTGGAAAAATAATTCGCTTCAACAATTGTGCTAGGAACAGGATGATTAACTGCCGTGGCCATTCCAGTAACAACACGTGCGGTGCCAAGATACACTCAGCCACTTTCCACGGAAGATGTGGTACGGGATGATTGGGAAGACAATAATCTGGAGACAGAAAACAAGCGAGGAACAGGGTGGCAACACAGGGCTGTAATTCCTCGTGAGGTGAAATGACCTCAATATAGAGCAGCAAGCAAGACTTGCTGTTAGCACGTTACAAGAGCCGGCATCTCTGATGAGAATTTCATATAGGCTGAACCTCCAGGTAGCAAATCTGTGCAAAATTTTATTTGATCTATAAAGGAAATACGTTGAAAAACAGACGTAAACCCGCCTCTAAACCTAAAATATCTTTCCTATAACAAGTCACATTATTACAGGAGGTTTTGTTTTGTGGTTTTGCTTTGTGCCCATTCCCTCAACTGTACACACACTTAGGGAAGAAAATAGCATTTTCCGGGGCTGTTGATGCAGTCGCTTTTGTGAGAATTTCACATCATGATTTAAAGACACTGGTAGTGATGTATTGCAAAGCATAATTTCTGACTGTAGCCTGTTGTAATAGCTATTCTTTGTGCTCCTCTTTCTTTTAGGTATTGAACAGGATGCTCTCTCAGAGAGAAATCCAATAACCCAAGAGAAACCAACATCAAAGACTTCCTTTATCCTGATCCCAAACACAGAAAGCAATTTCTCTAGCAGCACCCCTGTACTTTGGCCAAGAACGTTAAAGTATCACCTGGGGCGCACCTTGTTTTCCTTATCAAAAAGCCTCACGATAAGCAAGCGTGGGGCCTTGGATATCGCAGTAGTTTCACGAAGTTTAATTTTTTGAGGTCAACAGAACACACTAGATGACATTCAGTAACAGTGTTGAACTATTCCACATGAATACCTGTGCTGTGTTCCTTACCTTTACACACACACATACACACACACACATATATATATATTTAAAGGAAAGCATCTACTATGATTCATTTTCCTTTCTATTGAAAGTCATGGTACTATTTGTGGTGATAATATTTGCAGTTTAAAAAAATTAACAAGAGTCTGTTTATTCATTGATTTAAGGAAGGAGACCTAGAAACTACACCTAAGTTACCACTAAAGCACTCAGAAGTCTGGGCTATGTATTTCTTAATACCAGTGTAATTTAAAAAGGACAATACATGGAGTATTAAAGTTTCTGGCCAGAGAGAGTAATAAACTTTCTTGAACTACGTTCCACTATGCTCCCTGGAAAACCAAAGCGACTCTCAAACTCCAAGCCAGTGCAAAGGGCTCCTAAAATCTCCTCTGGATTTCCCTCCCTTGGACTCTCTCTTTCCCGCTCCTCCCACGGCCACTGACCCCTGCTGCTCTCCTGAGCATTAAGAAAGCAGCCGGTGACAACTACAAGCTACAGAGTATTTTATCTTAAAAATGGAAAAATGGGAAAGTCTGAAGCACAAAAGTATCCAAGTCTCCCATTTCCCATCCAGTACACTCCGCAGGCTGAGCCAACTTGCAATAAATAAGGTTTTCTGAAAAGATGTTCATTTTGAAGGTAAGCAAACAGGATGTATAAAAATGACAAGCGCACTGAGAATGAGCCAGCAACAACAGTCAAAGAGCCAAATAAAACAGCCAGTTTAAGGCAAAAGCTTGGTTTGTATTATCATGTTACATTTAATCATAATATAATAAAAGCACATGATGTAAGAGAACTGTTCTACCAAGCTCTTTTCAAGCAGAGTTTTGAGTTTCAATTACAAAGGCTCTGGTGACAGTATCACTGTTAAAGCTGCACTGAAAAACACAGTGAAAACAAGGTTATTCCCATGACTTGATGACAGAAGCAAAGTATTTCTTCCCACACGTATCACGTACTGAAAAGGTTTGGAGAAGGTTTTGTAACGCTTTAAACTGTGAAGTCAGAAGTGTCTAAAAGTGACCCATATTTGAGTTTTTTCACTCTGTTTCTTTAAATCTATGTAGTTTAACCATTTCAAACTTGAAAGGGGGCTACTGGCATGTTTGAAAGTGATTGTCTGCAGAAAAGGCTTCAAGCTGTAAAATTTTCATGGCATAAACGATACTGTATCTCCCTCTACAAATTGCCTACAATGCCAGGGCTAAAAGCACCAGTTCAAAGACAGCCTTATAAAAGGAGCTACTGATTCTACTATCAAGAGCTACAAAAATCTCAAACAAGAGGGTGGCCTCGACTCTCACAGAGGCAGTATTTCTTACCAAGGTATCTTTTCAGCTCTACAGTGGTATATTCCTGTTTTGACCTACAGCTGTTCATTCGGTGTATGAATTCCTTATTGCGCTTCCCAGCAAACTAAAGTTGTCAGTGTGCAGTTTTATTCTAGCATTTTCCACACACGTTTTTATCTTTAAAAAAATAAACTTATTATAGCTCCCGTGGCCACCAATCTGCAGGCAGAGACATTTGCAGAGCCTGCCCACGGCACATATGTGCGTCACACAAATGTTTTCTCCCCCTCTCTCGGTGACAACCTCAAACCCTGCAGAGCTTCAGCCTGTGAGAAACGGACAGTTACAGAAAGAGGCCACAGCACCTTCCTTTCAAAGCAAAATACAGACTGAGAAGTTCCTAGGACGGAAACTCAAATAATGCGCTAGATCAGTAAAGAATTTCCCAAATAAGAAACTTCATTCTATGTTTTTTATGCCTGAGGATGTCAGTAGCAGGATAAATAGAAGACCCAGAAACCAGCAAAGTGACAGGACCATCTTCCAAAGTCCAAATGGATGACAGGAAACTAATTCTGGCTCTTGAGATCTAGAAAGAGTAACATATCTTTGTAACAGACTGAACTTCCCTATTTTCTCAATGTAAAGCAAACCAGATTGGTGGAACTATTCCAAAACAAAAATCATCATAATAATAAAGTTATAATTTCTGTGCCCTCTCTTGGGATTTTTTCTTTCTTTGTATTAGGTACTTTCATATCACAACTGTTGTTTTATTGCTTTACTGCAGTAAATCCAAAGGAAGTGGCAGCTACTGCAATACTTACCTCGGAGACTTGTCCCAAAAGATTAAACTTTTAATTCTTCCTATCCCTGACAGGATCAGGACAAATTTCAAAAGGCAAAACAGAAAAGTGGGCTGAGACCAGCAGATGAAATTGGGAATATAACTCTCAGCAAAAACCTGACATCCATGGGTAGCCCACCTGAGGTTCACTTATCAGGTCTAAACTGTTAAGCTAGATAGAACTGGGTAGCTACAAATAATGGAAAAATATTACAGAGCTGGAGCTATCCAAGAGTTAGAAACTTAAAAGAGGTGACTCCATCTGCATGTTCTAATGCATTTTGGGGGAAAAAAAAATAATAACTAGCATTACTACTACTTATAAGCACTACAACACCATAGCTGCATTGTGCAATGTGACCCTTTCAGATGCCTATGAACTGCTACTCACAATTAAGAATGCTAAAATTAGAGAGGTTTCCCACTGGTGTATCCATGAGAATTTTACTTTCCAAGTTTTCAATGGTAATGAGTGTTAAATTATCTTGCACACAAGCTGCAACATATCAACTTCTTAAAAAATTAAAACACGTCTACTAGCTTGCAGGCAACTAACCTTGTTGCACTGTACAATGTTAGGAAACAACCATTTCACAGCAGTCAAACTCCTTGCAAAATGAGTTAAAATTCTGAGAATTGCATGGCTAATAAAAATCCAAATCTTCTGGTAATGCTCTTACACCTCCTTGTTTCACACATTTCTTTTCAACATTATTCAATAGCTACTTCCCAGAATGCCCAGATAAAACTCTCAAATTAAGCATAACAACCTATGCCTAAACATATGTCAACTATTTCAGGTAAAGATAATTACAGGACTGGTTAACATAACTTTTATGTAAAAAATATTTAAAGGACAGGTGATGAGTAGCTTAATTCTATGGGAGGTTTGGCAGGCGTCCACAGCAGACTTCCCAAGAGAATGGAGACGTTTGATTTCAGTGAGCACTGTACCCACCCTGCAAGGAAAGGAAAGCAAGAAAAACTCTTCTTACTGTAGAGGGTGGGATCGAACAGCAAAGATCTTTCACTCGGCGGCTTTGTCAGAAATTTGGAGGGGTAAGTGCAAAACGACACAACACGGTGGCTAGTGCCTGCTGTGGGAATCTAGATGTCCTGTCGGGGAGAGCTAACAGGAGTGGAGTGTGCTACAGGGAAAGCCCAAAAGCATCACTCCTTGCATTGGTATAAACACCACAAGGAAATCATAGAATCACAGAATATAGAAATTCTTAGATAGAATCTTAGATTATACAGAATCTATAGATTATAGAAGTATTTGGTTAAAATGCATCCATTCACGGCTACCTGTGAAGACAACAGCCATGGCAGCTACTGTAGCCACACGTTTGCGAGGAAGGAAAGGGAGGAAAAATAAGACAGTTTATGCCAGTCATGGAAGAACAACATCTCACCAGCAGTTCTCCAAAAAGTACACTGAGATTTAAGGGTGTGTGCAGGGGAACCATTTATTTTTCACTCATCGCTGTGAGGAAATGGCCTGTTGGCTTACGGGGCAGAAAGGGGTGGAAGTGGGGAGGGCCAGCAGAGTGCAACCGTCTGATGGGTGCACAGCAAGCGGCACGGTCCAGTTTCTGCAAGTAAAACCAACCTGTAAAGTGCTGCAAGCAAGACAGAAAAGCACCCTCCTCCTGCGCTGAACTGCCGCCTCCAACTGCTGGGAGAGCCGCCTTCAAACGGCCTCCGAAAACACTCACAACAGTTTTGGCAGAAGAGCTTAGTACAAAGTGAAGTGTTTATTTTCCAGTGAAGTTACGTAAAAGACAAATTTGAAAACACAGGGTTTTCACCTACATTTTTTTTTTTTTTTTTTTTGTTTGGGGGGGGCGGGTAGGGCCCAGAGATACTTAATTTAAGGAAAAGGAATATGGTGAAGTTGAAGTGGACCATATGGCTGTTGAGCAATGCCATGAAATTCAGTAAATATGATTAGTCATATAAACAACGCATTCAAAAGCTGCAGATTTTGAATAGTTTTATTGAAAATTGACAAATATTGCAGAAATGTATCGTTTTAAAATTGAACTGCGTGGATTTGAACTTGAGGAATAAATTTAAAAAGTAGTAAAATATCCCATAAGCCAGATAGTCGATTTATTAAATATGTTAACTGAGTGATGAAAACTACCAGTTCCATCGGTGCATTTTCTGCTTATGAAATGCAACACTCCCTATGAACTGCTGTAGTAAAGTCAGTGTTTGAAGTCTGGAGCCAAAGCAAATTAATTCAAATCTTATTTTTACTGCAGGTATACAACCCATACAGACACTGCAGCTCCAGATACTGTCTGTAGCTTTTAGAAATTAGACTGAGATTAAACCCAGTTCCAGTGTATTTGAATGTAACATTGAAAGCAGAAGATTTGTGCCAACCTAGAGTACATGCGTCAGGTATTTTGTTACCTCCATATCATGGGTATCTACACTTAAAGTATTCAGATATAGTTGAAGATTTTTATAAATGTGAACACACAAATATCATTTCTGCAAGCTATTTCGCCTGCAATCAAATGACACACATACACAACACATTTCTGGAGCAATCTGAAGTGAAAAGGGACTGACAGTACATATCAAAAAACAAACTGCAACTCTCATCTGCACAAATGACCCAGTCTAACTGTTCTGCCTTACACTGCTTCCATGACAGTGAATTTGTTTTTCTCCCAGAGCAGTCAGTGACGTGTTCATCACAGCACCAGGAATTTCGCTGCATTAATTACAGACAGATCCGTGACACAATCTCACATTTGCCCATGAGATTTCAGAAACTGCCAAACCTCAGTAAAAATCACAGGATATCATGATCAATTAATATCAATATTAATCTCTACAAGAAAAGAATGGTCCCCTGAAATCAAGAGGAACACCAATAAATATAGTAATAAAAAAAAAGAATGAGGGATTTTGCAGTACTGGAAAGCCTTGCACGCGTGCTGAATTTAAGTTAAGATTCGGTGCTAGGCTTTGTTCTGTTGATTCTGTCTAGTTAAATATTTCAGTTATCTTTACCTCCAGCACCATCCCATTAAAACAGTATATACAATGCAACACAGTAGTAGGTTCTGTCATTTTCCTCTTTAAAAAATTTCACTTTTTCCACCCCTTACGGGAGAAGGAAAGATAAATTATGTTACACTAAAAAGCAGGTGAGCATTAATGATGGGCAGTGAAGAACATAATAGTTTCCCTTTTCACATTCAAAAACAAGTACCTGTAAATTAATGCTAAAAGCAACTGGCCTATAAAACAGCCATGTTTCCATGCCAACTGATCCCAGAAATACATATAATTCAACAATGAAAAAAATGAATAAACTGTGAAACATGAAAATAAAAAGAAAGCAGAAGTGCTAGAAAGATCCTGACCGTACCCAACTATTTTACCCAAACTACAAACAGCACAAAGGATGCAATTTAAGACACTGAATGGTACCACAGTTAATGGTGCTTTATCATTACACTACTTAAAAGCTGTCATTCTCCAGTCAGCAAGAAAAGCAGGACACAGAACACATCTATTAAGGAGGGAACACTCCTACAATAGCAGTAATTCTTCAGGTTTCACTATGGGGTGACAACAAAGCCCAGGTTACTGTTCAGTGCACTTCTTTCCTCATAATTTTATTTTTGTCTTTTACTTGCATGGGTTCTTGCTTTGTTGCTTACTCGGACTGAACTGCTCTGTGGCTCTGCAGTCAGGCTGCAGAGTAACACTGCCTGCTATGGAAGTATCAGTTGCAAACCCAAGTCCATTAGGAGTGAACAGATTTTTACCTGCTAACAAGCAGTTCACACAGCAGTGTGTACATACAGACTTCATGCACCGAATTGACATTTTGTCTGCGTATGAGTGACTTCAGCTTCCCAGCTGCTATGAAGATACTGTCACTTTCCACGTGCATGCAAAAAAAACAATTACAAAATCATAAAGTTATGGCATAATCCACATATGTACATACACATGCACTCAGAATAACCAGAGTTATCTTAAGCAATGAAGCTCAAAAATGCTAAACTGTAAAGAATGCTACAGACTTAATTATAGCCAGATCAATAAATTATTGATATTTATTTCCAAGAAAGCCAGTAGTTTGAATATTGGTTCTTCTAAATGCAGAGAAGCAAACGATGTTCCACTAAAAGGTCCATAAAACCTCTGTTCTGAACGAATACAAATCAAAGAAAGGAAAATAAAGGTGTTTCTTAATACATCTTTATCTTATGAAGTAAGCAAGAGTGGTTTTCTTCCTATTTAGCTCTTGAAGCCATTTTAAAGGTCACCAGAGCTTTAAAAGTGATGAAAAAATGTGGTCAGAGAACTGGAAGCTGGAAATTCCCCCACCGATGCATTCTGATACACTGGTATTTTACTGATGTCTGTATTTTGCATGAATAATAGAGAACAGAAAATTGGAAGTGCTTTTACCAATCCTGTTGTCGTTGTATTTGTGTGAACACACAGACTTCATAAGAATGAGAACATAACAGAAAGAACATTTGCACGCAGCAAACTCTAAAATTTACATAAAATGAATTTTAGGATCATTTACTACCTTCACTCTGTAAGGGGACCTCAGTGATGTCAATGGATGAAAAGGAGTAATTATATGGCCTGGCCCTGACCCACATAGAAAGCATGAAAGATCAAGGGTTTTACAAGCAACTTTCTCTGACAACTCGGGATTTAGTAAAAACGCAACTTTCAGATGTGACAGTTGCTTGTTATCCTTTTCTAAAGGCATTGATAATAGAACACATGCATTTTCTGGAAATATTTTGCCATTTAAATGCAAAAAAAAAAAAAAAAAAAAAAAAACCAAACCCAAGATCTAGCAGAGAAGGCCAAAGTTAGAAAACTTAAAAGTCACTGGGATTGTTTTTCAATAAATCAGGGTTTAGATCACAACCCAAGAAACATGTTAATTGAACACTGAGCATCTCTGAATTTTCCGCATGCGTTAGCAAAACTTTTGTAGGAGTCAAAAAATGGTAATCCATGAGTGGAGACACCACTATTTCCGTGTGGTTCTTCAAATACAAACCACTAAAATGAGGCAGTACAAATTCTTGTTGCACTGTGTGCAAACACACACGTCTGTGTCCAACTGCATCATTCACTACACTGAAAGATTGGTAGAATACATTGATTTTTCAAACAGCACTGCCCTGGGCAAGATCCTAAATGGTAACAGAGCAAAGACTCCATGTTGTTTAAATACAAACAGGAGACTATTAAAAAAATAAATAAATAAAAAAGCAAAACCCATCATCAACGGAGTAACAGTTAGGAGGGCAAATGGCAGTGATTACACATTCAGCAACATCACGGCCAGTGCATGTTTGTACAGGCGAAGGAAGGAACACTGCCCTCAGCATGCCCGTCACCCCCAAAAAAGTGTTGTGAGAATATTCACTGCCACCTGGCCGACTTCCAGATGCTGACAGGAAAACACGCAGTTTTAAAGTCTTCGCTAACTGAGGAATACTCTGTATTTTTCACATTTTCCAATCAATTCAAGTTAGGTATAAACCAACAGCACTTGAACTGAATCCATATATAATGGATGTAATAAGATGATCAACTGCTCTGTAAAAGCATGAAATCAAGGGGTCTCGCATCCAAACCAAGCAACCACGATCGTATTTCACAAACCACAACAACTTCTGAAAAAAACAGCACATTTCTAGAATAGCAGAGATGTTTCCACTGTCCGTAAGAGCATTTACGGGACAGTCTGAATAGGAAGCTAAAAAAGAACCGTCCATATTTCCGTGGCAAGGAAATAGGCTGTGGGGCAGGCCCAAAACAGGCCCGCAGAACAAAGCCACCGCATCAGAAGCTCATGTTCTATTAACGGGGGAACTGTGTCCCAATCCACGCGCAGGTCCTGCTTGGGCCCCAGGGGTAACACCCCAGCGACCCAGCCACAACTGAGTGGCCTGGAGAAGACCTCAGAGCAAAACTTGCCAAAATGTGTTTCCAAACAGAGGACATTTTCCTTGCTCTTTTCCTTCTGACACTGCTACACTACGTGTCTGGACTAAATGGTCATCTCAGTTTTTAACGGTCATGCAGCGTACAAGCTCAGCCCGAAAGAAATTAGCTATTGCTTCTTGTCTTCCAAACTTCAACTGTTAAGCAAAAACAGGCTGCAATCGTGTCTCTACTTCCAACTTTGGTGTCTCATCCCAGTCAGGAGCACTCAGCACCAGCACAAACACCCCTGTACTTCAGAACACAGCACCTGCTGCTGCAGCCCCATCACTTTGCAGCATTTCAGCTATTTTTCTGCGTGCGTGTCCTGTCAAGCTCATTGGTGAAATACAACTTCCTGATTTAAATATAGAAGAAGTTTTTTTTTTTTTTTTTTTTTTTACTCCCCTCTCACTGTTTAAAGAGGAAGCAGTTTGATGGCTGGAAAGTACATTTTTAATTTGAAGAAAAAAAAAAAAGAAAAAAAAAGAAAAAGGCCTTCAATCACAGCAGAATGTTTTATACAGAGCTTGTGTCAGTCATGCCACAGGCTGACTTAAGTGCACTTATACCTATTCAGTTCACAGTTAGAACCACAGCGCTTCCAAATCAGTTACCTGCGACAAAGTGAGACACAGGCTACAAGATCTTCCAAGAATCTGTTCAGAAGACCCTTAAAACCAAAATTCTGCTCTTACTTGGCACTTTTTTTCCCCCTACAAATCTCAGAGGGCTCTTACAAGCGAGAGCTCTATCATTCTTCCCATTTGATGCATGCAAGGAATCAAAATGAATCATTCCTGCCTGCTCCTCAGGCTGCTTGTGTGTAGGAGAAGCCCAAGGCTGTGTGAGCCATCCCAGTGCCACTTACCACATTTGCTGGCACTGCTGGCTCTGCTCCCCTCTCCCTTCCATTTTTCTAGTCAAGAGCTTGACCAAGTTCACATGGAAAGTTAGCAAGTCCGCACTTCATCTTCCTTCAGTTCTAGAAAGGATTCTTAGCACTAAGCTGTTTCTTTAACCAAAGAAAAAAGATAAGCACCTCAAGAGGGTGATTAACTTCCTAACAGAAGTGTTTTGTAAATGACACAAAAAGGCACAAATCCCACACAAGTTAGATTTACACTAGCACATGCTTACAAACCACCTCACAAATGCCCATGTGAAGTGGTTGAAAAAGTACATTTTGACTTGTTTTCCCCCAAAAATTCCTAAATAAGATCCTAAAGCAACAGTGAAGTAACCCTGGTTTAAATTTAGAGTTCACAAAGGCATGTGCTAGACTGACTACCCTGATAAGCTGCACTGAATTATATGTGAGCAGTTTCTAAGGTCTTGTGCAGCTTATTCACAGACTGCTCCTTTCACCATACCTATCCAGAACCAAAGAAATCTGAGATAAAACGTAGATTTTTTTTTAAATCACTGTTCAGTAGGGTGGGTTTTTTTTTTTTTTTTTTTCAATTAGTCTTCTAAAATAAAAGCTAAAGCTTGCTAGTTCAGAATCTTCAGAAAACTGAGATTTAGATGATCTTTTGGGCCCTTTTCTCTTGCATCAAAAATTTCTCTCTTCACAGTAAATCTTTAGGGAATTCTACAGTTGCTAGAATTGCATAACCCACATTTTCAAGGCTTTACCATGCTTGTAAGTTAGTGTTCTTAAAGCAGGCAAAAAATAAAGTATAATTCATATTTCTTTTTTTTTTTTTCTTTTCCTGATTCTTGGGTACATAAGAAAGTACTTTTTCTTTTGGAAGATAGGCATTAATTTCATCAACAAAGCCACAAAGTTCAGAAACAAAAAAAAGAACAAGCTTAAAAGCAAGTCCAAAGATAAGATGTTAGCAAAGCTATCAAAGGCAAAATAAAATCTTCACATTAGGTCAGTCTTTAAACCACCAGCTCAGTAAAACATACCATAGAGTATTTATTCATGGCAATAGAAAAATGAGATTCATGATTTTGGAGAGTCTTCACTCTCTTGAATCTTCCAGTGAAGCCACAGAATGTGTTTCTCAGCTGCAGATACCAAGCCAAGTCTGTCTTTGGATAAATCCTAGCAAGAGAGTTATCCTATAACGACTTTGGCTGAGCATGTAGGATGCAGCCAGGATCCTACGGATTTCCATAAGCCCACTACAGTTCCCTTTGATATCAACTGGAGCTGAACAACTCAACATCCTGCAGGATCAAAATCTGCTAGGAAAGGAAAAGTTATGCCCGCAGCTTACAGCTTCCGAAATTCCTGCTTAAAATCCTTGCTGAACGAGATAATTCTCAGTGCTGAATACATGATGCTATAGTCAAACTTCAGATGGCTGCAGGGCAGCCACGAGGTAAATACCAAGTGTATTCGTATGCCTCTGTATTTACAGTAGGAGAAAAGTCATATGGATTCAAGGATTAAAAACACGAAGGCTTTTAACAAAGGCATAGTAAGAGAAAGCCTCAAATAGAGGACTGTCAAATAAAAACAACACGCACAAGCAAACCCAAAATGCAGCGCATTGTGAAACCCTTTCAAAGCCATACAATGCTATGGGAATTAAGTAAACTTAAAACTCCCCTGCAATACTCTCGTCATAGCTAATTTGTGATTTCCTGTACTCTCAGTACCAGCAGCACAATGGAGCCTCTATTGTGCGCCTCCTCCCACAAGCTTTTAAAAAATGCAAGACATTCTTTTTATCTAGGCTGGCGTGGCTAAAATACATCCAGCTCTACACAGATAAAAGGCTATTTTCTTAGATGTTGATTTTGCTTTTAAAAGAAAAAAGTCTACTGTCTAGTTGTACAGAGCTCAAAGATCACACAGAAATAGTGGCTAAACTGCTGACCGGGAACCTCAACCAAGGAAAGCTGCTTTAGTTGTAGGATTGCAAGGAAAGGTTCTGCATGAAAAAAAAACTGCAAATTCAAGCTACTCATATGGGCTTTAACACTCTTGCAGGAGCTTGGGAAAAAAAAAAAAAAAACACCTAAAACTAACAGAATCAGTGAAGGAGCTTTTAGTAATATTAGGTACATGTGCTGATTGAGGGTGAATGATAGAAGCCCTTTAGGTAATCAGACATGTGATTTTCAAATTTGATCTTCAAACACAGCTTTTTGCCCACCTCATTTTGCAAAAATGTTGGACTTCACACAGCATTTTAATAGATACTAAAGATACCGTATGAGATTTAGCATATTAAAATCCAGTAAGAGGTCTGGAAGCTGGTAAAATCTTAGTGCAGGAAAGTTCAGGAAAGGAGCACTGCCAGCAGTCATAGACTTTTAGCATGCAGGACAGAACGCCAGGTAAAATCCTAAAACATGGCTTCAGCCAGTACTTCCACAAACTTTTTTTTTACCCAAGAAACACTTTGTATAGAAAGTTACCTAGCCAGTCCCAGGCAGCATGGGAACACTCCTCCAACACTAAATTATTGGTAACCAGCAAGATCATTTCTCTCAGTAATGCTGATTATACAAACAGGAAAATCAACAAAATGAGAAAGGCTGTGATACACATTAATAGTATTCAGCGAGGCACTAGACACACATTAAGACGTCTGGTAGACCACAAATGTGAAAACGCTCATTATCTGGTTGAAAATAAACAGTTTAACATATCTGGTACAACACATTAAAGAGAAAAAAAAGTATCTGAATATCAGTTTAAGAGTTTGGAGACTGGCTTGTGGTTATCTCTACTAAACACTTTTGTCCTGCATGACTCTGCAAAGACTAAAGCTACGTACTCAGCAAGAGACAAACTGGCTGCAGCCCTCTAATGCAATTTGACTCATCTGAGAATTGGGATGAAGTGCGGCACTTTCATCTGCCTTTTCACTAAGCCGGGCATTTCATCTCCAGATTGAGTCTTCCATGCTGCGAGGATGCAGGAGACAACACTCATTTTGGACAATTCAGCTTAAAACTAAGGGGTCAGCTCTTGAAAATGTACATCCAGGTAAAATCCCTGCAGAAAACAAGAGAAATTCTGCAATCATAAATAAAAGATGTGAGGATGTGCACCAATGGCAAAGACATTAGTGGCTCCCAGCCCCTAGCAGCACCTCTGACTGACTCTACATATGAGTAACAGCTGCCTGAGGCTGCGCTCTCTTTTCCTGCAAATTCTCCCAAGGATGGGCCCAATGTGACTGGCGAGCGCATGTCTTGGGAGAACTCCTTTCCGGCTCCTTCTCCCAACTTCTGACTCACCCAGGGGCTACAATGACATTTTGCAGAGCAGAAAAAATAGTACGAGTAGTGGAAGGGGAGGAACACGTTCTACAGAGCTGCTTCTCTCCTCACTCTTGTTTGGACACTATCTCTGCCGCGCACTCTCCAGGCACAACATGGGACATCCATCGCTTAGCCGAGTTCCCTGCTTTGCTGCGCACACTGCAGCCTCCTGACGTATGGCAGGGAAAAGCTGACAGGAATGCAGAGGGGAAGAGCCCTAAGGAGTTGGATTTGCTATGGCTGCTGTCTCAGGAGGGGATAATTCCTACAGAGAGCATGTGGATGGTGGGAGAAGGGATGCTACAGGGACAACATCTCACACACTAGCAGCAGCCAGCCTGGCTTCCCTGGGTGTATCACGAGCAAAACAGCACTACCACGTCAACCCTGCTTCCCCTGGAACACACATCCTGGGAAAGCACCAGCATCCTGGCACTGCATGACCAGAGCAGGCAGGGGCTGCACCCTTTGCATGACAGCAGACCCGCTTGGTACGTACGCACACGCAGGAAACCACACAGGGCATCCACCACAGACACTGCTCTTGCAAGGCTCCCGCACCAACCTAATGCAGATGATGCCGCGCTTGCTTTAAAAGAAAGGGAGCAAGACAGCTACGCGCTCCTCCTGCTCCGCAGGCAAATGAAAAACATGAAATAACTGCAAAGCTTCCAGCAGATCCTGCTAGGATGGGCCTCTCGCCGCTCTTCCCACACTGTGTCCATGTGTGATGGCACAAGCTGTAATCCACTGAGAAATATTGGGGCATTCAGGAAGACATGCACACCCAGCAGTAACGGAATAACATGAGGGCAGTGGACAGGAGTTTGGAATTCCGACTCAGACACGTTAGAATTGTTCCCACGCTTTCCTCCTCCTGTTTTTTTCACCTCAGGACTCCTCTAATAGAGGTTCACCTCACATAAAGCACATAAAACAAAATGAAGAAAAATTATATAATCGCATTACCTCATGTTTCAATATGAAAGTTACAAAGCCTTGATGGGGGAATAAAAGCTTTATACCAAAAAACCTCAACCTCAACCTTACAATTACTCTGGACAATTGTTCCCAGTCCCTAAGACAACTTTTTCTGCTCTCTTTAGTGAATCCCTCTGGCTGACTACACTGGAAATACCCTGTGATGAAATCTCCTGACATGCTAAAATTTAAGAAAAATATATATGAAAATAAACATACAAGAAAAAGGAGAGGAAAAAAAAAGATGAAATTGCAGAGATATTCAAGGGTCATACAAAAAGAATACCAACATGAAACATGCTACCGCATTAGCAACATTTAGCTCAAGGAAAAAAAAAAGTATCAATGTCAACTTTCAATTATGTTGATTAGACACAAACTGGATAATTAGCAAATGGAATAATAACACAGGAAACAAGATATGTTTGAGATAAAATGATGAAAGTATTTCATAGAGGAGACAAGCTAATTTTTAATTATCTTCTTCAGAAATTAAATCTATGTTCTAGCACAGGCAGCTTAAAAGTGTTATTTAATGGAGGAGAAAAAAAAACAACTAGTAAACTGAATTTTCTCAAAGACTTAAGTGATTTCTTTTTTATTTGGAACACCCTGTGAGCCTTGTGAACTCCTTACATCCCCCCCCCATTAATTGTCAGAGACTTTTTGTACTTTTAGATGCTGCCTGTTTTGCGTGCCAAGGAAGTTATGTCCTCAGTTCAGGCCCTGCTCTGGCCTCAGCTACAACCAAGAGCTTTGAGGGATCTGAAGGGCCCAAGGGCTGTCTCAAATTCCCCCGGAAACAGCGTAAGACCATTTCTGGTGAGGCTCAAAACCAATGTGAACTCCTACCGATTTCAACCCAAAGCAGAATATTAATACGAGCCCACAAACATAACCAAGTCCCCAAATCAGTTTAATTGCAGCACTCCCTGCAAACCTCCTCCCACCGTGAACAACTGGAGGCACTTGCTTTGCCTTCCCTTCCCCACAATACTGCCACGGCAGGTTGCACGTTGGTGACACTCTGGTGCTCTCAGATTCCCCAATGCTTCTGGGCACACTGGCCGCTTGGGAACACTGTGGATTACTGCGCATTGAAAAGATCCCACCGTCATCGCAGCGCAGGGGCTCCAAAACGTCCCTGACAACTCGCTGCTGCGACGCTTCGCTGGCCTTCCTGCACGCAGCCGAGAGGAAGCGAAGGCTTCTATTTGAGGAAATGTTATTTTTAGATGTACGAGCAATGAACGCTTGCCGTCCTTCCTCAATCAATACACAGATTCGGATGAATTATCATATTTGTTCCTAAGGCGCTAGGGGAGAAAGGGACGCAAAGGCACTAATAGAAACTTGCATCCTCCAAAGACGCAGATCACTTTTACGCTGTCTGCAAGAAGAAGCACGTGTGGCAGAAGACCGGGGGCTAAAGGGCTACGTACCACAACTTTCACCTTTAGCTTTAGGGTCTGCACTAAACACGTGACTCCATCTCTGCTCCCTCACTAAATAAATAATTACGGGGCCAGCAGGTTAGCGAACCTCAACTGCAGCTGCAAAACGCTGGACACTGCCCTCAAATGCAGGTGTCTAACACACAAGCTGCCAACTTCTGCAGACACCTTCCGAGAAGCACAGCTCATAGGAGTTCGTGGCAGTTAAGGAAAGAAAAAAATGGCAAGCAAGGCATTGCAGTCCAAAATATTTGCATGGCTTTGAATAAATAGGTTAAGTGTTGTATTTCACATAAACAAATTAAAGACCATATTGCTTCTCATATGTCTTTACTTAAAAGACATTTAAATCTGTGTCTTCCCATACACTTATCACTCTTCAAACTATTTATTTACAAAATAAGGTTTTTTTCCCCACTCATTCTTATAGTAACCATTTAAGCAGATGCTTTGGGAAAGTGTCATTTTTCCCCCCTCCCAAAATGATCTACCCTGCCTCACCACCAAAAGGGGTCTCCTTTACGGTTCAAAACGCTGCCAAGTGCCC
Organism: Crypturellus tataupa; assembly: GCA_034781795.1. NCBI lineage: Eukaryota > Metazoa > Chordata > Aves > Tinamiformes > Tinamidae > Crypturellus > Crypturellus tataupa. Next base: position 2,428,025 of record JAWLRI010000332.1, read on the forward strand.
GTCCCTGTGCGTGTAACACATTACAGTGTCGAGCACAAGCCTAATCTCTCCAATCAAACATTTGCTTAAATACTGCAAACAAAATTGTAACTCCTAGAAACAGGGAGATTCTTAAGTTGAAGCACTGCATGTTTTTAACAAGGCGCAGATGCTGTTTATCTCGGTGATACAGAAAGACAAGTCCAGAACTAACTCAAACTGACAAACGTAAGGACGTTTCCAACTTGCTTTGTCACACTCTCAGGAACTCTCGTTATAAGCTAAAATACAGCATCTACAGTGATCAGCTTTTCACAAGTAGTTTATTGTGTGCTCAAGAGCTGCATGCTCCAGCTACTGCTTAACTACATGTAACGCTGACCCAAAAAATTCACAAAACTAGTAGCTTCAAAATAGCAGCTTCATTGACTGAATTCTTCTACTAAGCAGGACTACTTTAATTCTCAACATTAGGACTATTTCATTTACGGTTATAAAATAATGTATCACTGGCTGGAAAAACACTGCATCAACATGACTTTCAAGGGGTATTTTTGTTTAGTCAAGGACAGACTGCCCACGTTAGACCAAAGTCTGCTTACAGTGCCACCAAAGAACACAGGAGCTCTATTCACCTCAAAAAAGTATTATTTTACACTATCAATAAGAAAAATGATGGAACAGTTTAATTGCCTCGCCTTATCTCTGCTATATACTTAAAGATTAGAGCCGCTCCATAAAAAACTATTTCTTGTCTAGCCTAGAAATGTGTGGCAGTTTGGGTTTGGCTTTTTTTTGGTTACGTTTTGTTTTTAAATATACTAGTGAACTGCAAAGGGATAATTATTTTTTTAAACTAGATTTCTCTCAGAATGGGCGAGATGGTAATCATCTAAATGGTTTATTACTTGTCAAGCATTAGGAAATTCTGATATTGAAAACTCACCCCTTTTGAGGGTCAGTGAAGAACAACATTATTAAATATACTAGAATTAGGAGTTTGGGCTCATAATTTTACGTGCCGGCCTTACCAACTTGGAATCGACAAAAAAGGAGTATATATTAAAAATACATAAAGACGTGCTGAAAAAATATTTTTCAACTAGCAAACTCTGCTTTACAGTGATGTTTTTAACGTCGCATGTACATTATATAAGAGAATGCAGGTAAAGCGTTAATTAATGGGCTTTCCAACTGCAGCAGCAATTATTTAAGCACGAATAATATTTTCTTAGTATCTTCTTCCACGGGGATAGAACCGTGAGATTTCAGATACCTTAATAGGGAATCAGGATACTTGCCAAGGGGTCAGAATGCTGAATTGGAGCATTTACATTTTCTTGGACACAGGAAAAGGGGCCTTTGCAATGCACCTGATCCATCACAAATATTCCAGTTTATTTTAATTCACTGCAAACAGAAAGCGCGCTTGACAGGCCTCCCTGTCTCCCAAGGAGCTAAATGGTCCAAAGGACCATGATCTTTGGGTGTTTCATCATGGTCTAAAAGCAAAAATTCCTCTCAATAAGGGGGGTTAAATTACGAAGAAATATTAAATTGTTTAATGCAAGCTACAACAAGTGAAATTCTGAAAACTACCCCCAGTAATAGCATTTTCCACAGAGAGCCTCTGCAGCTCAGTACTGCAGAGTGAAAATCTGCCTTTAATTTTTTAGGAAAAAAAAAAAGGCAGTGAGAAGTGAAACATATTTACATGGCAAACAAAGTCACTGCCTGCTTTGCTACCTCCTTCCCCTATTATCTGCTTACAGAACGATAATGTTTATAAACAGTCTGCCCCACATTTCCTTCCAGCTGAAAAAAAAAAAAAAAAAAAATAAAAAACAAAAAGAGAGCCACCTTGGGATTAACAGGAGAATTTCTACCAGGCAGTTCTCTATCATCACCCCATGTGCGCTGTCTCTTCTACCTTAGGATTTACCTTAAAAAGCATCAGCAAACCGTTTGCTGGCACATTAAGAGAAAAGGAGAGGGAAAAAAAAAAAACAAAAAGGGAGAGAGAGGGGAGCGAATAGATTCAATTTTTCGCAGAAGGGCCCTTACCTTTCCGGTACCAAACCCCACCGCAGACTTAGCAAACCCATGGCCAGGCCCTGAGCACTTTTAACAGCCCGAAAATGCCGCTTTTAAACTTCCTGTTTATTGAAATATTAGCGCAGCACCAGCCCCCCCCGCCCCGGGGCTGCTGCAGTTATCGGCGGGCGCCGCTCACGCCCGGAGCGGAGACGAGGAGGAGGAAGGAGCCGGTCGATAAGGGGAGGCAGTTTCAACGGGGGAGGGGGGGTTGTTTAAAGGGCGAACCGTAACCGCAGCCAAGTTGCGCTCCCTCTCAGCGCGCGTCCCCGCGCCTCCCCTTACCGATTGATCATTATTGTTATTATTATTATTAATATCCATTCCGCGACAGACGAAGTTAGGCGGGGGAAGGGGAGGGGGGGGCGGAGCCCCGCGGCCGCCCGCCGCCGCGGCCCGCGCCCGGCGCGCTCGTTACCTAGCGGCAGGCCCTTGTTGAGCAAGTGACAA
>JAWLRI010000332.1:2430647-2475355 GCA_034781795.1 Crypturellus tataupa
GGCTTCCCCGGGGCGGCCGCGGGGCCCCGCCGGGGCGCCCTCCGCCGGCCGCGGCGCCATGTTGGGAGCGCGAGGTGCTGTGGGCCTGAGGAGACCTAATCCTCCTCACACCCCAGAAATAGTAATAATAATAATAAAAACATTATCATTTGTGGTGACCTGGGTCATGCTGTCTCCAAGATGACATTCACAAACTCACAGCTGGGTTTGGGGGTGCCCTGTACACCTCTCGTTAACGCATAGACACAGCAGTGCCCAAACCCGCATGAGATGGCTGCCTCAAGACAAAAACTCATGTTTACTTCAAGGAAAAGGACTAAAACTGTCGATTGTTACTTAAAAATCACATACACCAGTGCAGAGAAGCTGTAGGCTCCACCCAAAGGCCTAGGTCTTGGACTCAACGCTGGTGGATTAAGCACTAAAGTCCTCACACAACCCAATAACCCCTTCTTGCATCTCCACAGGGAAGGTTGGAGGGCTCCAACCCAAAAAAAAAATCAAATACAGTTCCCAAGTTCTTACTCAAAAGAAACTTAAATCCACCCAGGTAGGAGGAACCCCTCTCTCACCAGAAGACCCCAAAGCAAGGCCTGTAACACTTCATAACCCTCCCTTCATTAAGGAACATCTTCCTGTGTTTGCAGCTTAGAGATCCACACTTCCACCATCTCCATAGCCTTTCTGCAGAAATTATTGAAGTATCACCCTTCTCCTTGCATTAAACAAGTTCTCTCCACTTGTCTTGTTCACTTGGTCAAGAAATAAGAAAGGTGAATGGTTTTGCTTAGCTTTTTCTTAGCTTTTAAAACTATGAAACTTGCAAGAAATTAGCCAGTCTAATAAGAGAATCACAAAAGCCCTTTGCACCAGCACATCCCAAAGTACCTACCAAAATGCCGTTGAATTTGGAGATTTACTGCAAACCAGAAGCTTGTAGCCTGATCCCCACAAAAAGAGAGGAGTTTTGCCAATCTTTATCCCCCTTTTTAGCTCTGTGGCAGGGGCAACACAAGGAATTGGTTCCGCACACAGGTTTTTATATTTGGTCTCGTTGGTGACTCATTCAAGGCAGAGCTGTCGCAGGTGCAAACCTCCCCGAGGGGCAGGGACAGGTAGGAATCAGGCTGGAGATGCCTTTTTTGAAAGAAAAATGCCTGGAGAGGAGGAATTGGGGGGGAAATTGCTAGGATGAAATAGAGAAACGGTAAAGAGGGGGAAGAGGAGAGTCAAACTCCTGACTCTGCTGTGAATATATTACAGTGTATGGGGTGAATTTGTCTGCATCTCTAATTATTATAATCTATAAAATCTGGCTCCCTTCTCCAGATAAGGGAGGGGGATTTATCCTGCCTATATTTGCCAAACATTTGTTTAGATAAACTAAATAAAATAGTGGATTGAGGTACACAAACAGTTTCATCAGGAAATAGTTCATTTTATTTCCTTCTGCTTGTTGTGCTACTGGAAATTGCATTTATATTAGTGGAGTATTCTGTTCCATGCACTCACCTCAATGCCTTATCTGTCTGATTTTAGATAAATAGAGTGTTTTCTGCTGGAATTCAACCAAACTGGAGCTAATCCAATTCATTTTGATAGCATCCTGCATCCTATTATTAAAACTTTTAAGAAGACAGATTTGTTGTAGGTCAGGGCAATTTCTTTCTGGGTAGTATTGCTATCCTCTGCATAAGTTGAAAATAAAGTGTAAGGAATGCCTGTATCAGCAGTAAATACAGTTGCTGCAAAAAGACATCAAAAAACTTCAGCAATAGGCACAAGGGAGGCAGCGGTCACACAAAATGATCGCAACAGTCCCTTCTGGCTTTGCATCTATGAATTATAAGATCTATGAAGTTATTCATGAATCAATATTTCTGTTGCTGCAACATCTTTCTGAAAAAATATACATGAAATAAAGGATGGTAGCTGTCCACTGTAAAGACAGAGGGAGGAGAAAGAGGAAAAGTGCTGCATCTATGCAGCCTTTCTAAACACTATTAACTCCAAGATTAGGGAATTGGAACTTTCTGCAGGCTCCTCTGCCATTTCCACCCGTTCGGTTTTGTCTAAGGGCTCTGGTTCAGAAGAGCTGAGGATGCTGAGGAGTTGCTGTCTCTAAAGTTACCCGTGGAGCAAGATCCTCCTGCGAGCTGAAATCAATGAGGGCTTATTTAAAAATGCAGCACGGCGCATTGTGGTGCTTCAGCAATTGATTCACAGGCAGCTCAGCGGGCCGTGTCCTGGGAGCGGAGCAGCCGTGACCCCCTTGCAGAAATCACGGCCGTCAGCGAGGAGCCCGCCGGGCTCTAGCCCGAGTCTCGGTTCCAAGAACTCCCTTAACGTGGGGCTGCAATTGGGCAGGAGAAATTGAAATTTCAACCCCCTCTGCTTTGCCATCCAACCTTTAAAATCATCAGGGAAGGGGTTTTTTAGCATGAGCATGTGTAGCTGCTGCTCTGCTGCTCTTTTAAGCATGTAGAGCACTTCAAGCAATAGACTGGGGAGGTTTTCACTGTCCCCTCTGTCACTTCTCTGGGTAAATCTGCACCCCAACTGTCACCGCATACCCTCAAGGTTAAATATTTCCCTGATGATCAATGTAAATACAGGAGCCAGTTACTTATGTTTGTTCTCGCCTCCTTCGGAAATTGCAGATTCCACATACACTGCAATTCCGGTACCCTGCACAACCTGCCAAAATCCCTGGCTTTTGCCTTATCAACAAAAAATCTGCAGACTGAGAACTGATAGGGGGAGGCATGATGAAAAAGGCAGAAATCAGCTCAGAAATTACCTGAGGGCACTGATTTCCTATTTTTTTCCAAGGATTATTAATTAGCAATACTACTATTTAACTACGCTTTGTTTACTGCAGAGCATATGTGTAAACAAGTAAAAATTACCCCATTTCCAGGACAACTTAGCAAACTTATTCCTTTCACTTTTTACCACTGTTGTGGTTTGAAACATTTCAGTGCAAACCCCCTATTGATCTTTTCCTTCAATGATTTCCTACACACACACACAGGTGAAATGCAGAGAGCTGTTTTATCCTACAATAATGGCTTTAAATAGAGCATGGGACTTATATCCGATTCCTGGCTCTGACTTGCTAGATGACTTTCAAAACAGAACTTCACCTCTGTTTAATTTCCCTTTTAAAAAATGTATATAACACAAATTTTTTTTTTTTTTTTTTTTTTTTTTTTTTTTTTGTCGGAGCCCCTTATAGGATTTGGGCATTATTATACTAGTAAGCTTGTTATATATAATGATAGAGTAATACAGTAGATTCCTTTAAAAAGTGAAATCCCTGTTGCAGGCGTATTGCAGCAATCAAAAATTGCAAATCGATGTGTTCTAATTAAGAAAAATAGTACTAATTAAAAAAAAAAAAAGAAGACATGCATTTTGTACATATATAAAAAAAAACCTAAAAAAGTCCTAACATCACAATATTGTCTCTTATAGTGCAACATCTGTGATGAGACGGTATCAGATACCTTAAGTATGTCAGGACATGGCACAGAAGATAAAGGCGATTTTAAAATAGTTACCATTCATTTCTCTGCTGAATAACTTTCCCAGGTTGAATATTGGGGACATTCAGCACATAAATCAGTGCACATCTCCATCTGTATTTTTACTTTATGATTCACCTTTACACCAGCTGGTAGCATCTGTTTTAAGGGGACCTTAACTCTTCCCAATCTCCATGTGAAATACAGGGAAGTGTGTTTAAAGCAAGTCCACCCTGGAAGGTTATGGCCAACGAATGAGTTTTGTTTCAGTTATAATCATCTTATAGGTGAATAAATCTCTTTTTCCTCTATCTGCAAACCAGATAAATGCAGTCTGCAGTATAAAGCAAAACCTGGGTTCCTTTCTTCCATGACCATCATCACTGGCAATAATAGAAGAGCTGTGCGAGGCCAAGTGATGCCAGTGTGGCCCCATTGCTGGTGGTAATTTATAGAAATTATTCCTCAAGAAAGCAAAGGATCCGGCTGGTGCCTTCCCAGCTCTTGTGATTCTGCAGTGCTCGCAGAGCGGGAAAGCAGTAAAAACTTTATTTTTGTCACTAAAGTCAGCAGATGCGACTTGGAAGCACACAGCCATCAGATCTGCTGAGTAAGAAAGTGCCATTTTTACATAGTTACTTTTCAGAGTAGAATCACACTTTTTGCTGACTTGTTCAAGGTCACTGGAGGCAGTTGTAGATGCTCTGGGAATATAGCCCAGCAGTAGCAAAGCTCAGGTCCCATAACTGAATCTCTGCACAACCCTCACTTTGTTTTCATACCCTTATCAAAATTGACATAATTAATGCCAAAGTACATTGAATATTGCAGTTTTCTCAGAAATAAAATGCTGAAAAAGTCCCCCCCCACACACACTTTGGAATCTCAGCTAAAACGTGAACCATCTGCCAATTCCCCGTAGCACTTGGATATTTTTTCCCCCGTCCTACATTCTCTACTACAAAATTAGGCTGGTAATAAAAAAAGCAGTTGACACGCTACCCCAAAGCAGGCTCACCCTAAGCAATGTTCTGACATGAAACCTTCTGACTCCCAAAAATGTTAAATAGAGTTGTTTGGATAATATCCATAGGGACTTGAAAAACTTCAGATTTGTTTTGCCTCTCAAAACTTGAGGTTAAACCAGACACCCGAATCTAGACTTTTGTAAATAAAATTTTAGGGGTGCTCAGAACTTGCTGTTCATACTGCCTTTTAAAATAAGCTTAAATACCCCGCCGGTGGTCCGTCTTCATGCTCCAGCTGTCTCCCATTCCAAACTCCAGCATTCCTAAGGGAAAGAGGCAGCGCTGGAGAATCCAGCAATGCTCCTCCAGCAGGATGAAATATTGCCACAGCACAGCCCAATAAACCAGCTTATCCTAAATGCACAGGACCCAAATGTATACATGTTCCCCAGATACCTGGGTGCAGAGCAGACTGTGTTAGAGTGAAAAACAGCCATAGTTTCAGTCTAGACTCTGTCAGTGCTTTCATGATTGCCCTTTTCTGAAATTTTATGGCAACACAGACCATTTTTTGATGTCTGTGAGCAGAAAAATACATGTTTTTTCTTGGAGATATTCAAATGAACTGAGCAAAAATCCTACAGTAGGAAATAGGATAGTCCAGCTGTTCACAGAACCCCAAGCCATAGAAAGACTAAGGAGTTTCTTCCTCTTTTTGACATGGTGGTAAGTCAATTTCCTTGAATCCTTGTGTTGGGGTGAAAAAGTGTGAAGAAACATCCTGTAAGCTCTATAGAGTATTCATGCTCCTATAAGCAGATAAAACAGATCTATGAACACTACTATTTTATTCCATCTCAAGCTGTCCCTAGATATGCAAATATCTGATTTTGTGGAAAAAAAAAAAAAAATGTTATGTGACTCAGTTACCTTGTATAGAGGGATTAAGAAGGCTTAAAAGCAAATGCACAGGCAAAACCATCCAGTGCAGGGACATGAAAGCATAACTGTTTATTTTATGGCCAAGAGAAGATAACACTTTGCTGATGAAATATGCATAGGGTCTAGCAGAAACCCTGGTCTCTGCAGGGGTCCGGATAGGCATTTCTGCATTAAAGGGAATAGGATATGAGTTGGGCACGATACCATCCTTGCTATATCCACTTAGGCCTACAGTGTTTATGCTGTAGGACACATTCTTTTATGCGTTCCATGTCTGCGAGCGCACTGTGAGGATTCATTCAACCGGGAGCTGTTGTATTTCAAGAGTTATATAGGAAAGTCATTTTCTGTCTGAAAAGCATTCCCTTTTAACCCTCCAGCTTAGTTCTTTAGATGCCACCTTAAGGCACCAGCATCGCTTTCCTCACCGTTCCTTGCAGATGAGCGCGCAACGCTGTTACGTGGCAATAACTTTGCATCGTATTCAGGAGGATTTTCTTCTGGCAATGCCTAGAATAGAGTCTAAAAAAAAATTTAAAGAGATGCAGTAGCCAAAAGAAACTATCCTACAATTTTGATATAAATTGGAGAATTTTCCTGATTTCAATGGCCTTCCTCGCATTTCTGTATATCAATGCCAACTCACCCATGCTGATCCTAGGATCCTACTACTTCCAAGATTTAGAGAAAGCAGCTGTGTTCAAGGAGCAATATCTCATGATGTTAGAGATATCAACCCCCCCAACCTTCTGCTTTGTATCTGGCTTAATTGTCCTACCTATTTCTTAGACTGTGAACAATTATCTTCATATATATTGTTATCCTGAAGCTGTGTGTAGTCTGGTTTTTACGGTGTAGCATTGCCATCTGTTTCTTCAACAGCTACAATTCAGGATACTTTCCACACGATGCAAGTAGCTTCCTCAATTAAACCAGCACAGCATAGATAGATTTCGTTACAAAACCCTGACCCACTTCTAAGTTGTCTAACTTGTGCTGTCAGTAACTGCTCAGCTCTGAGAAGATCATCCGTTAAATTAAGCCACTTTTAAGCTGCAGCTTGCTTTTCAGAACTCATGTTAAGTGTGATTGATTAATGTAATTTAAGAAAAGATTTCCACTGGGCTTTAAAGAGGGTGATGTGATTAGCTGTCAACGCTGATCTTTCCTAACCCTGTGCTAACACGTTTAGGAGAAAGTGATGGGCTACATATTTCTACTATGGCCTGTGATTTAAACAACAAAAAATCCAAGATATATATACATATATATTTATTAAAAACACTCAATCAAAAACACACTGTCATAAACATATAATTATGACATAATTATGTAACTTAAACAGGTGAGATTTGGAAATGAAACAGCTAATGAAAACATCATGCTTATGCTTTAATCATATTATGTAAATTTTTAGTCAAGGTTTTAGATATTAATTATTTCAACAGCCACACATGAAGTAGTATTACAGCATTCTTTATGAGTCTGCTATCACAAACATATTTACAGAATTTCAGAGAATGAAAATTCGCACATTAATGAGAGCCTATTCTCAACAGGCACATTAACCACTCAGGTTTCCTCCCGCTGTCCTTGAAGGAACCAAAGGCAACAGACAGCGCTCAGTTTATTACCTTGGGGAATTCCAGTCTTTTCCCTGACAGAAAGCCCAACAAAGAAAAGCGGCTTGGATACGATTCCCATGTCACTCAGGCATAATTCTAGCGGAATGTGTCAGTTTGTGGTACGCTGGGGCATTGCTCAAGCATAGCAGAGGTAAAGCTATGCTGTGAGAGTGAGATTAAAGGTATTTTCCAACCTCGTTTTTTTCATATGCTTAAGTTCAGCTGCATTTCCACATTCTGGAAGGGCATAAAATACTAACCATAAAAAAATTAAAATAAGCAAACATGAAAAACAAACGAACAACCCCCCCTTGGCATAAGGCATATCATAATAAGGCAACGTCAACTGTGTATTGGACCATTTAGTTGCTCTGGGCTCTTGTTTATTTATTTTATGTGTTGGCAGCCTGCTCTGCTGCCTTGGCATGAGTATTCCCAATACAAATCTCGTGTGCTGTGTGCTGGTCCCTTCACTCTCCGTGTACCTCGTCTCTGCACTACAAGCTCGTTCCTCCACCTTTGCTTTTCTCTCCTACCAAAGAATCTTGCTTCATGTATATGGTTAAATCTCTTTGACCTGTGGATCTGGCATGAGCACATTTCTAGACCCAGCTCACCAGTTAATAGCTTTTCCAATGAGTTATTTTGCTTCCCCAGAGAATAAACGGGTCCCACCAGAAGAAATGTTAGTTTTGGGGAGACTTGTCCATGCTACCTCCCTGCAGGCACTTTTCCCTTCCGCCTGTTCTTGCCTGTTTCCCAATCCATACCTGCAGGGACACCCATTGAACCTGCCCACACACGGTCACACAAAATGGGGCTTTCACAACAAATCCGTGTTATAGATCGGAAATGTCAGGACCAGCTAAACAAGGTGGTGAGTTTAAGGCACTTCGAATAACCTACTTGTAAACAGAAAGCGGTGGCTGACCTTACCTGTGGCAGAGCTGACATTTACCTATAAAGCCATGACTTAAGATTGCTTAGAGACACTTAGCTGGGCATTTCCTAACCTTTACGGAGTTGAAACCTCGGTCCTGAGTCGCTCTTTCACTACAGCGTGTGGGAACCCATGCACCTTTGCTCCCCTTTTGTTCCCAAAGATCTGCGTTTCAGCAGCTTGTTATTTTGTCAGGATTTGGGATAATAAAAACCTTAAAAACAGGCCTGGGGGCTATGGCTCCGTGATCACTGGAGTCTGCTCTGCCGTAAATTCCCTTCTCAAAACAAAACAAAATCAAGCAAAAGCTAAACTAGCTAAATTTGCCATGACGGTAACGTCCTTTCACGAAGATGCTAAAATAAAACTCACTCAAAATCCATGTTTGCCGTTCGTGCCTTTCCAGAGTCAAGACGGCTCCATCTTCTCCATGCAACATATGCACAGCTCTTCCCATGGAGGTTTTGGTGCAAAACGAGGGATTTTAGTGAGCCTGCGCCAAAGGCCCTGCTGTGGTCATGTATTTGCTCCTGTGCAGAAAAATTACAGAATGAACTTCAAAATTAATTGAAAATGAATCTTTAGGCCTCCCCAAAATCTCAGGCGACCACTGCAGAACATGGAGAGCACTTTTATTCATAGAGCACTTTTATTTTTTATTTATTTTCCCCTGAGACAAGTGGTCGCGCCTGTGGGGAAATGACAGTATAACGCACTAAAACTTGGGGCCGCCGCTGCAAAACGTGGCGATCTCTCTAATTTAGTTAGTTACATTTATCATTTATATGTCATTTATCATTTTAGTTAGTTACATTTATCATTTATTTATTTTGTTGGGGTGGCTGGGGACTTCCCAGCCCATTTTTGGTGCGTTTCGCCCACCTCGAGGACCCGCCGCCTCACGGCGCCGCCATGGCCGCCGCGGGGGGCTGTGCCGGGCGCTCCCAACCAAGCCCGCGCAGCCTTTGGTTCGCGTCCGCCGCCCCAGCGCCTTTTCGGCCCGCGGGCAGGCGGGCGGCACTCGCCTCCTCGAGCGGGGCGGGCCCGGCCACTGTTTTATCAATATTTACGGATAATTTTATTTCTTTAATACCTGACTCCAACCAGGGCCTCACTGCAAGACTTGGGCTCATGGACAACACCAACCAGCTCTGCTCCAACTCTCTACGAGCTTCCCCCTTTCCCAGCGTTATCCCGGTGGGATGTGGGCGCGAGTCCTGCACTCAAGGCAACCTCTGGCTTTTTTCCACTTTCCACTTCCATTCACGGGCCAAACTTTAGAGTCCGGAGAGAGACACCCTGGGCATCCTTCAAACAGACTTCATGATCCCTAGAAACTGCATCCATCGCCAGGGCAGCGCCCACCCAGCTGCTCGTGCGGGCTCCACATAAACAAACAGATTTGGGTTTAATCACTTTAAAGTGGTTAACCACTTTATTGACATTTATACATGTTAGCAAACAGAAAAACATATACGTATATATCAAAGCAGTAAGTCTGGAAAAAGATCTCACTGCATCACTATGCAAAACATAACTTTTTTTTTTCCCTTTTTTTTTTCTTTTTTTGCTCTACTAAAGTTGCCACAGGGCAAAGTACCGTGAGGAAGCAGCACAGCTGTCCGGAATGCACTTGAGCTGCGAGTGCAGGATCGGAACGATGCTGTGGAGGTGGAAATATCTCAAGGAAAAATATAATAGCGGAAAACTCAAAATTCAGAATTGGACTCAGAGTTCAAGTGCGTTTTTATAGCGGAACGCAACCAGGCAAGCGGCGGGAGCACCTCCTCGCTGGGGTTACGCGGCTGGGCAAACGCTGCTCTGAAGCGGAGCTGCTGCTTCGGGGAGGGAGGGGAGGGTGCTGCAAAATATTGTGACAAGGGGAGTGCTCTAAGTGAGGATAAGTTGGCATGATGAGCAGATGGAGTATTCAATAACAGGAGGTTATTAATACTGCAGCTTGGTATTCTCCGCGCTGCTCCGTGAAGGGATTCATATGCTTGCTCTTTTCCTTTGCTGATTGTGCACAGATGAAGAGCGAGGCCTGCTGTAGGTAATGCTGTATTATTTCCCTCCCTGCACATACGCAAAAATCACAAATTGATGTCTCTGGGGAAGCAGTACGGGCTGGATCCTCGGCTGATTGCACCCGGACCAACTGCGTTTCTTTCAATAGGGGCAGAGTGATTTGCACCTGCTGAAGGAGAGGGGTTATCTGACCCTGTCTCCCCAGTCACAAGGTCTCTCCACCCCACTCTGGCAGCTGCTGAAGGCACCTGCTCTATAGAATAAACTACCAGGAGCCCCGGGATGAGCAAGGAGCAGCGCCCTCCCTCCCGGCGCAGCACAACGCGCGCACCCAGCTCGCCCTCAGCAGGCGTCGAGGCTCCGCGTTCCCCGCTCCCCGCACGGTTCTCGTGGCCTAGTTTTGGGAACGGGCTATGAGAAAATCCCGGTCAGAGCAGCTGTCTGTGCTCAGGCCGGCAGCTTCCCCCATCCTTTTACCTCCTCTGTTCTCAACTTCACCACTGAGGCGCTCAGCATTTAGTCATCCTCACATCTTTGGGACTATGTTTCGCACAACCCACAATACAAGTGATTTTTTTCCCCCCTCACAAAATGCAACAATTCCCATCCTCATATCCCATTTTGGCACTGCTGTCACTGAAACTTTTTTTAAAAAACAATAATGCTACACAGCTGGGTATCCCTTTTTTTTTTTTTTTTATTCTCACTAAGAATTGTTGCATTTTCAAAGCCACCAAACTGTTTCTTGGCTTCCTAAGAGTCAGCTGGATGAGCACATGTGCTTAAGACAAAATGCATTGTTTTAAGTATATGTGTTAACAACCACATGTATAAATTAAGTACAACTTTTATTCCCCTCAGAATGTCTAATCCTAAGGGCACGACCTCGGGCTTTCACAAATTAGATATATTAGGGTACGATATCTTTAGCAGATGTGACTTTGAAGTTCCTGAAAGAGGAAGTTTTATTGTTGTATCATCTAAGTACTGAGCCAAGAGACTTGCTGAACGCTCCCTCAACTGAATAATGAGATCCTACAGTGTTCTTACATCTAGATACAGAGGTTGTTACTTGCACACAATTTTCCCTTACGTTGTCACTGGAATGAGTGCTGGCTGTGCCAGACATGTTCCTCTCTACTTCTTTATCAACACGCACCACCCATGCGCAGGTTCATTACGATAACTTTAGAGACCATCATTTTAAAACCTTTGTGCATTTTAAAATCAAAATGTAAGATTATATTTCAATGGAATATAATTACTTTTGAAGATAGTAAATCTTGCAGGTGCTATTAGCAGAGCCAAAAAGTGATTTCTGTCGGAAGAAAAGGAATAGCCGAATAAAGCAGGCCTAACATTTAAGCTTTATCTTTTTAGTGTGTAATTACAATCAGTCAATGCAATTTAATAGAAAAAAATCAGGAAAAAATAATTTGTTTGGATTTAATCATTTCCTTCTTTCATTCAAATCCTGCAAAACTTTTATTAATAAAGTACACACAGAGATCAGTCTTACTTTCATTTTGCAATTGCATATTATAATTAGAGCTTCTATTTTCTGTGTAACTTCCTCTCTGTCAAACTCCCTGCTAGAGCAAGTTACTGCCTTCTGGTTGGTGTTAAAGAGAACGGCTACTCTGGAAAATGATTTTCAGCAGGTTCTAAGAGGAAAATGAAAAAAAAAAAAAAAAGAGTAATTGACCAAAGGGAGGCATTTAGTCCTTAAGTCAACGCAAATGTTAAATCAAACAGAGAACCTTCATCTACTGCAGCAAAAAAAGTTTGCTGAAGAATCAAAGTAGTAGATTAAAGTTCCATATAATGAACAAGAAGCTCTTCTGTGTCAAATATTCAAAGTCATTCATTCTGGAAATGTCGGATACGTGTTGCTCCTTTCTCACAGCAGAATGGGTCTACTAGCTCTCTACTGGAAATAACAGCCATACAAATCGGAAAAGCTTCCAGTGTACTCAATGAATGGAAGAATAAATTCCTTTCAAACCAGTGAACACAAAAAGCCTCTCTCCTCTGATGTTATCTGTATTAAGTGACTAAGGGATACTCTTCTTGATCTTACCCTCTTCATATAAGTGCTAAAAACACGAGGACTGGGGTGGAATTAAATCCTCTGCATTTCCTGGTTATCATGAAATGAGAGGTATCGTTTTCCATCTAGTCAAGAGGAGTTAACAGACCATTTCCAGGAAGGTCTGGGCTCTCGCTGAAGAGAAAAAGAAGATACAGATGAACAGCAGAAAAAAAAAAAAAAAAAAAACCCTATTGAGAACCATTAGTAGATGTCGGCCATTGTCCATCTGTTCACAATGGAATAAATCCAGACCTGAGGAACAACTGCAACCTGCCCCATATGGCTCAGTCCCTTCTGTGCTGCCAGGGCTTCTTTGGGGATTTGACATTGTGCGAGGTAAAGGAGAAACAGCACAATGTGTGTTCCCAGGAGCCATCGGCTGACTCCCATCAAAGAACAAAAACCGTGTTTGTAACTCGGAAAGTTTTCTCCTCTCACCTGTCTGAAATCCTGGACCTCACTTGAGCTCGTCTAAGTTAAGAGATGCTGCGCACAGGCACCGAGCAGCAAGGAAGCCCTCAAAAAAGAGACCTGTCCAGATGAGTTCAAAGTCGATTTTCTATTACAGAGCAAAAATAGATGTTCTTTGTGATGATGCATTCTGTATGCAAGGGAGCAAAAATAAAAATGACACATATATAATAAAGCCTCCTAAAGGGACCAAATGACTTAAAAGTTTGCCACAGATTCAGTAACCATCTCTTTGGTGGTAATAATTCAGCTAGTTATGTGAAGAATAACTAAGCTCAATAACTGTCCAGCGGCCTAAGGAGAACCAGGAGAGATTCCAGGGGATCTTCCTACTGATATATCTTGTTTACAGCCTCAGGACAATCTGCTGAGAGACTGAACGGATGCAGAAAATCAAATGAGGAAGCAATGTGCAAGATGTGCATTCAAGTCGGTGCAATCAAGGACAAGTCTGCCCTGTTTCTGAAGGAAAGGCGAGCGCTGTTCAAATTGCATCTCTGCTCCAGCTCTCGGGCCATAAGGCCATAAACATTGCCAATGTTATTCCATACCTACACTAATTAGCTCTGCTTGGAAGTGGCATTTATTATTTTGGGCATGGCACCATGCTAAAGTAGCGGTAGGTGGCATCTCTACAAGCTGTTGATACTTGTTTGAAACACCTACCACAAAAGTGAGGATCTCAGCAGAAATATTCAGGAAGGCTTGATCTGCAATAGGGGACGAAATCAAAGCAAGATCTTAGTAAATATTTATCTACAGACTTCTCTCTCCAACTAACCAAGAGGATCCCGGACCCAGGGATGCAAGCAGTGTTTGTCAAATGAGACTTTCGTTTGCTGCCAAGGACCTGGAACGCAGCTGCGCAGCAGGATTACACACGCTTCTGACACTGAAGCTAACTCCTGCTCTGTGAAATCTGCTTCGGATGATTACAAATTGTCAGCCTTGATTTTATCTTCTCCCAAATTAAACCACTGCCAGGTTTGTACTCTTGCAAAATACTGCATTACCAGCACGAGCACCCAACCCGACAGTACGAAAATGATTCATTAGTGAGTAAAAAGTAACCCCCAGTCACACCAGTTCCTGCAACACGTACGATTCTCCTTGGCACTGCCCCTCCTTGCCCTGACCAATGGAGCCCACGCACAATTTGAACCTGCCGATGCTGCAATGTGTCAGTAGGCAGCATTTGTACAACATCACTCACGTCACTGGCACCTTGAGTAACCCGCGCGTTGCACAGCAGCTACAACAAAAGACAGAAAACGTTTGGCACATGAGGAAACCTCAACACATTTTTGTGAACACAGTTAAGATCTATCCACAGATCATTATTTGAAAACTGGAATGGACTATAATAATAATAATAATAATAAAAACAGTTAAAACTTACACTTTTTAACTCATTTTCTTTGATTTTATGACAAGAATAATATATCCAGAAATTTGTAATAAAAATTGTGAAAAAAAGTATATAAACTAATCACCATGAGCACCCCTTTGTGCTCCAAACAAAACAAAACAAACAAAAAATCCCAGCAAAATCAGAGCAGAGAAAAACAGCAGCAAAAATGAGACAGGCAGGAGAGGGGAAAATTAATTCCATAGTTATAATATATGGAACAATATGCAGCCTAGGCAACCCATAATAGTAAATGGTGGATGACTTTAGAATAGCAAAAAGAAACTTGTAAGATTTCATGAAGAAGTAAAATACACCACAGTCTAGAGAAACACATTTTATATGCTGTTTGCCTGCATATATCTAGCAACATACTGGTATTTTTATGTCCCTGCTGCATGCCGTATACGTTCTTTAATGATCAAACCCTTCACAGGCAGTTATTTTGGGGTACAGCTCCTTTACTAAACCAAAATAAAGATAAATGCTTCTGCAAATCTATTACTTACCCACTCGCAAGATTTAAATCTTGATAACCAAAAAGGAAGCTACAAGAAACCCTTATCACTAAACGTAACTCCTAAGATAAAATTCCAATCTTTAAGCGCGTCGGTTTACATGGTAATTTACAGGGTGAGGCAGTAACTTTATGTGTATTGAAAAAGTTCCCTTTGTACTGCTGAATGACATAAAAGAGCAGCAATCTCAGAAACACAGCCTGATCAGTGGTATGCTGCAGTAATACACCGCACAACTTGCCTGCAGAAGTGGATTCAAATCGGTGCTGATGAGTATTATCAGATTTGCTGTTCCATTTATTGCCAAATACCTTGCCTTACGGACTACGGCAGCATTTCAGCACGTGCATGTTATGATAAATGGTATTACTTAAAGATTATTGCATGAAATTACCAAAGGCCCTAGCGTGTTACATTAAAAAATGCTGTAGAGATCTCAATCTCCTAAAAATGTTTGCTAAGCAGTTGTCTTTGAAACGGGTTAATTCTTCTGACTGGCAAACAGTGTCTGACAGAGACGTTTTGCTGAACAGGTATCCGAGCACATCAGAGCTGTTGTCCTCCTGGGTCTTTAGGGAACTCCATCATCTCTCAGCACTGTACCTCCTGGCAGCAGGATGCCTGCTGCAGGTACCAAGTGGTTACTGTTGTGCGGGACAGACACTGGCAAGGCCGCTGCGCTGGGATGTCGCGATAGTTGTGACTGGGGGTACCACTGGGAAGAACCCGTGAGAGTTTTTCATGAGCTATAAGCAGAAGGGACTAAAATAAACACAAACCCGCCTGCGAGAGCTTTAGAAGCTACATTTCATAGCAGAGAGAGAGGAGTAAGTAGGACAGAGTTGTATTTGAGCCCTAAGCATTCCTGTGACTGGAACAAGAGTACTCACTGCTCACAGAATCAGCTTTTATTATTTTGTATTGATCTAGGTAGCTAAAAGAGCAATCACGGGACATGCTTCCACATCGCTATGGGAAGAGTAAAGTTCTGCAGACACGCTGCTTCCGTGTCTTTGTGAACAGACTGCGCTCTTCAGTAAAATGACTTCATACACCTTACGAGTGACAGAAGTTCTATCACAGATACCTACGTTACCTTATGAACATTAAATCAGCTAGTGGAGGCTACAGACAACCGAGCTGGAGTAATAAGCAAATGTATAGAGATAAATGAGTATAAATAATTAATTAGCCTTTCCCGAAAGACCTGGAAACGAGTGAGAAGAGTTTGCGTATGGCTGTGCGGGGCTGATCTCCAGCTGAAGTGGCTTCAGAGACCCGTGACCCAGAAAGGTTAAAGTTGAGATCTTTCCCAGCGGCTGCACCTACGCGATTACCATTACAGAGAAACCTACAGCAGAGGGAACACTCACAAGTGAGGAACGAACAATAATTCATGTAGATAATAAATAATCCGAGGGGGAAAGCCCTACTTTGGTTCAAATAGAGTATTTGAATGTTTTTGCTTGTAATCGCTGCTGACTTCTACAAAATATAGAGACCCTTCTACAAAAAATACAGAGAGGGAAGGGAAGAGTTTTGGTTTCTTGCAGTTTTACAATGACAAGAGGAGTCAGGGGTTCTCTGTCTGTTTCTGGAGCTTTCCTGACAAGTGACTTCCAATTGTGCTAAAATCTATGGATGTCTTGAGATGTCGACAGATGTCTGCACGGCCCTAGGCTGAGGTCAAACTCATCTCATTTGTGACCTAAACCGAGTCTCCTGCCTCCCCTAAAAGAAAAAAAAGGGACAGGCACCAAATAAATTGTTTGCTAATTTATCTACAAAAACGTTCTTGTTAATTTTTAATCTACTAATGCATACACACATTTCTGTAACATATGGCCAACATGATGAACACTGAGCGGAAATATTTTTGCTCATCTATCACTACTAGTCCTCACAGTGTAATTATTCTCTCTGATACTATTACAGGGCAATTGTCTGTTATTTCCCAAACATCGAACTACACCTTTCAAAACTCGTGCTTATAGCTCATTTCAAAAGCACTCTGACTCTACTACATATGGGAAATGGCTGGAATTTATATAAATTTTACATAAATCCGTATTTCTTGACAAATGCATGAGTTTTGGGTTCTTTACACGTCCAAAGCAAAATGCCATGTTCACACTGACATCATTTCTACTGCTTAGGGGAAGGAAAAAAATTAGGTCTCTCAAAGCTCGAGGCAAAATACTACAATGGATAACAAATATTCCTTGTATGTACATCAGTGGAACAACTGGCTCCTTTGGGCACTGCCTCTATGCTGCTAGGCACAGAATAGACTCAGAGAAGATTTTTTGCTAGAATCAGCTCATGTGGATACGCAATATTCAGACAGCTTATTATACAATTGTTGCTACCTGCTCCCTGAGATGCATTTTTTGCTTAAAATCACCATCAAAACCCCCTTATGCTACCAATAAACCAAATGTGAATATCTATATTCATTGCACAAGGGATTTCTCTTTAAAAAAATAGATAAGATAGGATGAGTAGATACAATTTGTTTTTGAACTTTTCCGCTTTGATGGCTGCAGGGCAGTCTGCATTTCTACATAATCCACTGGCACAATCACCAGTGTTTCCATTCTGCTCTTGGAAAAACAACAACAAAAAAGAAAGAACGAAAAAGAAAAAAGGTTTTTGTATAGGAGCATTAGTAGTTCCGCTTGCCCTGTGGCAAATGGGGAAAATATGTCAATGTGAATTATTGTACTGTCTCTGTGGATCAAGATTTCTCTTAGTACTTTCAAAATTCCACTAACAGAAACAATTGCTAAGAGCATTTGCTACTTAGGCTGCAATGCTGGAATCAAATCAGACGCTAGGATCAACTAATGCTAATATTATCTTTCGTATTGATTTTTTCCCCCTATGTTAACGGAGGAAAGAAATAGCTAAATAATTTTAATTGGAAAGAGCAAGATATCGCTCACACAAACAATAAGAAAAGATTCAACGACTTCAAATCCTCAGCATAATTACAAAAGGAAATTTTGCACTGTTTATAGTATCAAAAAAATAAGAACTTCATAGTTTAGTGTTATTGCACTCCATTCCGACACAATGAAGTTTTACTACGTCTCTATATTCTCCTTACAAGCAATACAACTTACACTGGGGAATGTAAGTCCCTTTTTAACAGAAATTGAGAACACCCACAGATATGCATCAAAAAAAAAATCCAATTCTATGCAAGTGTGACGTTCCTAGCCCAATATTAATAAAGAGATTTCATGTCTATTTTCTCTATCAGGATGTTATTCCACAAGTATTTATTAAATTCTTTCTTGCATGTCCTTTGTAATACCAGATTCCAGATTATAGTCTGTATTAGGAGTATAATTATGGTAATTAATTGGTCACTGTGCAGATCTGGTAGGAAAATTTGTTCCTACGCTTCTTGGTCAGGCAGAAAAACAACATAAAAAAAATCAAGAATGAACAACTAATAAAGCCCAAATGACCCAAACATGCATGTTATTAGGCATGTCTACCAAATAGCAAACTATTGGCACTAGAAAACTATCTTTATTGATTCTTACACTGCATTCATTACCACGATTGATGAACATTTAACAGAAATTCCAGTAACAGGGGTAAAAAAGGAGACCTTTGCAGGGCGGCCAAGTTAGTACCACATGACATTTTGAATAAAAAGTGAGCACAGTACAAGATTGGGATTAAAAAAACCCAAACATATCAAAACGATTAAGAATCAGCTGACAGATCTTAGGAAGCATTTGTCACAAAGCTCTCCCCCTGAACAGAGATGCTTCTGATGGGTATGTGTCATCATCACCAACAACATGGACAAAGATATAAAATCTTTGCCAAAATGACTGTGAATATCACAAAAACGATAATTGCCTGTAAAAAATAACAGCAATGACACAATCATACAGTCATTTTGGACCCCAATAAACAAGGGTCACAGAAACAAAATGTGCTTTAATAAAACAAAATGAAAAGCTCTGTTATTAGAAAAAGCATCTACTGTCACACTGACAAGACAACTTCATCCTAGATAGCTGTGATCCCGACGGTCCAGCCAACACGTAGCTCCCTATGAGCTGCCAAGTACCACACAGGAACAAGGACAGGGAAAACTATAACTAAAAGTATGGAGAAAATGTTTACTATTGTAGATAGGGTTACTGCAATTGATGGTAAAATATTCCTACCAGCTATGGTATGCATGTTTTCTATGCTGAGAAGTTGAGAAGGGTGTAAAAATTAAAATTCTGGACTGGAGAAAATGGCTTAAAGACCATGGTGTATTCAACGTGTTCAAATTAACAGTCTTTCTTTGTAGGAAGAATTACCAGATACTAAACGACACCCTAATTTTATCACTAAAATACGCATAATAAGAACCAGTAGCTACACGCTGAATGCAGGAGCTTCACTTTAAAACTTTAACTTCTAGCATTTTTTTCTTAAGTGGATGTTATTCATTGTACTGTCAAGGGCTATGGCAGTGTTTTCATCTCTTGAATATCTCAAGACAAAATGCTTTCCAAAACATAAACATCACTTCAGTTAAAAATTTGGGGCTCAATTTATCAGGGATATACATCATACAAAGTAGTTGAAACTAACCTCAAATTCCTCCTGACCCTATGCTCTGTAGAGTTATAGCTGACCAAAAACTTAAAAATCCACTCACCAGTGGCTATTGCTCTGCTTGCATGAGCAGAACTGATCATCTCAGTCTTTCCTGGGGCGTCGTCTACTGACATAAATCTCTCGGTGCTCACGCTGGTCCCACTGATAATACTAAAGACAGGGTAGACGGATTTAAGATGGCCTTTAAAAGGAAGCCCACACCACATGTGAAACAGCAAACTCAAGGACTTTCAGTACTATATTATCATCAAGTTGTTTTTAAAAGCTAACTCAGCTTCGGCTGGCAGAGGTGTTTTCTGTGAATGACGGTCCTACGGCATTGCTTCTTAGGTTCCAATATTACCACCATTTTTGGGGGGCTTAGCTCAGCAGGCACCTCTTTGAGCAAAATATCTTCTCTATGCACTGCAAGGTTATATTTGTGCGTGACATGTAGAAGTGGATGTTGCCAATCAGCTTTTGGTACTTAAGTTGCTGACGCTTTAATTGATGACACAACTATTTGGTCTGCAAAAAACACTGCATAAGATGGAGCCTAGAGGAATTCAGCTGGCAAGTGCTTTTGTGAAGGAACCAGGGCGTCTCAGCCGGGAGAGATTAGAAGGATTAAGGCACTAGCCAAGATTCAGAAAAATTACAATCAGCTTCTATCTCATCACCGACCTCCTATGATCCTTGTCGTCCTAAATCGTTTCCATTCTAACTATTCAGGCTTCTCATCTTTAAAATATGTATAGCATTCACTTATGAAAACACCCATGTTTCCTGTGAGAGCAAATCCAGATGTTCCAAAAGAGCTGAAGAGTTATTTTGGGAACTGTCTAATGAGCCCATAAACAGGTACATATTCACCACTGGTGTTAAGTCTTAGTCGCAAGAGCAATAGCTCATCGTTCTGGTTTGGAAGAACATATGTAAAGGTCAAACTGCACAAAAGAGGGGTTTGCAAGCACCACCTACAGCAATCTCACATATTCAGAATCATGTGCAGATTTTAACAGGCTCCTTTGTCTTCCCCGTGGTGCTGAAAATGTTAATGGTACGGGAAAAGTAGAGCTGAAAATGGTCTTTTGTAAAGTAAAGGGACCTGACAGGTCTAGAGTAGGAAAAATCTTACTGTCATTTCAACACAAAAATGCAGTAGGAAAAGAAAACATTTGGGAAACAAAACTGTAGAACATGATAGTAGAATTCTCTTGGGTAAACCCATAAAATATGACCGAAATAGTAATATATTACTCATTTGGAGACATGGAGTATGAAAAGTAGAACTTAAGATGAATACAAACTCTTCTGTTACTGAAACATTTCCACAAACAAAAAAGTTTCTGTTTCTGGAATTGGAAAGAAAGGTTGCACAACCCAAGTCTGTTTGAGAGATATATATATATATATTCTTTTTTTTTTTTTGGTACTGATAGATGTATGTACGTTGTATGAAAATGAAGTAAAAAAGTGTGTGTAAGCCGCACATCCCCTGTAAGGTAACACTGCCTTCTCCCGAGATGAAAGCGACTGGATATCACACGGATTGCCGAGAGCAAGAACCTGAAACTGCTCCAGTTAAACTGCACTTGTCAATAATACACGGCAGTTCCGCCACCTGCCTTTATTCCCACCTCATCCTTATTTTGAGCCTTATCCTGCAAGGACGGGCAACCATTTAAGTCAACGTGCCCCGCTGGTGCTGCCTCTGAAGCCCCCTCGCTCTGTCCCTTCCACATGCACTGCTACAGTTTCCATAACTGGTTCTATTTAGCTCATTTTTTTTCTGTATTCCAATTTATCTGCAAAATCAGAAAGTAATTTTTTTTTCTTTACAGACCAAGCTTTGACTCTACTGAAATTACTGAACATTCTGCTTTGACATGGAATAAGACGCTGAAGTTTCAAGTATAATTTTTAACTTTTTATTTACTAGGTAAAATAACAATTAATTCAGGCTAATTTCTGATTCACAGAACTCTGAAAATATGATGGACATGAAACAAAAATCATTGTTATTCGGATAGCAGTCTTCAGGTGATCATGAATGATTTTCAATAAAATAGATCTGTATTTTATTAACATGCTTGGTATAGCTGAAAAAATAATGCACACTCTCATAAAATAAATACTTATTTAGCAATTGTGTATATTGCTATGGATATTGCCAACTTTAAAATTTACAATATAAGTTATTCAGATTTTCAGAAAAAAAACACAGATAATTATAACAACCTTCCACCACACATCATTTTTGCTATTTAGTAACTCCTTCTAATCAACACCAGAATATTTTGCTTATCAAGACCTGCCACAACAGCAAGAGGGTAGCGAAGCTCCAGGCACTTGTTCCCCCTTCTCACGAGAGCTCAGCAGTATCCAACACTTCTCCCTGTTTCATACTTAAACTGATAATTGGTTAATATTAACTAGTAAATTCTCTGTCTGCTAAAAGAACTCCCAAGAGCATTAATAAATTTCATGGGGAAATCAAATCTGCATTCCCCTTGTCATAAACTCCATATTCAAGTAAGTGTGTTCAGTCAAGAGCTGCACGTACCAACTCTTCTTCAACTGCTTCTTGGTGAAGCCCTCCTCTAGAATGAGGTGAGCAGCGTTCAGAAAGACATTCCTCCTTTGAAAGGGAACATATTGGACATATAAAAAGCTACATCTTGATATCTACTGCTCTCTCCTCATTTATAAAGCCAGTCATTCTATCAGAAGAGAATCAGCTGGGCAGCTGGACTCGCTCCCTGATTTTTGCAGGGACTGCAGTGAGGCTGCCCCGTTCCCTGGACTGACCCTTCTGAGATGGCTGCAACATGTGTGAGGGCATCTCCAGTGAGATCTCAGGGTCCTCTCCTCATCTCTAACCTTCCAAAGTTGACAGACTGTGGCCTTGCAAAACACTGCAGCTCCATAAAGCACCAGGCATTGGCTCCTGCTTACCGAAGTGGGTCTCCTAATACCTGTTCTCTGCACACTGGGATGGAGTTTCCTGAAAACAGTGTAGTAATTCTTTCACAGATCCAACTTACACATAAAATTTCCTGGACAATTAAATCTAATGATTTATTCCAACATTATATTGAAAACAAGTTTTTTTTTTTTTTCACTTTTTCTTTTTAAGAAAAGCCTAACTTCTGAAATGTAAGCACGTATTATGGGACTTGGATGAAAACATGTTAGTAGCATTTAAAGACTTACAGGGAGTGATATTATAGTAAGAAGAGTAAGACTCCTAAAATTTAATTTGACTGTTGCTTATGCCTCTTCTTAAAATCATTTCTATGCTAAACAATAAAAGCAATGTTGTGGCTCTAGATATTCACAAAAAAATACTCATTTGGATTCTTTTAAGTGCAATACAACTTGAGCAGTTAAAAGTAATCCAAATTAAGCAGTATTTCTGACAATCTCTCTTCTCGCAGCTGCAAAAATACCATCGTTCCTTGGTACACTTTGTATTTTCAAAAACACTACTGTTAAGTATGATTTTAGGACCATTGTTATATATAGTATTTTAGTAGTAATTACACAAGCACAAGCAAATACATGGTATTTTAAAATGTGCTGATGGAAGCAACTTCTTTTTTTCTTTCTTGCATTCATTACAACAGTAATATGGATATTTTTCATGAATATGGACCTAATTTCTGAAAGTTATAAAGGCAAGCCTTATTGCTTAAATATAGTCCACACTGCTAAATATTGCTATGAAATGAAGATAGCTTAAAACTCTATGATAAAGTATGTATGATAGTAAAATGATTTTTAAGCATTTTACTTCAGTTAAATAAAATTATAATCTTTTCCATATTTTAATGCCAAATAAACTACCCTAGAGATGAAAAATGTGGTCAGATGATTATCAAATATTTGTTCATAAATAATGGATAGAAATATTATTATACTGATGACATAGATATTAATTTGATAGCCTTTTCATTCCTAATCACTAATCTCAGATAATTTTTTCAAAGTACATTTCACACAAGTGTTTTTGACACTCATCATCTCAAACCACACAAATCAAGTCACAGGAGTACAGCCCCGAAGTGCTTCTGGTATAAAATCACTAATGAAGTGGGGCAAAAAAAGGGGGAAAAGTATGCCAATGCGGTTTTATACTTGAAATCAGCACACCTGTAATTAGTAGCAACGTGTCCATGAACAGGTTGCAAGTAAGACTTCCCCACTTGCATTTTAGCCAGTCAGCAGGGGTGCCACACAGAGAGCTTTGGAAGTTAAAATGAACTACCCGAAAATTCAGACATTTCTGTAAGAAGATAAGAGACAAAAAAAATCACCATTCTGAAGTATCATTTCTATGTCCTACTTCTGATGGAGGTAGCTGCAAGACACCTGTTTCATTCTGATGACAGAAGACAGTTAACCTCAGTTGAGCTGATCTTCTCCATGAAGAAGTGGAAGGCAAATCTGAAAATTCCCGTGACAATTTCTGATAACACACCTAGATTTCTGCTTTCTGCTTATTCAGTAATTCGACTGTGAATTAGTCTTTTTTTTTTTAAAGAAAATTGTGTTAATTTGTAAAACAAAAGCAATTCTAGACTTCCATTGAGCAATTCTTGACTTCCATGACCCTACACATATTACTAGTGATTCTACCACTGGGTAGTTTTGAAACTGATGCTCGGGTGTTCCGTGCCAGATCAACCCCAGCAAGATGGTTCCCAAACCCTTGGAAAGCCCCTGTAGAAGCTGCCAGCCCAATAAAAATCACTTCCTTGTGGCCTTGGTACCCTACAACATTGGGCCACAGTATCACAGCCCACATAACTTAAGTTTATTTATCCACTGGAAAATAATGAGTCTTTCCACTCCCCTATTTACAATATGCATTCGACAAAGAAAATAATAAAGTTAGCAATTTCTGCCTTTGCTTTTATAACACCAATATTTCAATGCCAAAGGTTGCAAAGATGATGAGCTGATTTCATGTCAACAGAGACTGATATGAAACGGAGATACCCTTCCTGTTATCACATGCAGTGGAATAATCTGCCTGATTTTGAACAGGAAATTTGTGTACATGGTCATTCCATGCTCAAACTAAAGGGAAGGGGGATACAGTTGGGTTGTTTGATTAAAAAGGCAAGGAATCACTTCTGGAAGTAAAAATTTGGCTCTCTCCTGAGCAACTGGCCTATTTGGAAGCTAAAAGATCTAAAAAGGCAGTGATCTTCTGCTTACAAGGATATAGCAATTACTCAAATAGTGACTTACTGCTATTGCACAGGCCCAGAATGCAGCACTCTAGCTGCAGACCAGAAACACTTTGTGCCAGAAATGGTATAAAGCAAGCGGGAAAGGAGAAGACTACTAAAGGCTTTGCAATGTAAGTACTTCAAGCAAAATAAAAACAAACACTGTCCTCATGCTTCAGACACCAAATGAGCTCAGACCAGCAGCAACCAGAGAGCCTCTCTCAAATCTCCCGCATGAAGAGACAGCTTTGTAAACACAAAAGGAAACATGGAGAGAAGAAAAAGGGCTTGGGAGCTCAGAAGTTGCCCTTGCTGCTGGGCTGAGAAGGGCTCACTGCCACTAAGACACTGCTTTGGATTAGATGGGATTAGAGGCACCTAAACCTATAGAGCCGATGAAGGGAAACAGAAGGCTACAAAACCCGTGCAGTGACACTTTGCAAAAACAAAACCCGTGTTTAGGTAATATGGACAAATTCGATGGAGGCAGAGAGACCATCTCAAGGAATATTAACAACTGTTTATCATTACTCTAGAGACAGAGGCATTACATTTTAATTGCTAACCATTATAAGCATATAACAAAACACTTCTAATAACTGAAAGTACAAATGTAATGATTAAAATATAGTTAATCTTACTAAGTCCTGTGCTACTCCAATGCAAGGAAGTAATTCTTTTCCTAAATTATTTACTAGACATTTGCAAGAGGCAACATCTCTTGACGCTGCATGAGCCATCTCCACTCAGATGTTTCCTCTCTTAACCTAACCAAGAGAAAACTAAGACACTGAACTAACACTGCATACCAAAAAAAAGTGTTTGCAAAACAAATACTAGTGCTGCTTCTCCTGAAACTCTCCGTGGATGCTAGTGCTGTGTGTGACATCTGAGAAATGTACAAATGACACATCTCTCTATACATTTCTTGCCAACTTCTGCAGTGTAAATGTAGGAAATAAATTATCAACAAACACAGGACTAACATTTTTAGTCTAGATTTACTGCTAATGCAATACAAAATGTAGATGTGGAATAAAATGCAACTGATATAATTAAAATATTTAAAACATTCATACCCATATTCATTACTCATATTCTGGCTAATATATCTTTTTTTCCTCAGACTTTGGAAGACATGAGGGGCATTCAAAGTTAGGCTGCAAAGTGCTAGAATATTTTTTCCATAAACTAACAAACTGAGTGATATTGAGTCATATTCAAGTGACAGAACTGCAAACAAATTTTAATGCAAGTACTGACGAGGACATATAAGCATAAGTATTTTTTTCTCAGAAATAAACTTGTTTCTTCAACTTAGAAAGAATTCCTCATCACACATCCCACCTGCATACACTAAATATTCAAGTTCCATCATTTTGAATGCTACTTTTATGACCTGAGTTCTTATTTCTTCTAATGGCCCATATTGTAAATCAATACAGAAATTCATGAAATGATAGTACTTTGAAGAAAAATAGCATTGATTGCATCAGAGAGCAAGAAATTTTATCTATTAAATAGAAGATGATGTGTGAGGGTCAAAAACTTAAAAATATTAGAAACAGATGGGAGAAGTACCATCAACAGAATGTGAAAAACTTAAATATTTTAAAATACTAATTAGAAATTACTAAATATGTGACATGTGTTTGATTACACTATAAAAACTGAGCGTGTGTGTGTGTATAAGAAATGCATAAACAATCACTGAAGTCTGTATATATTCCAAACATTTCTGACTATTTTGACATAAAGTAGCTTTATGTGAAAAGAAATTAAATCCAGTAACAAAATGACAATCAATGGCTTCTTTGCCACACAGAAAAATTCTAAAGATGACAAGTATTTTTTGTCATGAATTACCTTTTACCTGAAAACAATCCCCTGAAGGAGTAAACGTGCCATAAATTGCCTTGGGAAACACATCAATGCCTAAATGAAGAAGGACGGGGCACAGATGGGCTGCCCTAACAGGATTACCAAAGTGATCTGCTAGACCTGACTTGAGTTCACTTTCATGACAATACAGAACCCAAAGACTTCACGAATCAACCCATTATAAAGGTATCTATAGGTAGCGTTTGAATACTAGGAATGCAAGCTGACACCCCGAAAATATTCTCATCAAGACTGAGGTAAAAGAATATCTTCATAACCATTCATTACGACAGACCAAGAATAATTACTGGGATGGCTTCTGATTAACTGTAAGTGAAAGATGGCATCTGCCCATGGCTCAGACCTGTAGAATAACCCACCCAACATCATCACCTTTATAAACACACTCCAGCTGCCTTCTGCAACCAGCAACGTGCAGCACAGGCGGCTCCCAAGACATCTGTCCCCCTCTGAAACCCATTTCTTTACACACTCAGGCCCAGTTTTAATACTGCTCAACAGTCAACATGACTCTAAATACAATTTTTAAAATAAAAACTTGGCAAGACTACAAAGGATCACTTACAGGAAGGCATAATTCTCCAGGTGCTTTTGTAGCTTAGCACCACCAGACCTGAGAGGAGAGTGGTGTTTTTCTACACACCCAGCACCTCTTTCCTATGCCAAAACAAAAGAAAACAAACTGGAAATTGGCACTGCGAGTCATGTGGGACTAATAAAATGCACTTTATTTTCTGACCAAGCCAGCAACTACAAGGAGCTAAATGACCACAATAAAGTGCAATATACTTGTACTGGTAAAAAAACAAAATTTCACAGGATTTTTTAAATCTCCACTATCTCCCTGGCTTTTGTCTGCACCACGATGATTCTCTTCTGGCCAACTGCTTGGCCACCTAAGGCAGCAGACAGGCTGGCTTCTCTGAGGTGAGCAACAGACCAGACATGCTGACAAGAAGAGTCCATCTTGTTTTACTTGTTTACATGGAAAATTACAGTAAGAAATATTTATTGAGGATTATTTCTCATTTCTCTGTCTTTGGCCTTAATTTCTCTGCTGAGAGCTTGCCTTAAAAGCAAGTGCTATTCTAGTGTCTCTCTATTATATATATCACTCAAACTGGCAAATTCAGTTGTTGAAACTGCCCTGACTGTGCCCAACCACTTTAGCTCTGTTCACAAATACACTTAATTCCTATCATTATTATTCTCAAGTCTTTGTGTTGGTCCATTCTGTGTGTGTTTAAGGAGTAACGATGATAAAGCAATGCTGCTTCATTAAAAACAAGCTTTACAAATGTACTTTAGTAGTAGTTCATTTATAATTGTACCTAAGGTCAAGTTTTGAGCTCTTTCAATATTGTGTTAAAATCGGAAGGAATTTTCTATTACTTCTTATTATTTACATTGTGAAAATGTATTTTAAAGGTCACATTACTGACTTGTTCTGCTTCAAGGTAGTATTCTAGCAAAATTTTTTTTTACTCAGACTGTATAACGTCAACTGTATGTTACTATATTTTTATAACATATACAATACTGTATTTATTAAAGAGTAGCTATAATACCTTTGAGAATTTCTTGCAGGGAATGTATGCAAGACATACTGTTACCTTGCTAAAAGGATAAAGAAAAGTTACTTGCTAACTCCAGACTTTGTCTGCAGTTAGAGACAGCAAAATTGAGTAGGCTCCAAATGACATGCATCATTTTCTGGTTTCAGATATGCATCATTTTTCGGTTTCATACGTTAAATCTCACACGCACACTGATGGTGTGATTCCATTTCTGAGCCAAACCCCTTCTAGTAAAAAATGAGCAGATTTGTAGGTGTATATATACAAATTCTGTATTTGAGAAGACTGAAGCCTCCACATATAGTGGTAGCTACTGACACTGCAGTGGAAGACAAAGTTGGAAACCCTCATTTACTGCTACAAAATTGGCCAGCTGAAAAAGAGGATCTCTTGAACATTTTCTAGAGCAACCTATTATTATTTGTATTTCAATAACAACTAAATGTTCCAGCTGAAATCATAGCCCCATGGTGTGAACTCAGAAGAAGAAAGCGTCTCTTGTTAGGAAATAAATAAGAGGAAAGAGAAAAAGGAGGCACAATTTGGAAAAGGAGACAATTGAAGCAACTTGGCTGATATCAGAGCCGTCATTGGCCAAACCAATAATATAAAAATCAGCCTCCAAAACCAACACAGGTAGGACAAAGAAACAGGAATTAATCCCTCAAATTAGCATTCTACCAAGTGACAGATCTAGGCATCCCACTTGCTTGTTCACAGAGCTCCTCCAGCTCCTTAGCAGACTCCTACAAAAATGTGCTCCCTTAGCTTCCAAAATAATGAATGCCAGATAGTGGAAAACTATCACGTCTGTAAAATACAAGCAGTTTCCTTTGGATGAAATTAGAGGACCAAAATATTTGACTTTTTCTTTAAAACCTTTTTCTTCATGTCCTTCCTCGCTCCTCTGAAAATAAAAAGTACTTTCATAAAATAACATTTTTTTTTGTATTTTCTAGCCTTAAACCTATAATGACACATGAAACTACTCACAGACTAATTGCCAAAAGCCACTACAATCGCACTGTCAAGAACACCAAGCTAAGAGTAAAAGTTAGCACTGAAAAAAATATTTAAGTACTTCTAGTTCAGATAGTTTTTGTTGCCTTCCCTGTGGGTGAAGAGTTTTTACTAAGCAGCCTTCGTAGGAAACACTAATTCCTGGGGGCTCAATCATACTCGGAGCCCTGAGCACTGAAGGTGCTGGATGCCGGCAGAGCAGCCACATCCTGTGTTCCTCAGTTTTCCAAATCTGTGTAAATTTGGAGGCAGAAAACTAAAAAATTAAATTTCTAACATATAATTTAAATCATTATAATGGAAGAAATGGTGTCTGTTTTATCAACCATGGATTCGGCAGTGGCCTGATCACTACAGTGATACACATGGAACATTCAGGAAGGACCTTTTATGTACAAACCTCAGAAAATCCAACTTGACCCATTCCAGCACTACTGTCTACTTGGCAGGACAGCAACGAAGAGGAATGTTGCTGCAAGGCAGGAGCCTAAATCTTCTGGTTTGACTTTTCAAAATTCCGAAAAGGCACTTCCACTGATAGCGAACAGACTCTGAAGAGCAGCGTGAAAAAAGACAGAAATCAGTCTTTCACACAGCTGAAGCAAAACCAAGAATAGGTTGTGTTTCTGCCTCCAAATGAAGAAGAGTACTGACTTCTGGTATGATTAAAATATTACCATGTGTTGTCACTTTTCTATTGCCTTCAATTAATTTCCTCTCTGCCATCTCCAGATAAATGCTGGCAATCCACATTGCTCCATTCCATAAGCTGGTTTTCATTTCTGATTATTACAACATCTACAGATATGTTTGGGAGAGAGAGTATGATTTAAGAATAGTGTAACACTTCCAGAATGTATTGATACATAACTCCTATTTAATCGGAGACATTTTTTAAATTAAAAACGCATCAAATAAATAAGAAATAATAATAAAAACCCTGTGTGACTCTTGTCCAAAACGGCTCAAACTATACAATAAATCCATCCATAAACTATTTCTGCGTGAGTGACTCATGAAACAACTCCACCACGGGCACGCAGAATTATGTGTTTCCCTTTCAAGTAATAGCAAAACACATTGCGAAGGAAAGGTTAAGACTAACTTTCTACATAACTCTATGTACAAAGAGGTTTGCATAATGCTTTTAAATCAATGTATTAAAAGTAAACTCACTAAGTATCAAGCAATTGAGTACACAAGGCAAAAGAAATCTCCTGGAGCCTGTAAGGGGAGGAGAGGAGGCTCAGACGGCTGCCCACAACAGCTCAGCACCTCAGGAAAGAAGAGACTTCGCAGTGTGCAAACACCTTCCCAAACACGCACCGAGGTGACAGTAATTTACTGCTCGGGGATCACAAGGCAGACGATTGCCACATGGGAACTCGCAGCCAGTGGCTTCTCCTCCATGTCCAACCTGCCCCTACGCCACAGAGAGCTTTATGGAAAGGAGGACCAAGCTCCATGTTCCCACCGAGACGGATACACTTTTCTGCAATTCTTAGGATTTACTTTAAAATCACAAGCAACAAGGAAATCAGATCCATTTACTTCATTTCAAACCTGAAACATCATACAGATGCTTGAGGTGGTGCACTTTAAGTGTGATACTTATTTTTAAATAAGAATAAATACTCTTGGGCTTCTAAGAAATAGTTAGCACTGGAAATATGTGCAGATATGTCAGAAATAATTAAAAAACACAGTTTTAAGTGTTATCTAGGAATCTGGAGGACAGATTGGGAGGTGCTTTAATTGCACAGATGGAGCACACTTGAGGCCAAGAAATCAAGTTTCAACTGATTTTTGAAAGGTGAATTGTTCACCTCTCACAAGAATCTACTTCTTCTTATTATTATATGAATGATGAAGTTTACTGAGCTTCAGACAATTTTTTAAAATTAAACTATAAGCAGATAAAAATCACATCACCCAAAAGACCTACTTTAATGATTTATTTTTTTTACTCTTGGGCTTAAAACGTGGAAAGAACCACTGCACAAGACAACAAGCTCTTTACCTGGCAGTAATACACATCCAAAACCAGATGCAGACGATTTTGTTCCAAAATTTGCTGGCTATGTCACAGCAAACATCCAAGAGAAAGAAGCACGTCTGCCTGAGGATGTCTGCACAAGTTGTGCAGTTTCTAATTCAATTTATAAACTATTAAAAATGTTTAACACTTCACATCTGTTAGACATAAGTATGCTTGAAAGGTGATTATTAACCCTTACAGAAGTTTTAATTCTTTTTTACCCTTGCAACAGAGTTGCTTCAAGTGGGTCTGGCCAGTCCACTCGCACAGCATCGCACAGAACCAAAAGACGTGTGAAAGGCAGCCAACCTCTGAAAACAGTGAAAAAGCCTAAAAAATTCTGTGTTGTCATGGGTGTTTTTAGGTTAAGTTAATTATGTCAAAGGTTTCTTTCTTTTTATTAAAAAAAAGAAGTTTTAGAGAACAAAGTTCTGAGACATTCTGATGAAGGTGAGTGGAGACCTGTAAGATGGGAGACTTGGATTCTGTACTTCATGCTCAAAATATGCACCTTAAATAGTGAGTGAAGTCATCAAATTAAAATATAGGTGGGGTGTTTAAGGCATTTAAAAAAAATTTTTTTGGGGGAAATATTAAGTCACCACAGTTAACTGCCTACATGGCTGATGTTTAACCTCCCAAATCAAAACTGACTGCAGATGATGTTGGGAGATGCTGCTGAGTGGGGACACACACCGGCCCGCTCTCCTGTGGCCATCCTTCCACCCTCCCGCACCCCCAGCAGAGCTGCTGCGTTGAGGGGTGGGTGAGGACGCAACCCTCTCTACTCCTTTGGGTGCCTCTTTGCGGATCAGCTGTTTCTATGGGCCTTCCTTCAGGCTGTCTGCTAGGTGGGATCTGCTTGCCCAGCATCCCAGAGCAGCAGGGTCTGGAGCTCATCGCTGCCCGTAGGACAGTCATGCACGGCATCTGCTCCACGCTGACCGCAGTTAGGTTCAGCGAGCGCCTCTCGCTCCTAGTGCTAAGGGACTCAGTGGAACAAAGCTCTGCTCAGCGATGTGTTTAACGAGGACTCTCAAAGCTCTCCACACAAACGGCACATGGAAAGCCAAAGCTTTTACTTCCGAAATGAACATTTTTTAAGAAGGGGCTGTTGTACAGAGAGACTTACAAAGCCATGCACTGCAGACCAGCACAGCTTTGCTTCCAGCTCTGGAGAATTAGACAATATTTTTTCCAATATAATGGAGTGCTTTTGCACTTGGTATCAAGGACAATTCAAATAATAACACAGTTTTTCTAGCCAAACGTGTATGAGTGTGTGCGATGCTTTTTCCCAAATATTTCTGGTATACTACTACTTGAAACACGCTTTCTAAGGAGCACAACTTTGGTATTCTCATGCCCATTAACAATGTATTACTGTGGAAACGCACATAAATTTAACAAGAGTACAACACAATCCACTATTTTTAGAAGCAGGAATATTTTATCCTGGGGTCTCTTACCACATTAAGACACACTGAAAACTGGGTAGCTAAGTATTCAAGAGGTAACAAAACTTTTAAACTGCACCCAGATGTTGAGCTGCGCTAAAAGGACAATTATTTTGCAAAAATCACTGCCAAATTAAAGTTCCTATTTGGAAACTTTCACGCACTTGTGTTTGGTGCAGCTGCAGCCGTTTAATTGCACATAAATTTTGTTTTCCCCTTTCTGATTGTTATTCAAATGACATTAAAGCACAATTACAGCAGAATGACAATAACTAGTCCGTTAGAAGTTCAAATTGCGGAAGCTCTGTTTTAATTTAAATTCAATAAAGTATTAGGATAGTAAAATCAATGTTGCATCTTTCGGCACGCACAGGAATGTCCTTTTTCTTTATGGGGCACACATGTGCATGCAGTACGCACACCTCCCGCGCTGGCAGTAGGTGTAATTTTTTCAGACCTGGACATTTTACACGTGAGCATTTAGGCTGGTCCATGTGTGCACATAAGCTCCCTGGGCTACGCTGCCAATGGGGACGGGCACAGAAATGAAGACAGAGACAGAAATGGGCACCAGGGGTTGCAGCCCCTTTGCTCAGACACATGGGTTAATGTCGGTCAATGCAGACTGCAAGGCCGATCCACCCAAAGGGATCGGATAGAGATGCTCAACCCCAGGTATCTGATGATCAGACATTTTATCTAGCTTATTTTACAAATCTTCAGAGCATAAATCCACACCAGGGTCAGGATTTTAGTGTGCATAGTAAAAGCTAAGTACATCTAGTGAAGTCGATTACTTTTTATA
This sequence comes from Crypturellus tataupa, assembly GCA_034781795.1. Classification (NCBI taxonomy): domain Eukaryota; kingdom Metazoa; phylum Chordata; class Aves; order Tinamiformes; family Tinamidae; genus Crypturellus; species Crypturellus tataupa. The sequence continues at coordinate 2,463,823 of JAWLRI010000332.1, forward strand.
CAAAAAAAACCTTAACATTTGTCATTTGGCTTCGGAAATGGAGCTAGAGTTCATATGGGTGCAACTGAACCAGAACGACTGACACACACTTACAGGTGTAGAATCAATTATGCTCTTAAATGCATTCCTTATCTAATGGAGCAGATAAAATAGTACTACATATCACAAACCTAATGGATTTGTGAGATTTTAGCTTTAGGATGACAGGAATATGAGATTTTCTCACACCAAGGTGGCAATATACTCATTTTTTACCATATAAATATTTCATATTTGTTGTTCCTTTAACCCTAGTAAGTGGAAATGAAAAGCTACGATGACAGTGTTTAGTATTTTCATAACAATACTATGTTTTACAACTGCATTGTCCTACAACATGAAAACACAAACTCAATATGACCAATTATGTAATTTTATTTATGGAATATACTACTTCTTCAATGAAGGGATTTTTTTGAGGGATAATAATTTTAAAACTATTATGTTTAAAGCTGGGAAAATACTACTAATCTTCTGATTATAACTTCTTTTTCTTGACATACTTCTGACATTAAAGTCAGAAGCATTATTTAAGATATGAAGATGAGGTTACTTAAATACCTGACAAATAAAAAAATCTAAAATATTTTAAGCAATTAAAATGTCATAGATAGTATATTTGTGTATTTAGCTAGCAAAACTCTAGTAGTTGTTTAAAGTAATGTCTGCATAAGGAAACAAATTTACACTTATTCTGTTTTAATTAGAAAGTTTTCATTTCCCAAAAAGAAGAAAGTGTAACTTTTAAGTTGAACTCAGCTAATTCTACTTCAGTTCTTGCATTTCCCATCTCTCCCCTCCCCAAACAAAAAGTTAACTACTTTTGTAGAAAAGAAGAGGGAAAGATGGACAACTTCTTGTTAAATACCCGAGACAAAACACAGAGCATCTTTACTGATAGTTATGGCACAGTTTTCCAAAACTGTACCATAAAAATAAGTTATTCATTATTCGCTATTCATTCAGTTAATAAAACAAGCAAGTATAAAATGTTAGACTGCTGAAGTCTAAGCAAACCAGCTATTTTCAGTCCTTCCTCCTTGAAAAAAATCTTTCGCCTTAGAGATATCAACTCATTCCCTTCCTACCTTAAAATTTTGCACCTAGATATTTATGCATTCCCAGACATCCAAATATTTAAAAATTGTGTCATTAATACACCTACACTAAACACATGTATATCAGCAACAGTTACACATTTAAGCAGACTGAACCAAATTTCTTAAATAACTGTCTCCACCATTTATGTTGAAGCATTAAGCAGAGATTTCCTGTTTCTTCTTTGCCAAAGGGGATCAATCCCTCAGCAGAACAATTACAAGCTCTAGTTGCTTGCAATATCCCAGTGCTATTGTCTACTTTCCCAGCTCACATTAATTATTTTTGAAATTGAAATGCTGCAAGAATATTTTTGTCAGAGCTGGCATAAGTTAGGCAGCAATCCAGAGATACACTCCAAAGGCTACAGATATCAAGTCATTAAAATTTTGAAGACTCAGTAAAACAGAAACTCACAAGATTCATCAACTGAAAACTGGTCAGTCTAGCCTACATCCTCCTTCTGGAAGGTGGCCAAACATGTGATATTTGAAAAGCACAGAATTTTTGCAAGAAGGGAAAATAATCATTTATTCCTGACTTGCGCTGTCAAACCGCCTCATACAATGAAATCTCAGTGTTTTAATCAGTCATAAAATTTTCACTTGCATACACATTTTGAATATTTAACTCTTTTAAATGGGCAGTTATATTTTGTACGATCCTTTTCAAGACTTGAAAATATTGTTTTTAGCGGTGGTAACAACTAAGCAGCTCAAGACCTCCTGTCCCAGTATTTTGCAGCTTTGCTAAATACACAGTGGCATCTGGATCTTTTCCTGCCACTGTATCTGTGCTGCTGGCAGTTCAAATGGCCGGGACCTGCCCCACTACCAGGAATTGTCCCTGCAGAGCCACAAATTATTTCTTATGGACAGGGCAGACAGCTACATGAAAATACCTATTTTAGAGACCAAGGATCGCCTATGCTTTGTACAGAAAACTCATAATGCTAATCTCACTTTGAGGTTAGTGATGAAGCTGAGCACCAACTGTTATTCTCCATGGGTAACAGAATATAATGGATGCAGCATATTTCCATTTACATTCTGGAAGCACTTAATGCACATTTGTGAGGCTTAACAAAATCATTTAGTTCCTGTTTTAGGAGAAGATACTGTATGGGGCTATGGAAGAGCAGAACGAAAAGAATCCAAAATGAGGAGAATATCCTGTTTCTATATGCTGTGAGCACTGGGTACACAGAGGTAAGGGCTGAGCAGCCGTGGCAGGACGGAGGCAGAACACTGTGCAGAGGATACTGCAGCTGATACACCCACCCACCCACAGAATGAACTGAAACTCGTGTCAGAGAGCAAAGAAATGTATGCTATCCCTTTCATCGTCTGATTTCAGGGCCTTCATGGGAAAAGAAATCTTTTCAAAATACAATGCTCAGAAATAAAGGAAGAAAATTTCCTTTATTTGAAAGGAGGAAGAAATTCTGAGGTTTTACAAACGTTCCAGGATATAAGCAAAGAGCACAGCTCACTCTCCAATAAAATTAATTTTCTACCCACTTTTCTCAGTTTTTCAGAATTATCACAGAGGTGACACCAAAATGGCAATGTGCTTTACACAGTGACGTATATATACATCACAAGCAGAGTTACCATCTAAATCTAATTACAGGAAAGCATTACTGAGAGAACAATGAAAATAAAACAAAACCAGAAAGACTAAGCATCTCTCCAAAGCTATTTACAATATTTACATAAGAAAAGAGAGCAGCACACGGTTTTAAAAGTTTATTATATAAACTCTGATATTTATGTAAATAAGCTCCAATATTGTATCCATCTCCCATAAGAAGTAATTGAAGAATGGATGCATTTGCCCCTAGGTATTGGGTGAGAGATAAAAGGATAATGAAAATGCAGATGGAGCTATAATGGTTATGGCTGGTCAAAATAAAGCCAACTTCTAGCAGGCAAGTCCACCCAATATAAAACTCAGTTACAGAAAGCAGCTCTTAGTGGCAGTGCACAAATACATCCTAGGAAGAGAAAGTTCATTTCATAGGACGCATTTACTTTTAAAGCTAAATAAATGGGTCTGGAGCAATGCGGAAAAGCAAACAGAATGGCTATTCAATAACTTCGGCATGAATGAACCATTCTTCATACTTCTATTGTTTCAAGTTGACTTTTTTCCCCCTAAATTATGATAAAAGCTTGAGTAATTAAGGTTTTGATAAGTGACAGCTTAGATCTCCAAGACCTCTTTGGAAAATCTGACATAGACAGCAAAAAACACAACTGATCTTCTGTGTACTTCATGGCATGAAAAATGTGCTTTCTGCTAAAAAGGCTCAGCTAACATTACTATTTGTTTCCATGCCATTTTATCATGCTCCCTGCCATAACACGTGCAGGAGAATGATATGTAACATTTTTCACAAACTGTCATACGCCGGTGGCTTGGTGGGTTAATGTATCGCCTTTCACCTTCAGGAACCACAGTTCAAAATCCTGAATTACGTTGGTCATAAATGCACTATTGTCTTAGTTCAATACAGTCTTGTGTTTGAAGAACTGTAACTAAATATTTTTATAACCTTGTGGAAAAGATAAGAAGTGGGCAATTCTCTTTTCTGCAACACAGTTCCCCTGTAACCTCATGAAAGCTAATTAGGCCCAGCTAGTTATATATTTAGATAGTATATACACATACACACTAGTCAGATAACTATTTCTCTAAGATTTTCTGCTTGTTTCCAAGCTCTCACTGAAATAAAAATAGTGTCTTGGTTAACTGAGGCATGATATGAAGTCAACATAAATTGTTTCTGCATTAGTGGCATATTATAAACTAGATTAAAGGCTGATGGTAATAAAATGCATATGATTTCCACAAGTAGGGCCCTATTTTGTTCCTGCTGGGCTCCACAGCAAAATTCCCATGTCAATAGTGTGGTGATTGCAGTAGTACACAATTGAGCCTTTAATACCTGGATAATGGATATTGTAACACAAGGGAAAATCCAGTGCAGGAACCCAGCACCGGAGCTGGCGGCTGCTCTGCCAGCACCAGCTTCATCCCTCGCCCACCCTCCTCTTCCCTGGTTGGGGCGGCACTGCGGAGGTCGTGCCCTGCCTGCCTGCAAGGAGGCAAAAAGCACGATTTGAGAGAGGAAGTGCAGATCGGCTGGTGAGAAAGAGAAAGGCGGAGGAGGCGGAATTGCTCCCATCCCCTCTCCCTTTAATCCCAGAGATTAAAAAACTAGGATACTGCACAACTACAAAAGTGTTAGTACCAACCATGTAACAGGTTTATCTAGCAACCACTCTGCTTAAGGAAGTATTATATATTATCAAGGATTTTAACTTCAGATTCACTAATGATTATATATACTGTAGAGCTCAATATTCAACATAATCTCTAAACGCAGCAACGTTTAAAGGATTTATAAAATAGCATCTATCCTTCCTAAAAAGGGGATGGATTTTTAACTTAATACTGATTTTTTTAAGATATTAGTGCCTCAGGCAGGATATATTGTTTCTTAAAAGAAAGGAAAAGGCCTTCAAAACGAAGTGTGCTTCAAATAACCACACAAGCAGATAATTTCCTGCTTTCACAGAACTAACGGGCGTGTTAATTCTTTGACTCTAATAGGGATTATAGAAAAAACATTCGATTGATTTTAATGGTGCTGTCACTGCAGCAGAATAATACTTTTCCAGTATTGCTTTGCCTTACTGCTTCAACCTCTGATGACAGATGAAAAGTACTGAATCTTAGCCAAAAGCTGAATACGCCATTATCTCTTTTTGCACAGCTGCACAGACATCTCCTAACAGAGAGTGGTGCTTTCTGCCATTTGGCATGGGCGGGGGCAGGATCCTAAAGGCAAAGACAACCTGAAACTTTGCTCAAACAAGCATGAAAACAGAAATCCTCAGCAAAACGGAGGCCTGCTTTATAATGTCACATTACCATACTTAGAGTCAGTAATGGACGGCTGAACCCTGAGACATTGTTTGTTTGTGTTCTCTGCCTGCTCCAGTCAGTTCAGCAAATTCCTGAAATACGGAATAAATACGTGAAGAAAGGTTTATATTAACTGGGTGCAAGTTATAATGTAATTCATACACTTTTAGGAATCGAGGTACATTAAACCTCAGAGGGACCTCTTGGGCCACTCCATCTACTCTACTCTACTACTCTACGTAGTGACTTCACATAGACACCCACACAGATTAAGCTCTATTTTAAAACCAGCTAAGTGTCTAGACCCACTGTATCTGTGTCAGAGTTATCACCCGTGGTCAGAAGCCTGCCAGCGTCAGGCTTAAAATATTTACTGTCACTTTTGGCCAGTGTGTTTTTGCGCCAGTGTTGGCACTCACTGACATGGCTGCTCTCGCAGTTACTTCTTTAATTTATTATTAACTTTAGCTGTGCTTTCAGACCCTGCTTTCTACGCTAACAAGTCACTTGTTCTGCCCACCTAAAGTGCACTCGCCATTTCCTCAATCCCTTTCCCTGCTCCAGAATGAACCCTTCATTTGTCTATGGAAAGACAGGAATAACAGGCTCTGCGATGATACAAAAGCCTTATTGAATGACATTGCTATTTCCCTGTGGCTAGTCAACGTATCTTACACGATGCATCATCTTTGACCCTCTCTGTGGCTATTAGTGGCTTGCATGTAACCTGCAATCAGCTAACACAATGACTATTTTCTCTTTCCTCGCCCTTTCAAACAAGGAGAATAACATGTGCCTGGAAGCTCATAGAAACAAAAAACTGAGAAGTCCTTTTAATAATCTCTCAGTGTCTCTCCTTGTGCTTCATGGTCTCAAATTTTGTCTGAAATTTGAGAGATACCCATACTCAAGGTCATCTTCCTCTTAAGGATATTCTGATCATTTTCTATATATTGATAATTCTATCCTAATTCACACTCTCAGCATATTTCATTAGAATAATCCTCCTGTAAAATCACTAATGAAAATTTTAAATTAAAGGCATTCTAAGACTGTACCTCACTAGTAATCTTCTTTCAGCCTAATACTTTTCTTTACATATAGCCCTCTGTCACACTCTTCATTCTCCAGCTAATTCTCATCTTCTCTAGTTTCACTAACAATTTCCCTTAGTGACACTTATAAAGCACTTGACAAATTCTGGACTGATTAGAAATATCAGTTACTTATTTTAGTAAAGTCAGATTATACTTTAAAACACCTCTATATACCAGAAGAAACTATTTATTTTCATAAAATACATTCCAAAAAAACTGAGGTGAGACTAACGTATTGCTGGTCCTTTTAATAAGTGCCCTCTCTCTTTTTCAAATTTTGGCTGTGTACCAACTATTTTCCAATTAGTAACTGCTGTTTTTCTATCTTTATTGCTATTAGCCACCCCTTCCCTCATTACACTTCTGGGAAAGGAATGAGATAACTTGGGTATTATAATTATACTTAATCTTAACTTCATCCAGATTTAAAAGCAGTTTCACTTCTACTTTCTTCATTTTCTATTACTCCTATAACCAAATAACTTCTAGCTGTCCTTTAAAGTTTCAAGACTTAAGTCTGTTTGACTTTTGGTAATTCTCCCTACACCTCTATGACACAGCTTTTTCTTTTCCTGCTCTTCACTTCCCCATCAGTATGTTTTTACTTTCTTGTAGGCCACTCTTCATTCCTAATATCCTTCTAGGGAATTTGCCTTGCTACAGGAAAATACCTCCAGGTTGGCTTAGGATATGAGATAGGGGAAGTTTTTATTCCTTGACCTCATGGCATTTTAAATCCCCCAATTCAAGTCCTCAAACATGTTAGTCCAATTGACATCACTAAGCAATTCTATTAGGTTTTAAGAGAGGTTTCTGCTTGAAACTGGAAAACTTTGCCTTAGTATATCCTCACCACCAGCCTGCAGGGATGGCAGGGGGTACCCTGAGCTCCCATTCCACCACAGCTCACAGGCAAATCTACCTCCACCGGAGAGGGGGGATAGAAATAGTACTGTTAACTGCTTCCAGGCCTTGCACTTCCAGTCCTGGTGTTTTCCAAAAGAAGAAATGCATGAGAGGATGGTTCTGTATCTGCAGCTCTAGCTTCAGAGCCACGTCACTAGCAGTCTTTGCCAGGAAGGCAAAGAAAGTGCATCTTTGACCTAGGGGCTGGTACGGGGACTATTTAACACATTTTTTGACTATTACTTCTTCACATTTTTATTGCTAATATCAGTACAAAGTCTACTGGCAAAGAAAATTCACAATTAGGAGTTTAATGCACTGGCTTCTGTTCCTAACACTGCTTCCAACGCACTGAGGCTATGACTAAAGCAGCTATTTCATCTGAAACAGCAGGTGGTAATAGTTTTGTATTTAGCTCATGAAATGTGCTACTAAATGCAATCTAAATATTTTATGGTGATATTAAAAAGGACAAGAGAAATAAAAAGCATTGTGGAATAGGTTGGTGTAAGTCAAGGAGGACAGGACTGTAAAAGGTTGCAAGGGGAATGGCCATCTCACCTTCCTAACGAGGACAAAACAAGAGGTTTAGCTGGAATGTGTCACATACCCTGTAGCAGAGCTGTTTTGTAGGAGCAGCCAGCGCTTTGTCGATACAGCAAAAAAATATTTGTTACAAGACCCAAGCGTAACTTGAGTAACTATCTTCTCTTTCTGAATAGAACGGGAAAATGCTGCAGAGATATAAAATGGCATTTGATACTAGGGAGAGCATTTCACACACAAAAAACCTGCAGAGATAATTCAGCAGACATGAAAAATGTAGCAGGAAGAAGCCTCAAAAGCAAAGACTTGGACAAGTTTCACAGTCTCTGGAGGATCTTTATCAACTTGTAGCTCAAGCTGTTTCACAAAGAGCCACACTGAAGTCATAAATCCACAAGCACTGCAAGTTACTGTTGGTCCCAACTGCAAAATGAATATTCCTGTGTAACACAAGTTGGTTTTGCAGTAGGAGATCTAAGATTAGCTCATCAAGATTGTTAAACTTTTAATAAGATTTTATATGATAACAGTACATATATACCTGAACAAGTTCATAAAAAAGAAAACATTCCCTGCTATTTTAATGATCTTTGTTTCAGTAACTTCTCTGTTGTGTAAAAAGATAGCAAGAACCCAACTCCTAGTCAAGGAAAGGAGAGGTTTCCGCAGGGAAGTGATTGGGTTTGTCATGAAGCAGTCTCCACTCACCCAGCTACCTGCCTTTGGTAGACTACAGCACTGGAGACACCTACGTGTCTCAATAGATCTTTTCAAAGGTTAGTAGAAACAAAAGACTACTGAGGGAGACTGTTCCTAAAGCAGGTTAAGTACACTGTGTATTAAAATACATTTGAAAAATAGGTTCAAAAATAAATCTCAATAACCGTCCCACTTTTAACTCTCTTAAGAAGAGATAGCTTTCATTCTGGCAAACGTATATATATCTTTTTTCTGATTAAATCGTTTTATTGCAATGAAAGTGTTGATACTACTGTCGGTGAACAGTCCTTTCTGAACACAATGAGTGGCTGTAAAACTGAAGTGCTGTCAAAAAACCCCCACATCAGATAAGGTGTGTGTTCTTTTTCTTATGACTGACCCAGCAGAACAGGTTTAAAGTTTAACCTTCTCTTTACAGTAAAACTCCTAAATACAAAAACAAACTCTTAATTTTACTGCTAATCACTTTAGCCGCATTGTGTTATCCTCAGCAGTATCCAGTTATTCTGATCTCCTTCCAGCATGACCTATTCAGCAACTTCATTTTGAAGTGTGCTGGGTGGGACGTTGACCTGGAGCCCCACAGGACGCAGGCTTCGGAGACGCTCCTCACGCTCACGAGATGCAGGGAGGCCCCAGGCAGATATAAAAGCCAAAGTCCACAGGGCTCTGTGGCTCCAGACCAGCTCCAGAGACAACCTTGCTCCTCATGAGCACCATGGGCACCAGGTCGCTCCATCACAGCAGTCACCAAGGTCAGGGGAAGCCAAACCAAAATAAATAGAACGAGGAATAAGCAGGAGCAGTGGTACAGGGAGCAATGGGGCTCTGTTAGACAAGGGCTTAAGTGCGGAGATGGAAAAGCAAATTCGGTAAATACAAGTTAAAAAAAAAGTTGAAAACACTTCCCAACTCCGAATGAATGGATTCAGTATTTATTTATCCAACTATTTATCATGCTCTTTTGCTCCATCTGCTGGCTCTGCAATAGTAGTCAAAAAAGTCAATAACATCTTGTTACTACTGCAATACTAAAAATAATTGTGAAGAAATGGTTATTACGGCTAATCTCATGGACATGTATCCACATGTCTTTGCATTTATTCATGCATAGCTAGTTGCTAAGTCTGAATGAGTTTCTTCTAGCTTTAGGCATAAATTTCCCCTACAAACTGTGGGCCTAAAATGTACTTTTTGTTACACACTTAAGCAACAGAAAAATCTACCTACAAGCAAGAACAGTGTTCAGAGTACAAATTCTCTTGATAATAATAATTATTAAGAGATAATAATAACTCCTTGTAGCTTGCAGTCTTCTAAAGAGCATGATACAAATAAATTCACAGAATTACTGACAGGCTGAGATAGGAAAGAAGCTCTGGAGTTCACCTAGACCTACTTCTCGACTCAAGCAGGGTCACCTACAAGATGTACAGACTTGCATATACAGGCTTACATGGATACACACACCTATATAAATAAAGCAAATCTAAATTCTGTTAGAAAATAGGTCTTTCCAACATGTTTTTCTTACTCTCCTAGTGGGAACTATATTCCACTACAGTCAAAAACTGCAACTGGGAGGGATTAAAGAGAGCCTTAGTCCATCCTCATACCCCACAGCAGGACCAAATATACTCCTTTAACCCGTTGTTTTAAAAACCTCGACATCCCATCACCAGCTCAACTATTTATTCCGTAACAGTACTGGTGCTGAAACAAATATGCTGACAAATGTACACATTTTAAAGATAAAATTTCATTAAGTGTTCCACACTTCAAGAAGCACAAGTCATAAACAGAAATGCTGCATTTATGTATCCAGTAGTACTGCATCTTTGTGCTTTTAGCAAAACAGAAGTTCCAAATAGGCACAGTAATGGGGCAACGTGCAACCTTGCTGAACAAAGGTTAAGAATGTAACATGGTCCTGTCACACAGAGCTTCTGACAGGGGTTTAGGTAGGTTAAATTGCACAGCCAAATGTACAGGTTGTTAAGACATTACACACGCTGGCTTAAAGGAAGAAACAAATTTATTGCTAAGATGGCACTTCAAAATAAAATACATGCATCCTTAGCACCTAGGGGACCGTCACTTCCTCTGCAGACAGTTAAATATTCTTAAGGGAGGGAAAAACCTTCTCGTTTTCACTTGCATCTTACAACTTAATTTTAGAATTGTTTGAAACATCATCCACTGAGTAGTTTACGATGGGGAAGTTGCCTGACAAAGTATAAAGAGCAGCAGTAACATTTTGGGGGTAAAGAGAAAGCATTCAGCTTTTCAAACTACGCTAGTAAATGGCTGAACAACTCACTCAAGTCTCAAAGTTTGTACAGACCATACAAGTACCATGTATCTATATGGCATATATCTATACAAGAAGCACAAGGTAATGAAATCAGAATTGTAGAACTACTGGCTTAATGACATTTCTATAGGAGCAAAAAAATCTCTTGATTATAAAGAAACAGAGAAAAAAAGACAGCACAGAGAAAAATGCTACCTGACCTACCTTATCAAATATTTTTATGTTATATAACGTGCCTAATTTTACACTTTGATGGCTCCAAAATTATTCATTTTAGGTCATGGAACCATATTAAACAATGTTGCAGAATATTATATTAAATAACAGTCAAAATTAGGTTGTTTAGTGAGGTAACTGAATGCAAACGCAATGGAGTAATGACAGAATTCGCCTTTTTGCTGCCTTTTGTTAAGAAAAAAATAGGCCCAGTTCAGAAGAGCGTTATAACAGTATGTAGATACACATATTCAGAACACTGTGATAACATACAGAGTATTTAGAACAAACTGAATGCATGACGGTGGCTTTCATCTTTGTTGATGACAGTAAGAGGGTCTGGTCTTCTTGCTCCATGCCAGTAAGAGGGTCTGTGCTGTCACCTTCCCATCAATGCTCTACAAAGTAAAACTGAGTAAGGAAAGGACCGACTTTTTTTTTTTTTTTTTTTTCTTTCTCCCTGAAAATTCTTATGCACTCATTTAAAACCAGGGTGCACCCGTACTACAAACAGCTTAAAACAATGTGACACAGTCTGCTCGGAATATAAAACACTTGGAACTGAACTTTCGCACTGCTGAAATCTGAAAAAAAAAAAAAAAAAAAAAAAAAAAAACAATTACGGGAAAAAAAATAAACACAATAACCAAGACTTTTTCTTAGC
>JAWLRI010000332.1:2475365-2508114 GCA_034781795.1 Crypturellus tataupa
AATATAAAAAACTTTCAACTTAATTTGGGCACTTTTTAATTTTTAAAAAAAAAAAAAAAAAAAAAAAACACATTTAGGGGAAACAAATTAAACCCATGAAGCAAGACTTTTTCTTCTCCTGGGCTTTAGTATTAATTGCTTGTGGACTTTGCAAAATGGTGGGAATTGTAGAATACTAAACATTTTTTTTCTCTCAGTGGAAATCATGAGAAAAATATCATTTACTCTGACCACAATAATAAATGCTTTTAAACACACAGAGTCGTCAAAAGATTTTCCAGGCAACTCAGAAGAAATCACTTCAGACAGGACTGCTACTTTATATGTATATCCAAAGCCCTGTAGGCCTACCAGGGTAGTAATTGTTAATTCTGTGCTAGTCTGCTTTGACTTTACCACAGGGCTTTTGGAACATTAAAAAAAATGTTGAAAACATAACGTTTTAAGAAAACTCCTATTGCCTTATACTATAAATATCCTGTATTAGGTTTTGTGGGCTCTTGATGTTCCTACCTCTCTGTTTTCAATAATAAATCTGAACTTTTTTTTTCCTTTTTCTAATCTACCATTTCTAGTTCTACAACAATTCACTAGAGAACACTCACTGGTTTCACCTAAAAAAAGGAAAAATCACTTTAATAATCACATTTTAGTAAAAGGCAACCGATCCTGCACAAAATTCCACGCATGCACAAATTTAGTCTTATGAAAAGGATCAAATAATGGATGTTACATTCAGAAAATCCATCCCTTCACTCATGAAAATTAGCATAGCCAAAGCAATACATGGCTACAAACTATATTGTCTACTACAAAAGCCTAACCCTTTCCTCCATATGTCTCTGAAGTCAGGTTGACATGAGAAAATTGGTAGTCAGAATCAGAGTACTGTATAAGGTAGGCTGGCTATACCACTTATGCTGTTCTCTCCATTTCTGACTCTGTTCTTAACCTTCAAAACACCCTCTTCCTCCCCAGTATTTAACAACACACAAAGGAAACAACCAATGAGTATAACTGGTCACATGCAGAGTCGGTGCATAAGATAACCCAGTAAACAGAGTCTTACTGCTTTTTACATAAAAAGAAGAAAACAACCCAATGAAGGTGCAAAGGTTCAAAGAAATGTTTTTTCAAGCCAAGGTAGTGAATGTGACCTTGCAAAACTGTCCACCTTGTCTTCCACTATTATCATATTCAGATCTTCAGGGCAACACAATCCCTTTTAGGTAAACAACTTTGCATCCGTAGAAACAATACTTGCTGTGACGATGTTTTACAAAAATGATGACTGTTTGGGCCTTCGGAAGTGATGATAATCCATCCTCTGAAAAATCATATACTTTCATGTTGTTCACACAATCATAAGACACCAAAAATTTCTAGCTAGTTTTTAAAGTATTTGCCCAGAGGTGTACTTTAGCGCTACAAGATATGCTGTTTCCTTTCCCAGCCCCAAATGCTGTTTAATTGTGTTCTTAATTGGCCTACTTGTCAAAACGTTTTAAAGCAGAATATATTTTCTTGTTCTTCTTAGGTTTTCCAGAGAGCAGACTTTAACAAAGTATTTTCACCTTGTAAAGCTTTCCCAGTTATTTCACTGCACATCACTGAAGTCAACCCCTTCCACTCCAAAAGACAATAACTGTTGTTGTCCCCAGTACAATGTTTGCATGACAAACACAGCTCAGTCCATACTTGAGTTTTGAATAACATATGCAGTGTGGTCAGAAATAGTACTTTCTGATTTCAGAAAAGTGGAAAATTATGATATACTGAAATCACATTATAGACATTAATTTTATCTTTATTTTTCCAACCCATATTTGAAGATATTTTTTCTTGTTGGAGAAGTTCTATAATTTAGAAAGGATGTCCCTAGGAAAATAAAATTCTAAATCTAAGCATTTTACCAACTCCCTGCGGGTTTTCCCACAGTAATCGGCATGCAACAAAATATATTCCTACTCTATCCAAGCAAATTAGAAGCTAGATGGGGTAATGAAATTTAAACAGCACCTCAACACCCAGTGATGAACCACACAGTGATTTAAACAGCAGTAGCTGAAGAAAGAAGCTAAATTAATGGCTTCTCCTTTGAAAATAGGACATGCCATGAAACCTCAGTTACACAGCAGCCTGTCTGGATCCTACCTGACCGTATCTCACACCTTTTGTTTAAGCACACTGAAAAGATAAATCCTGGCCTATGCAGAAATACACCCTGCCAATTTATCAGAACCTTCCCTCTCCTTATACAAATGTATTAAATCCCTATTAGGCTTATTCCTATTAAGTAAAACTAATTTATTCTGTATAAGCCAAATAGAAAAAATGACACCATTTTCAAATTGCCTAAGGTCACTTCATGGGCAAAACAATGTATTTAAACTGAAGAGATGACAACATGCTTAATATGACTACACAGAAATTGCTTCCTTGATGACAATACATTAAAATCCTCATTGAATATTCATAGAATTTTTGACAAGATTGAGTGACACATAATCCTAGCCTCAGCAAGCAGTGACTTGATATTCTAACTATGCCAGAATAGATGCCACACTAACCAGGTCATCTTTGTGTTTCTTAAACAGCCAGGAACAGCTGTACCAAACAGGTCGGTTTCCAGTTTTTAGTATCATGTCAGGCTGACACAAATAGAACTGGAGGGAAACAAACTTGCACAGCTTCACTGTATAGAGGAGGCCCAGTGTTAGGAAGAACCTTTATTGCGGCTGTAAAATAACTGAGCAAAATAGTTGCAATTTCTTTGTTATAGCAACAGCAAATTAGAAAAATAGCCAAAAAGCCCCTTCAAGTGACTTTCACTTATTGAGTTATGACCTATGCATGATAAATAGGTAAGCAGAGTTTAAACGATGTGAAATATGTCAATTCAGAATGCATTAGGATGCCATTAACAGACAGTAGCTTAGACATCAAGAAAATATTAAGATGGATAGATCACTTAGCAACAATAGGACAGAGAAGGTTTTAATAAAGGCAATGCAAGGCAACGAAATATCACTGATCATCCAGAGTGGCTTTTTTTTTGGGGATGTGTAACAATATGATGGAAAATAATTATCTTTGAGACTAAAAAGGGTGGGGAACTGAAAAACGCAAGTCAAAGTTTTACGTATTAATCAAAATAGAAAATTAACTACTAAATCATATGCTGGTCATATAATGTGATTAATACCGTATTTCAGTCACATAATAAAGCCATTTTGTAACTTCACGACTGCCAAAGCTGATAGGTAGCATGGCCGGCCACGCTCACACCCGCATCAGGCGGTGGATACGCCATGGGGCTGGAAGACCCTAAGGCCACAGCAGTCAGGCACTTGTTCACAACGTTACAGCTCCCTGCCTTCATGCTGGGTGGTACCTTGCTCCAAGAAGCAATTGTCAGGAAATAGATGTGACAAATCTGCAAAACTAGGTACACTAGCATACGTAAGAGCAATAGGATCTAGCAACAATGAATTATAGGAGCATATTTTATAAAGTAGCTTTATAAATTACACTTTCGTTCAAGTTTGAAACAAATGAAATTTTAAAATATTTGCAAAAATATCAGATTGGCATTAAAGGGGATTGGAGAACATGGAGGAAAACACACATGTACCATAAAAAGGAAGATAAGAATTCAAATCAAAGATTTTCTCTTTTTACTGTCTTGTAAATCTTGGACTTACACCAGCTCCAGCCAGTTAAGCTCAGTATAGGCAGAATTCTCCCATCTGAGTTGTCATTTTGGTCAGTACCATTTATCTGTATTTTTTTTAAACTAGTGAGCATCCACACGTGCTTGTGACCAAGACCTCTTATCAACAACCAATGCAGGTGCTGGTTGCAGTGATCCAAGACACCAGGGTGTCCAGGAATACTCCTTAAATCCATCATTTCCACAAAGTACTCAGACATGACATGCAACAGTTCAGAGATTGTTCCTGAATCTGGCTTTCCAATCTGCCAGGCTCTTGTCAGTCAACCTGACATTCAAGTAACATCTGAGTCTAATTTCTCTAGCCTGACCCATTTAAATAATAATAAAAAAGCACAATTACTTCCACTTGAAAATGTTAACATTCATTGAAAAAAAAAATCATTTGTGACACAGGAGGTTCTGTGAGGCTACAACTCTGCTTTGTTTGAATAGGCAACAATATCAGAAGAAAAAAAAAAACACACAATCAGGGCAAACAGTTGGACCATGTAGCTCTACAGCACAGCTGGATGCAGCTGCAGCACAAAGGGGGTCTGCAGAGCACGTAATGTGCACCACGGTGGCAGGGAAAGGGCAAAGTTTCAGGGCCTGCAAACCCTTAGATAAATCTGCCCTCATTGTGCATATCATTGTTTTAGGTGGCAAGCTTTAAAGGGAGAAGGCACTGGAAATAATCCTGGGCTAAATGCGCAGCTAAGAGACAGGCAGAGCCCAAAGATGGTGGCACTTTTTAGAAAACCTTCTAAATGACAGCTGTAGCTGCAGCCGGCCAGCGTATATAACAACAGTAACAGGCTACTCCAAGGCAGGTCCCTTTGGCAGATGAGCTTTTGCTTTCATGGGGACTAGTGCTACACAGTCCTGCCCAATGCCTCATGTTACTGCAAATAAAGAATAAAAATGATAAAGGTATCGGGACTGCTGTGCTCCTTCTGAACGCACAGCTTGCGCCACTGCTGCCAACTTCCTTTAAATAATTCATCTCTCGCATCCCAGCCTCAGTTCCCAAGGACAGTTCTCTCCTGAAGAGGGTCATATTTAACCTCCTCGCTGTGTTATTGGGGATCTAAGAGGTGAGTGTGCAGTGTGGAAACAGGAACAGGAGTAGTAGCTTAGGGAAGTATCAGCTTTTGATATGTAAGAGAAAATATTTTTAAAAATTATTACCTCACCTATTATGCACCTATTGTATAACAGACAGTGCCTGACTTGCCCTTGAGTAGGTTTACCGACATGAAACTTTATTCCAACATGTCATTCAAATCCTGCTGAATGCAGCATCCATAGGCAGCATCCATTTAAAAAACGGGTATAGGACCAGCTCGCATTAGATCTGGAACAGGTTTTGAAAATTTAGGAATCCAGAATTTAAAATCCACCCTGATGAAGAAAAACAGAGCCATTTTAGTCAAGTTTTGCTTTACAACAGTGTAAATGATGCAGTCCAACTGCGATTGTGTTTACAGAATTATAAGTGGCTCAACTTGAAAATAATGTTTGGCTTGTTTTACAACTTGCTAAGGACAAAAAGAAGAAAAGCTCCACTGTCTCTATCTTCAGACTACCAGCCTGATGGCAGTTAATGATCCAAACAGTTTTTGTGTATTATTCCCAGGACTCTGACCACAAAGGCACCTGCAACATGAGCACAGGCAGGCGAGGCTCTGCCAGGCCCTTCTCCAGTTAAATGACACTGCTTTTAAGCCATTTTAGACTTCACTTTCTTTTATCTTTGTTTTACTTCTTTAACACAGCCAGCACTACACATGAAAATGTGCTCAGGAAAGAGGTACTGGGGGAAGACAGTAAACAAGGGGAAACTTTGTATCAGCAAGAAATAAACCTCTAATCATGAGCATTTAAGTGAAGACATGATAGCCTGTGTTGATGGGTTCTGATGCATCTTTCTCTGACTACAAAACATTCCAATTTCAAGTACAGTGAAGAGGCAGCTGTTTGCTCCGGATCACCTTCACAGCAGAAACAAGATAAACTGGAAACATTAAAAATGTTATCAATTTCATGCTTCCAGAAAGCAATTTCTGAAATGCAAACCCTAATAATATAATTTTAGGCCAAGATTAACACGGTCTCACCGCACATACACAATATGTTCTACCAATACTTTCTTGTTCACTAAATTGTAACAGTATATTTATTTCTGTATAACACACTAACTGGTCACATTAGTGTGTTAATGTAGTATTAGACAGCAGAGGTTTTTATGTTTCTTTTCTCACTCTTAATTTACCCCTTGCATTCAGGTTTTGCATTTAATACATTGGTTTACTATATTAGCAAGGTCTGCCCTTTATTCAGTGTGAAAGCACAATAATCAGTTGAAGCCAATGCTCACATCTGTGCTGTACTTTAGAACATCATCTGGAAAATTTCCTCAAAACGAGTATTTTCCCCCTCCAACATATTCTCAAGCTCCCCTCTTTCCCCCCAAAAGCCCCAGCACTTCAGCATTGCTCAGCCAGACTTTCAATAGATTTGTAGAAAGAGTCTTCTCTAGAGAAAGCCCCAATGTCCTACATGTGTGTTCATCAATATTAGCTGCAGGGTTTGCCTACTAGCAGTAAGACATTTGATGCATAACGAGAAGCTAAGGCAAATTGGAAATCAATGCATTTCTAAAAATAAATAAAGTCACTATTATACACTATTATACATAAAAGGATCGAGTTATTCAGCCAAGGCTTCCGGGACAGCATTTCACGAACAGCTGATGTTTAGGTGGTTGTAATTGCAACAGCAAAGCCATAGCCCTAAAAAACAGAGATGCAACTGCAATAGTACTAACTACCTACAGAAGAGGTTGGACAAAATTTCAGGCCAGTGCTGTATGCAACTGTCTTGCGCCAACCAACTGCTGGCATGAGGGGCAGGAGAGAGGCACTTATGTTGGAGAGCCTGAGGAATGTCATTTCAGAGACCCTTCCTGAAGGGACACATTTTAATAAAATAGCTTAGAAGGGGAAATGTGAAGTATCTTTTGGATACAATGGTGCAAAAAAACATCTTATGCAGTGTTAAATTCACCTTTTAGCAGGGAAGCAGTTAGGCTAACATCTTACTGTGCTGCCAGGTAGTATTCACAAGCTACACAGGAAGCTGAAAAGGTTCCCCAACTTCCCTCTTCCCAGGTTTGCCAATTGCTGTCTGCACAGGATCCTGTCCCAGTGTCCCTGGTCCACCACAGGGAGGGAGAAAACCTTTTGCCAGGCAAACAAAGCTGACCCGCTGCAAGCTTTGTAAGCAAAACCAAAACCCTGTTGCAAAAACGCACTTCTAGAAGGCACACAAAATCTACTCATCACTACACATTTGAGAGGCACTTCAGTGTTGAACAACACAGAATCTCAAACCACATTTTCAAAAGCTGACTAACTTCACTGAGATGCTGAAAGAAACTCAATGCTATTTATCCAGCTACATGATCAGGATTGATTTTCAATCTCATACATTTCTGAATTTGCCACCTCACCCTTTATCCGAAATTTCCTCTTATCCTGGCAAACTCTCACATAAAAAGCAGCTCAATGGGAGCTGTGAAACCTAAGCAATACAATTCCAGTAAGCTATGTGGGAGGGGCTTTCCAAGTCCAGCAAATATGTTATTACCAACACACTACCAAACAGCAACTATTAATTTACCTATTTCATTCTAGTTGGAGCCTAAAGAAGTTACTACCGAGCACTACTGATTTTTTTTTTTAATATGGACTAAACAGGGTCATTACTACAGCTCTACACCTCACTCTTCTATCTACTGTAGAAAATAATACTGGATCGTTTCTTCACTTTAAAGCCGCAGGGTTAAATTTATGATTTATTTTCTTTAGGTAAAACACTACCAAGTTACCAGACAACAGAGTTCTTCAACTTCTCACAAATAATAATGTGAATTAGTGATTTCTTCAAAACTAGAGGGATGCTACAACTCCGATAAGTACAATGCACAATATTCTGCTTTTTAAATATGGTGTCATTATCATCTGATATACAGCAGAGAAAATGCTCCACTTTGTGTTTCGATCTACTAGGCTGGAAAGGCTAATCAGGAGAAAACAGTTTTCTTTAGCTGCAAGATGAATTTATATAGAAATTTGTCTTGCCCTTATTATAAATCAAAATAAGAATCTGTTAATTTTAACCAACCCCAACTGTCAAAGAGACCATCATAATCTTCCAAGAACGGATTCTTGGACAGATTGTTGAGATTACACAAAGACCAAGCAAGAATGCAAACAAGTGTTTTTAGGCATTAAACAAATGAAAATGCTAAAAGAAATCTAAAAAGAACCAAAGATGTTTCATTATATTCAGCTAAATATTTTGGTACGCCACAAGACTAAGTTTCAAAATTTTCAGCTTTAGCCACTGCATAAAACATTGAGTTTTCCATTTCCACATAGGGAAAAATATAAACAAAGGCTGAGTTTGAAGATTAAAATCCTAAGAAGCATTGTAAGAAAGAGAAGTATAAAATGAAGTAAGTTTGATTCAATTATTTAGTAATAATGGAATAGAATTGAATAGGACACTAAGTGTTCTATCAAATAATTTTCCCTTTCTGCAAAAGCTTATGGGACTATTTCATATCTTTGTGCATACTGCTGGTAACCAATGGAATAAAAAATATTCAATTACATAGATAGGATTTATATTTATTCACTTATTCATAGTCAGGAATATTCTAAGAACAACTAAACCTACCTTAGCACCACCAGTCTAAATAAAATTAGAGAAACCACCCAGTATAGGAGCTTGTTCAGTCTTGTAGCAGTTCAGCTTAGGAATGAGACAATCATAAACCTCCCTCTCCTCTGGGCAACTAATATTTAGAGTAAGTGGAAAAACTGGAAGTTACTTGGTAGTACCTACAGTATGAGTGAAATCGAAGAGCTCTCCAAATACCTAAGAACATCTTTACTGGAGCTTTCGCAAAATAGAAATGGTTGCGGTTGGAAGGGACCTCTGGGGATCATCCACCCCAAATGCCCTGTCCAAGCAGGGACACCCAGGGATGTTGCCCGGTACTGTGCCAGGCAGCTTTTGAGTATCTCCAAGGATACCGGAGTCCGGCTTTGAGCTCGTAAATACCTTATAAATAATATACACATATGTACCAGAGAAAGCCAATGCTTCAGCACAGATGGCTCTAACAGTCTAACAGTTTTAACATAAACAAAAAAACATAATTTTTATAATTTTCTTGAGTTTTCTTGAGTAGAAGGAAAAAAAAAAAAACACAGATTTTAATTTACAACTAGTACAAAGCAAAATTACTATGAGCTGACCTTTGTCTATAAACCACACAAAAAAGCACTATCATTCCTTATAAGTCACAGAATGTGAAAGAATACAAATACGTTCACCCATCCAGAAAAATTTCACCTTTTGGTTATATGCATTATTTTAGTATGAAGAGCAGTTTCTGAGCCATTATGATCTCTACAAATATGTGTATTCTATATTTAAATTACCTTCCTTTATATAAAATGAAACTGAAGTAAACTGAATGAATTTAAATCATTACCAATTAAATATAATTTAATTCATCATTCTTTCAACTTTCTTGTAGGAGAACTGCGCACTGCAGGAGAAATGCATACCTGACTGACACATCTTGATTTACTGCGGCTAATCCCTCAGGAAATCATATAGGGCTATATACAGCTATCAGAAACCTCTGAGGCCAAAAAAATGTTTACAAGAACAGATTTTAAGAACAACATCTGCCTACGAACCGAGAACGTGTTTCTAAAAAGGTAACAGCATGCTGTTTTTCAGGAACATAATTAAACACAAAAAGTTCACATCCAGGAAGCGTAATCAGTTCGGCTACCGTAACATTTCCAGCTCATATTCCAGTGCTTAAGAACATCAAAGAGTCAAAAGCTGTTAATAAGGGAGCTGAGGTCCTGATTAGCTAGATTTCACAGTTGTGTCAAAAACGCTAAATTACAGTAAAAAACCCTTCTCCCTCTATGTGAATGAGCTAGTGAACTATTCAAGCCTCTGCTTAATGGGGAAACAGTAAAGAGGTATGACCTACAGTCCTATATATTAATATGGACATTTGTCTCTCAGTAAGGGCCCTCTGCAAAGTTCTCTATTTCATCCAGGAAAAAAATGTTGAACTCTGAAGATGAAAAGAATAAATCATTAAACCATAAGAATGTATCTGCTAAGGAGACATTATAATATCAGTTTACATAACAATACTGCATGTATTATACCTGCAATTCCATAGTGAATTGAGAACACCTGTATTTGCCAAACACTGTTCATGCTGAACAGATACCACATAAAATGGGAAACCATACATAATGGAAAACAGAAATAGCTATTACTCATCATACTTCAGCTGACAAATACATCGCTAATTCTTTTGCCTAAATTGAGCACTTATTTTGTATGCCTCCCTACTGTTTCTAGAGTCATATGCAACTCCACTAGGCATTCAAGTATGCAATGTTTTCTGAAATATTTATCTTAAAAGCAAACTTTTATTTTAATTTCACACTAACAGTTCAAGTATGTAGCAAAGATAAAAACAGGTAACTTATATGATTTGTTCCTTATCAGAGAATGAAAGCTACTAGATCTGCCTAAGCCCTCAAAGAATTATCAGTACTTCAGCTCATGACAGAAGTGGCAAATACTTGGGGAAGAAAGAGGAAAATCCAAGCACGCAGCACTATTGAAAGAGATGCCACATGGTGATATGAAAGGAGAATCCAAGACGAAAAAGATGAGTTTTATGACCATCCTCACCAAGTAAGCCCTGAAGTCTCAGCAGGAACGTGCATGTCCTGTGTCAGACATTAGAAAAAGCCCACCAACAAAATGGGAATACACTGCAAACATAAGAAGAGCTGAGAAATCTGATTTACTTTTTTTTTTTTTCCTTTTCTTTCAGAGACAGCTATTTTTGTGGTTGGTGGCTGTAGTGATTAAAGAGAGTGGTGCATTTAATATACATAGTTACAGAGCAAGTCTGTCTCTAATGATTTAAAAGTAGAGTGGTAAGTAAGGATATAAGGAGCTGATCTGGAATTAAACATGTGACACATGGTAAAGATGAAATTTCAGAAATAACAGGATAGGATAACTGAAAATCCAAAGATTTAAGAAGTCTTTCTTAGACATATGTAAGAGAGTAAAGAATAACTAATTTAAAGGTGTTTGGTTTTTTTTATTTTTTATTTTTAATTGTTCATTTGTTTTAAAGTCATAAAACCCCTTCCCGTAACCCAAGTTTATTCAAGATACAGAACAAGAGATCCCAACTGTTAGATTTGAAACAAGTTTTCCTAAAATATACGAAAGGATTACGGTACCACAACTGGTCCTTTATAAAACCTGCAATATCAAAACCATCAAAACCTTCTTTCCGCCATCTGGAACAGCTTCACCGAGAAGTTCTCCTCTGTGGAAACCCGTAAGACTTCCCAGATACTCTCATATTATCAATCTCCCCAGTCAGATCTAATATTTCTGCAGAAAAATCTATGAAGTTGTGAAGGTTCACCAATATTCAGTTATGAACTTCACAATATGGAAAACAACCTTTTTTCTTTCCATTTGACTTACTTACATTTACTTTCTTTAAATTAGATGACGAAAGATGAGCACTTTTAGCGATAACGAAAACACTCTTTAAGTATACTCCAAATTCAGATATCTGAAATTCCCACGTTTACAATCTATAATCATGGAACTGTATAATAAATTATAAAAACTTAATAAAAACATTGATTAATAAAGCTTATCTTCCAGCAAACAAGCATCAAAACAGCAATTCAGCCATGGAGAACCATTTTGCTAGTATCAATTCAAGCTATGAGAGGAAAACAGTATCTTATTTCTCCTACTAAAATGATTGTATGTACTTATACCCACACATATATACATATTTATGTGTACAGCACAAGGAGCAAACACCAAGCTCAGCATCATTTTCTTCCAAACTTGGTGTTCATTTCATAGTAACAGCCCAGATGCTAATACTCTCAGAATGACGAGATAAATGAAGAACAACATCTGCCCTTCATATACGCGGAGACGTATGTGAACGAGCTCAGGCATTTGCAAGAGTGTCGCCACAGAACGGAGCACGAACAGCAAAGCCACCCAAGAAGCTAATACAGAAGCAGTTAGTCCAACTGAACTCTATGCTGCCACCAAAAGTGCTCTGGCATTTGAGCTGCTTTGTTTAAATCCTGTTCAGTGGGCTTATGAGCTACAAACCACTCCACACAGTAAAGACCAAAGATACCTGTACTGCTTCCAAAACCAAAGAGTTTTCTTGCATGCTGCTTTAAGGTGCTATGTGAATTGCCAGGTAGATAAAATTCTGCAATACCTTTAAACTTTCTACAAGAAGTTTTTGCACATGGATTAGACAAATTTCAGTTTTATGAGGCTCACTCCGCTGTGAAAGTTGTACTAGATTACCCCTGAAGACCTAGCCAGCCATATATTTCTATTACTCCTTAATTCAAAGTTTCACATTTTCAAGCTGAAACCAAACTGCAAATAAAAACTGTTCACATTCCAAATACACACAAAATCCCAAATCTTATTACCATACAGTTCAAGTAAATTCTGTGAAATCTAGCAAATTATATAAATACCCCTAACATTTGTAAAATTCCAGAATAACAAACTGTAAAAGAACATCTGTAACATGCGTGGGGGTATGGTTTTCAGAAAGCACTTGTAAAGTCTTAGGGGAATATTTAATCATCTCTTGTTTTAGGGTAGTATTTTAGAGTCTCTTGTTTATTTGCTTAACAAAGGCTCCTTTTACTGAATGCACCGAACAAAAATAATTGGAAGTCACTCACTTTTGATTCAGCAGCAGGAATTGGCATTATAGAATATTGCTATTACAGGACATTTAACCTAATGTTCTTGCATTCATAAAGTATTTACCGCCACAGAATACACAGCATAAGTGTGCATGTCCAAACACAATCCTCCATCTGTTATATAATTCATTTTTATAAACCCTGGAAGTACTATAGTAATGCCACTCAACCTTATTTTCCAACTGAATCAAATTCTGCACTATTGGCTTGAAGTTGTTTTGTGATCTTCAATGCTTAGCTGTCAACCGAACAAGTTAATCTGAAGTAAAATAGAATATACAGCCATAGTCAGCCATGAACTTTGGAAAAAAAGGATTTAATGCATCTTCCCTGTGCTTTCTCAATACAGGAGCCAGAACAGATGTGAAAGGGTTTTCCTTGTGTAAATAGCTGTCTCAGAGTTATGGGAGATTCGCTGAACAAAAGTCAGTTCACTGAGAAGTCTTAGTTGTTTCTGTTCATCTCCTTCCCTTTTTTTCACTCTACCACATCAGCAACAGTGTCTGTATTAATATCGAGCGGTGAAACTAAAACCCTCTTGTTTCTGTTGCTGAAACTCTCCCCTAGAGTGCTCAACAGTAATAAAGCAGCAACTAATTGAAATTGATTTTTGCTGAAGTAATTTTAACATCTACATATTTTTCTATTAAGAACACAAAAGAACCATTGGCAAACAGCTTTTAAACAGCAGAAAGATTTTTGAAAACTAAAGCATACAAGGAAAAAAAAATGCTTTTATGCTTTGAACAAATTGTCATCTCTTAAAAAGAAACAATCTGGAGATTAATAGTATTAAATCCAATAATAGCAATGAGTGAGTGAAGGGCAGGGTGGCTGGTGCTCTGCCAGCCCAGCACCTTTGCAGTCTCTGCCCCAGGTCTTGCTGGCCCCGGGCAACCTCTGCCAGCGCTGCATCCCGGCTGCTCGCCCAGGAGCTCACAGCTGGCGCCCACTCTGGCACCCGCTGCGGGTTAATTCATCCCGCAAGCACCTCGCAATCCCCCAGCGGCTCGCTATGCTCACACAGGGGCACGCTCTGCTCGAGTAACTTGAAGGATTTGAGCAGAAACACATGGGTACCTAAATCTCAGCAATACATCTCTGTCTCTTCGCTTACCACTAGATTTCGCTCTTGAAAGTACCATATGCAAAGAGAAATTTCAAGAAAAAGCAACACCTAGAACAGGTACCTGCGCACCCACTCTGGGGAAGGAGATAAACACTCCTCAGTGTGTTCAAACAGTCCTGTTGGCTCTTATTCAGCAAAGCTATTTAAGCACACATTTAATCATACTGAAGCACACATCTAAGTGCTTGTCTTAATACACTATTTCCTTGTTGCATGGTTGCTCTAGTTTTTATCAATACAACTACTCAGACTAGTCTACATTAACTGTATTGTCTAAAATGCAGTCTACAGCTTTATAGTTGAACTTTCAGTTTAACCTTTCCTCCTAAAAATTACTCTTGCACAGATATTGCCTGAGTTTCCCTGGAGCTACAGTGAATGAACTGCATAAAGTGCAAACAAGATAAGCAAGGGTCCGTGGCAAGTTTTTTGGACAGGGCTTAGCTGCTTGTTCTACCTGATGCCCAAAGGGCAAGTACAACTTTAAAACAGAACAAATAGAAAATCTTCTTCCTAGCAACCTTTCAAAAGTCCTGCTTTTTGTACTGCACATCTTGGTTTTCTTTAGGGTAAGACTCAGGTACAAACATAGAAAAAATAATATATATATATATATATAAATTCCAAGATTATCCAATAAAACGAGAACTTCCAATGATTGAAAGGAATTGGGAGATCAGCTGCCAGCTTGCTTCTTGACAGTGTGTACAGGATTTCCCTGTGCCCTTGAGAAATTTTTACTGGAACACATTTTTAACAGAAAACTACAGTACAACCAGGTCTGTTGGAGCTGGAGACAAGAGGCATTTCTATTTAAAATACAATTTACAAATACGTATAGAGCTATTTAGTGCAACTTCGCGCAACTTCGCTATCAGACCAAGAGACCTCAATGGTAATTACAACTATCTGCCAAAAGGGTTTTCATTCTTTTTTTCCCCCCAACCAGTATCTTGTCTACTCTTTAGCTGAAAAAAACAAGATCGGCTGTTTTTATTTTCATTTTTCACCTCTTCAAAAAAGGTTGGGAAGGAGAACTAACACACAAAAGAAACTTAAATAAAATGCATTTTTTTTAACTAAATATACTTATTAGAAGTCCTGCAAAACAGAGTTCTGCTAAGATGCCTGTCAACAGAGAAAGTAGCTCTACATACACCTGATTACAACAGAACAAGCTAGAAACAGGAAAAGGATACATTACAAAAACAGATCTACGAACCTACATAATAAGCAATTAAAATTACTTAATGAAATGCAAGAAAACTCCTTTAAATCAGCGTTCAGCTCTTTTACAGTTGGCACTGAGTTATTCTATTCAGACAGTCAACTACTGCCTCAGAACAAAAGACACTAACCCAACTTTAATGGAAAGACTCCATATTGCTGATGAACAACAGAGGCATCACCACAGCGCTGTTCAAAGCTCAGCAGCGAACACAACAAACCTGGTTTTTCTTTTGCAACGCATTCAAGGGCCATCATGCATTTTTAGAATGGACAAAGTATTAAATATGAAAGATAGTTCCTTGACATTTAAACTAACGCTGACGTTACTTAACCAGTTTGTTGAATGCCTTTTACATAACTCAAGAGATTTGGCAGGCGACCAAGACTTTAAGCAACAACAAAGTTAAACACTAAAATAAAAGATGAACTGAATTCAACCCCCACTAGTCAAGCCTTATTTAACCTGGGCCAAAATCAAACAGATACTAACAAAGAAACCTACACATCCAACTAAAACATCAGCTTTAATAATTTATGAATTAATCCCCCCCAAAAAAGACACAAAATGGCTAAGTGACTCTTGCTTTTTTCCTTTACAGATGACTTTTAACTCAGCATAGTCAGAAAAAAAAATTGGTAAGGAACTAAAATACTTTGCATCTATTCGAGTGTTTTTAAGACTTCAAGACACAAATAGGTAAAAATCAAACTTACTGTGCGTGTATGATTTGTACTAAAGCCATCATCTTACTACAGAGCCCAAACGCTTCTACGTGCAGACTACACGGGCTGCACAACGGCAAGAGGCGCTGGGCACCTCCTGGGCAGCTCTGTAGCCACGTCAGCCTGTGCCAAGCACCGACCTGTGAAACTGTGCACGGAACTTGCCACGGACCCACTGATGCTGCATTCCATCCTTCTTAGTAACTACAGCTACCACAGCCTGCATTTAATTATATTTTATAAGCAGGAGGCTCAATTAAGAAAATAATCCTGTCATACAATTAAGTTCTATTTATGTGGTTTCTATGATTATAATTAATTCAGAAATTTGAAAAATGAAGGCACTGCTAATGATTCTTCATTAACACTTGGTAACAAATAAATAACGGTCATTCTTTTTAAACATAAAAAACCATGCACTTCATTACAAAGGCCCTTACAGGCACATCTTAATTCTGTATTTGATCAATATTAATAAAGCAGGGCAGTGCCCATCCCCACTGACCTGAAATGTATCTGTACCCAGATGAAATCCAATTATGGCCTCTACTGTTTTTTTTGTAGGATGTGGACACCTCTATCATGGTGACAAAAGCAACCACTTCCGTCTTCGTTGACATGCTGCCACCTTGGTTCAGCCCAAACCCAAAAGCCCCAGACACGCAGCCCTACCCCTCTGCACACAAGTGCTACTACCCAGTAAGGACCAGAAATTCTGCTGAAATCTTCTCTTCAGGCACAAAGCAAAAACAAACAGGTGTTAAAAGATGGAGAAAAGAGAGCAAAATACCTTTTGTTTCCAAATTTTCATTCCAATTAAATGTTTGGAAAATATAATTTCTATATTTTATATTTTTAACTTCTACCTATATTAAATTTTTAATCACTATTTTAGAGATCTAGAGCCCAACTTTATCACTTATTTGGCTCGTAAGTGATAATACTACACTGGATTGCATCTACTATGACAAGGTGGCCTTACATCCTCTTGTCAGTCCAAGTTAAAGAAAATACTTTATTTCGAGCAGCAACATGAAAAACCTGAAACATACAACAAAATGGTACCAAAAAACAGGAAAAAAAATGTTCAAAATGTCTTTTCTGGAAAATGATGCAAAAAGCACTGGATGCTGTAGCAGAGGAAAATGAGTCTTTCCTTAAAATAAAATAACTGAGATGCAATCAGGATCACAACAGTCTGGCAAATTTAGATGTTTTATAAGGGAGTATTAAGCAACTTGGTAGTCATTCACATGCCTCATTCCAATGGAACAGGAGCATCTCACCTTCTCCAATTAAAATCTGAAGGAAAAGTGAAGGGATTTCCAGGTTAGCCATGAACAGCCATGGTACTACTGTTAATTTTTAATTACTGGGAAAATTATTCCCTTTTTTTTTGTTTCCATTTGAAAATGCCATGAGCAACTAAAAATAATAATAATAATCAATCTCATAACTTCATGCTCCTTATGATGACACTATAAAATCAGTAAGACATTAAAGTCATTGCTACAATGAAGAGTATATTTGCTTATTCAAGCAATGAAGTCAATGGACATTTTGCAAAGCTCAGCTGGATTTGTAGATTATTCTTGAGAAAATATTTTGTTTGTAAAAGTGTCCATAATTTTTTTTTAGTAAAAAATAAAACTCTTTCCCCTCATTTTAAAGAAAGCATCCACATCTGGAAGAAATTACTTTCCATATACGTAGTAATTCCAGCTATAATAAAGTCACTTATTACCCCACTTTGAGAATACAAAAGAAACCTCAAACAGAATGGAGGTTCCACCAAGGAGAACAGATGGGACAGGCCTGTAATACAGCACTGCTGTATTGACTAGTGGTGGAAATGAAACAGCATCTCCATGGCAACTCATTTACTATCTCCTCCCTCAAGACTATAAGAAATAGCTCACAAGAGATATTTTAGGAAATCTATAAAAAGAGAAAATTGTGTTTTATACTTTCCAATTATTTAAAACTTATCGGCAACATATATTTTCAGGAAATTTCTGCATGTCATTTGCTGTCACAAGATTAAAAAAAGAGAATTCTATATACTGGAACAACCTACCAACTACTCTCTGGTATCAATTGTTGTTCTAAAATACTAACTGCAAACTAAAATACTAACTGTAAACTTTATAGTACTTTTTCCATTCAAAAAAAAAAAATCTTTACACTGATATTCTGATACATCTGATACATGAAGAGAACCTTCTGAAATAAGGATAAACGAAACCAATCTGTTTTTTTTTTCTGAAAATACGAGTTTGTGCAGAAGAGTACATGCCTACTATGCTGAAGTCATTTTTTATGGTCCTACCATATCTTCCAGTGGTTAAAAATGCTCTAAACTCTTTTTGCAGCAATTCCTTAGGAAGGCACAGGAATAAGACAGCACGGAAAGGAGGCAAAACTATGCAGGGCGAGTGAGGCGGAGGGGAAAAGAGTGTGGGTGCCAAGAAAGTTCCAGCTTTTTCTAAGGCAGATATCCCCAAGCATTTAAACAAAAATAAACACTTCCCTTTCAAAATGCAGTTCTCTTAACTGCTTGTTTCTTTTTAATTGAAATAAATTGTTTTTTAATTCTTGGTGGAAGATTCCATCTCTACAGTGGTTTATGGCAATACATGCAGTATAGACATTAAAACTGCGATACATATTATTTACAGAAAGATAGGTTCTCTAAACATGAACTGTTTATCAAATAGTCCAAGTTTACTGAAATTCTTGCAGAACGCTTAAGAAACTAGAAAATATATTGGACTTTTATAATGTTACCTCAAAACACTAGGAATATAACCCAAAGCAGCCCCAGCTGTTTCATGTACACTTGAGTAATTTTTGAAACGTTCATTTCTGATACACCCCTGAAGGGCCCCGCTTATATTGTAAATGTTTTTGTTTGGGTTGGCAGAAGTCACTGTACAATCTTCGATTTAATATCAGCTTTAAAGTAATAATAAAAACAATCATCTCCCTTGCACGTCAAGCCACCCACACTGCTCGTCCCCCAGAGGACGGCACGGCTGTGGGAATCCAGTTACTGCTGTGTTTTCTTAACTCTCCTCCAACTTGAAGCTGCAGTAAGGGGGCTTCCTCAGCAGTGACCCCTGTGCAGCCGAATTCATTCACGTCCCACAATTAAGCGCTCGCAGCACTAGCTCAGTGGGCAGCATTGAGCTGTTGCAGTTCACCATGGGAGCAGCTCTGCTATAGGTAATTTCTGAAGATGCAGCATTGCAGAGAAGGGTCCAGAGCTTCCTAATATTAGGTGGAGCAGGCAACAGAAACCCAACACGTTGCTTGTCTACTAATTTATTTTTCTTGTTGCATTCTGAAACAGAGGGCTTCCTTTTCCACATTTAGAAAGCAGCATTATTTTAAATGTCCCTGGTTTTGCTGGCCTTTGTTATTATTTCTTACAATCAGAAGTTCTCCTTCATTTAAAAAAGAAAAAAGGAGAAATGGGGAAAAATCTCTCAGGAAAGCAGCCTCTCCTGCTCAGGACTGCACAGTTCACTCTCCCTCAACTTTCAATTTTATGACACAGTTCTACAGTACAATAAAATATTTCCACTTCTTTCTTGGCCTTTGACTCCAGGGTGAAACAGCCACTATCTATATCCTCTCTTAGGTGGCACATTTCTCATTTCTTAAATTGTTCTTGGGTGTCTTCCCCCAAACTTGTCCAATCTCTCAGAAGGAACTACCTTCCCTACGCACACTAAATGCTTCTGTAGAACCGCATCCCTTCCGCCCGAGGCAGGAGCAGTCTCCTCTTTTCCTGAGACACGTCAAGGAGCAGTCGTGTAAATCGTTCTGGCCGCAGCTCAGTAAAGAAAATGTTGATACCCTGCACTCAGCTGCTAAGTCCCATCGTAACTAATAGCCACTGCTTATCAAGATAACCCACATACCACATGTAGGTTTTGCTCCAGACTTTGCATTTTGCTGTATTAAATTATATATTAAATTAACCCCATTAAACTAGGCCTTCCAGAGCTCTCTGTGCCTATGACTTATTCTCCTCAGTAATTACCACTCTTTCAATCTTTGTCTCATCTACAAACATTACCAATGATGTTTTTATAGTTTTTTCCATATCGTGGATAAAAACGTCAACGAGGATTAAAAAAAAAAAAAAAAAAAAAATTATTCTCTACAGGACTCCTGTAAAAACAGCTCATTTTTAATCCGTTTAATCTTCACTGTGTTCCTTTTGTATTACTCTAGCTTCTTCATTAAAATACTGCTCAGAATTAAGTCAAATGTCTTAGAGAAACCTAAATTGTTAAATCAACACTATTATCCTCATTAAAAATAATCCTATAAAAACACCCTGCAGTTTGATCATTTATACTCTATAGATCTGAGCAGACCTTTTTTTTTTCCTTTTTTCAATTCTTATTGGCAGAATTCCTAACAGCTGTCATTTTATCCAAAATCAACGTAAGATTGACACTAAACTCCTAAACATTACAAAATTTGTGACACTAACTGCTGACAATAAGCTAGTTTAAAGTTTCAACCTGCATCATTATTTTTTAACATGTGACAAGCAAATTAGCAGTAGATGCGAAAGGCAGTTTGTAATCAACAGAAAGTAATTTACATCAGAAATAGCTCAAAACTTTTTGAGACTAAACCTGGGATTTCAACTTGACACTTCTGAAAAGAGGTGCCTGATCTGCTAACATTCATTTCATGAATATCTTTTTTTTTTTTTTTTTTTTTTTTTTTTTAACTCCTTCCGGTCTTCCCTTCCACAAAAAGTGTTCTGGGTGAACTCCTCTTTCCATTGCTTTGCCTGCCTAGATTCCAAGTTCATCTGCTTCAGTAACCTCTGCACTGAGTCCTCCATTTCCAGCCCCTCCAGGGCCACCTTACACAGCATTTACCCCTCTGCATCCAAACTAGCACCTCCAAACAGGAGGAAGACTCAAAAACATCTTTGGGACATCTGTATGTCCCAGATCCCAGACTGCTAAATTAACAGGATGCAGTGGAGGAAGGGAAAGCTACAATAGCGTGCACAAAGTCATGTCAAAAAAAATAATACTTATTCATTAGCAAACTAGTTTTGTCATTATATTGCAAGATATAAGTAGAATTCATAATTGATAAGGACAAACACGTTAATTTTAGTTCCTTTCAAAATGGTGGGAAGGGGGCAAAGTATTTTGTATTAGGAAAAAAAGTCTGCAATTAAATATTTTTTCAACCCCTTTTAGTGCGTTTAGTACGGAGTATAAAATAAACTATTTCTAAACACTTTCATGCCTTTGAAATGCCCAATTCAGACAGTATATTTAATCTCAATCACATGTAACATTCTAACAATGCTCCTTTGCCCTCAGTATGTATTAAGAAATTGTGAAATATTAGCCCATGCTGGAATATCTCCAAAATAAACTCCTAACACGTATTTCATTTTTTTTAATTCTTTTTTACTTCAAGCTGGAAATATATTCAAAACTAGATCAAGTTTGCAATGCACAACAAAAGCAGAATGATTTACAATTTATTGGATTTTGTTTAAAAATATCTCTATAAAAATCACCATAAATTTATCACCATAAATTTCCTTAATGAAAAGGGCAAATACAGACACAGATTAATCTACCATCCTAGAAAACAAGCAAATAGGAAAATGAGGTACAGAGACATCAGCTTTCTCCCCAGCCTTGGCAGGCATCCACTAACAGGTAAGTTTTCTCAACCTAGTGTCATCTACGCACTAATCCTCTGCGCAAAAATATACCGATCCTTGCAATGTATGAAAACCAAGAACTATAGCTCTTGTAGCTGTGTGAGATGGTTAAGTGAGCCACTAATAAGCAGCAAGAGAAGCAATAAAAGAACAAAAAGGAAGTCTGAAGTCCACCAAAAACCAACAACTTCAGCCTCTATAGTAAATACTGTTAAGTATCTCATACAAGGAGGGCATACAACTAAGGCAGTGGAGTATTGGACACCCAGCATGAGCTGATGATACTGACAGCAAAGCCGGTGCACATGCTTAATAGATACAAAAATAATTACGAGTACAGAGGATAAGCAAGAACCTCAGTGGCAAATCTAGTTTTCAATAAAGTCTATAGTTAATGAGCAATAGAAAGTGACTGACTGTGTTAAGAATGTGGCAAAGTAAACATTAATTGCAACTAACGAGTAACAGCTCATCTACTAAACTAATGGTCAATTCTGAATACACAGTAAAGACTCTGGAACCCCAAAACACTAGTCATGAGCACTGCAACAGCAACAGTCTGGAAAGAAAAAACAGCCAATAAAAACAAGAGGAAACCTTAATATAAAAGCCCAGAATAATTTTGGGTGAAAAGGACCACTGGAGAATATCTGCTTCATCTCCTCCCTCAAAATAGGGTCAGAGGGCTTACACAGAACTCCCTTCTAATGACTTGGGAAAACTGCACAAAGTTTATTACAAAACTGCATCAAGTTTATTACAAAGTTATTGTATCATCAAAAATATAAAGATGTTGTGCCATGAGTAACTGCAAGAGCCTAACCAAGCTGTGGGCAAGACTTAGTAGCTGGTAATCAAAACACTCAACAGACTTAATAGCTGGTGATCAAAACAGTCAACAGATTTGAAACTATTTACAACACTTAAATAAATCAGGTTGGACTACTGCCAAATTAACCAAGCAGCTATATCAACAGGGATGCAACTTCACTGAGGTCTGCAGGAAATACTGGGCTAGAAAAGAGAAATTGGCCGAACTGCTGATAGTGCAGGAAATGATTATCTGAAGAACCAAGATAGAAACAGATTTGAAAAGAACCTATGAACAGAGTAAGGAGCTGCTCAAAAAAATGTCCTATAGGACTTGATACGCCTGCCACCCCAAATATACTAGTGCTGCCACAAAGCCAGTCCAGCAAAACACTATATGTAGAGTTTACTAGTGCTGTGCATTTCTCATGTTAACAAAAAGCAGTTACACCGTGAGAAGCCCTTATCAGCTTTTGCTCTTACACAGAACACAAACAGTTAAACTGAAAATCAAAATTAGTACTTTCCAAGCGATCTGTGGAACAGTAATATTTAAACTCCTGGGTGGCTCTGAAGGGTTAGGACTGGTCCAGGTGGGAAGGGAGTCGACTGAAGTTTTCAGATTTCAACAATTATTTCTGAGCAGCGGATCTGCATCCAGAGCAGTACTTGAAAATCTCAGTTCAAAGACTCTCCTTGGACTGTTTACATTGTATGGGAATTCAGTGTGTTGGTCCCCTCACAGCAGCCTGATGGATCAGCAGCAGGAGACTTTTAAAAGAGCCAACTAAAAACCCTTTATTATTAAGACAACTTTCTGTCAGAACTCTTCTGTGAAAATGACATATAATCAGTCTGAATTAGGAATAGAATAGGGAATGACTTATTTCTGGAAAGCACCAATACTTGCTTAGAAAATGAGACTATGAAATATACTTCTAATAGATTTCTGTATACTTATTTTTATGCAGCTTATTACTGAATACATTTACAAACCTTAGTGTGAGGAAAGTATAACACCTGAAGCATTCATTATCTTTACTTAATTTACATATATTAGCACTTTGTTATAAAAGGCACAGCTCAAAATAAAGAGAATAACACATAAGATATCAAATATGGTTTCTATTCCCATGATTGCTGGATGGGTTCTTCCGATTTTGCGAAGAGTATAACACAATCCCTGTACTTTATTCATTTAAACACTTATAGCAAAATATTACTTCCACAACTCCCTAGATAACTAGGAGAGAATGTGCTTTAACCAATACTGTCACTGCAGCAGGGCTTCCTTGAAAAAAAAAACTGCTTTGCAGTTTTGCAACGGCTTAATTACTTCAAACCAATGAAACCGAGACAAAATTTTGTTTATTGATATCTAAATCACCACATAAAACAATGTTCAGTTGCTTCCTGGCAGCCTGCCTCACATCGAATTTACTAGACCACATCATTTTGCAAATACATGGTAAGATATTTACTGCAACCTACTCAAAGTTTCTTGACTATCTGTTGATTCAATATTGGTTTCCTGTACTCTGCTGAGTGTTTACATAAGACGATTGCTTTTAATCTTTACGTATTTGCTTTAGACATATCCTGACAACCACTTAGAAAAGTGGTATTTTCCTGACAAAATGAATTATTTTCCTTCTACCACTAAAATACAAATCTTTGTTACCAAAACCGGAAGGATAAAACAAACTTTGGGAAGTTTGGTCCTTTACTTTCAAATGCTAATAATCTTATATGTCCAATTTGAAAAATTTCTAATCCAAAATAAAGAAACATGATTTTCAGAAATATGCACTAATAATGAGAATCACGTATTGTGATAAATTGCAAGAAAAAAAAAAACTAATAGGCAGAATTCATTCCTCATTCAAACTGGTCCTAAGACCACTTTAAGAAAAAGCCTTTTGTCACTTATAAGTAATTCTAAATTTCGTACGGATTTTCTTGTTGGAAAAGTGGAAGAGAAACAAAATGTAAACAGCTCTGCTGACTTTTTAGTACTACAAATTTCTCCTTCAAAAAGGAAACTTCATTTATTTTATTATTACATTAAGTGCTATTTCTGACCTGAAGTGGAAAATGGCAAGGGAGGGTGGAAATAACAACAATCATTCTCAAAGCAAGAATACATTAAAGGTCTTAAAAACAAAGCATAAATCATATCTAAGAACAAACAGACTTGACTTTCCAGTCCTACAACCTAGTTTCCACTACCTCCATTAGACAACTGTGGTCAGTGCTAAACTCCTCCCCTTCCAAGCTTCTGTAAGCCTTATCCTCCCCAAACTCTTATTTGCCCTTTCTCAATATTAATCACTGTTGTTTTTTTTTTTTTTTAAAAAAAAAAGCCTTGACCTTCGCAAGACTATTCTTTCCTATTTGTATTTCATTTCTGTCCTCCCTCCCTTCCTACAAATGAGTCTGCCTCCTCCTCAAGCATCCAAAGTTCACATCCTGATATCCAGCTTTTATCTCTGCCCATCCTTCTCCTTGACCTTAACAAAACACATTACTTTCATGCTGACAGCTCAAATTCTACATTTCTCTAAGGTGAAACTGATCTTAAATTTTGTGGTACTACAGAATTTGTATAAATATTACTACAAGAGAACTATCATTTCACTCTCCATTCTCCTCAGAGACTTTGTTGGTCTCACACTATTTGCCTCAATAGACAACATCATCAGACCAGCACTTCACAATGCAGCATCATCACCAATGTGTTCTTTCTAGGACTTCCCAGATAGATTATAACTGCAGTACTTCTGTTTTGCAAATTAAAAAAACTGTTGATGAACAAAACTTTCTTCAGCCCTTATTCATCTGCTTTTTCCCCCCGCACTGGTCCTGGTGACAATCACGTTCCCCCACCAAACCTGTTCATGTATCACCGCTGGGTTATTTTCCTCCCATGCTCTTCGCCATCTTTCACTTTAAGTCCCCACATTTACTGTTATTTTAAACGACTCAAGCCCAAACAGAGATTTTTAAGGAAAATCTACTCCATGCAGTAGATACAATTGCAGTTGATCTTCATTTTCTATCTACTAAGGATACACAGTATTATTTTCCAGCTTATTGTGTTTGCCTTCAAGCCTTTTGGCTCCTACAAACAGTACTACTCCCAAGCACGCAATCCTTTCACCACTTAAAAATTCCCCACCAATTTTTGTTATAATGCCACAAGTACCTATTATTAAATAACATGCATGTGCAAAAAGTGACAAATGCACTTGTATTTTCACTAAAAAACTTATTTGGTTTAGAGCTGCTTCCTATTCTGAGCCTGTTTCGCCCAAACATTGAAATATAGTGGGACTTCTGAATATAGTATACAGAAATAAGTAAGCACAAATATTTTGAAAAAATCCAAGATATGAACGGCAGCCCCAGTATCCCTCAGCCCCAATTAACCTTCTTTAGTCTTAGAAAAAAATAAAGTTGTGAAGTGAAGAAATAATTGACATTTTTAAAGCATTTTTTTCAGAACATTGTTTTTGACAGATTAATACAGGTCCTCAGTGCGCACATGTTCTCAGAGCAGAGATGCTTGTACTGAGCTACTATTTTCAGAGAAATTTTTCTCCTTGAGTATTTTTTCAATGAATTTCAAAATATTTCAAAACATGTGAGTAGTGAGCTCAAGTTGTTTAACTAAAATACATCTTAGCATTAGCATAGTCACAGTGACCTATCCTTTCTTTTCCACAAAAAGTATATAGGTTGGTTAGACACCATAAAAACAGACCCTTATACAGAAATGGCAAGCTGGATTTTACTGGTATGTCCTAAAATTTGAAAAAAGCAGACTCTTTTAATAATAATACAAAAAAAAAAAAAAAATGAACACCTCATACTCTTCTACCTGATCCTCAGCATTCAGCAGTTCAGTGGAAGAGACCCATACAGACTGTCACTCTGTGGTATGTTTGCACCCACAAGCTAATTTGTAGATCTAAAAAGCTTTAACTCATGGTTTTCCCAGAAGCAAATAATAATCTTCCCAAGGTGTCAGACTGTCTGTGAAACACCTGCAGATCCCACTCCCACTGCAACAGGGAATGGTCATCTGGCTTTGGGAACAAAGTGCAAAGCCCAAACCACCACCAACCAATTTCCAGCACGGAATGGAGTTTCAGAGGTCTCTGAACAGCGAACCCTGAGAGATCCCTGCTGGTTGAAATAAGTCTCTGACTACATCATGGAAGTCTAGTTGCATTGTACTGCCATTGCACTTCACAATCTGCTCTACTTTTGCTTTGACGCAAACGCCACCTGGCTGGCATGGCCTCAAGTCCTGTGGCAGAAGATACAGTTGGGCACTGCAACCTAGGGCTCAGCTGAGAGCTTCCCATTGAGAAATTGACAAACTTTTTTTTTTTTTTTTTTTTTTGAACTTGCCCTCCTTATGATCTCCCTTATTCACAGCAACTGTGAAATTATATCCTTTTGCCACTTATCTAGAAATAGCGGTATCATCTGAGATGGATTAGAAAAAAAAAAGGAAGAAAAAGTGGGAGCTACAGGTTTTCCTTCCTTCTCTTACAAAAGTCAACTCTGTTCTGATCCTCTCCACTATTTTTCTCTTTCATCAACTTTTCTTCTGCATCTTCCTTTTATTTCTCTCTGTAAGAAGAGGAATTAGGTTAAGAAAAATGAAAGATGGAGAATGCTGAACTAAATTGCTTTGTATCTTCAAAAACATGGAGACAAAATTATGCGGTGTGGGAAAGGAATGAAGCCCTGTGTTTTTTCTTTTCCAAAGATATTTTTCTTCCTGGTTCATGATCGGAGACTTGACAACACAGTAAGGACTGCTGGAGAGTTTGAGAAGTATCAAAAAAGTAGAGATGTGCAACAATAGTTGAAAAATAAGCAGCAAGTAGTAAAAGCTACAGAAAAATAAACCTCCAAAATATACAATAAGGACCCTTTCTAGAGGGAATGACTTTATTCAGTCTGAATCAAATCTGTGTTTCACATAAATATTTGTGCATTTCATATGAAATCCACACTTGAATTAATGTCACACAGTGGTGCACAGCGCTTCAGACACATTAAAAAAAGCACGTTTTTATTATAAGAGGAAAGACATTCAGTTCTGCTTCCTGAATGGTGATTGAGAATCAGAAAGGATTAAACATGACTTTAGCATTCTAACTTACATCATTAGAATGTTCTTGTCTGAAAACCTTAAGGTATCACTATGCATTTTTTTTAACAGACTTTTGAAAAGATAGTAATGTAAATTAAAAATAATCCCAAACTTCTGCATTGTTATTTGGAACACCATTCACTTCTGGTTCAAAAGGAAGGATCTCCGTAAAATATGATAAATGCGACCTCAAATACGAGCACTGAGGTAGAAGTTACTGATAAAGCTCCTCAATTTCGGTTTGCACTATGGCTAACAAGTCTTCCCATAGCCACTCTTGCAAAAAAGCAACATCAGAATTATAACTGTTAAGCCATGAGAATATACAGAATATAGCTGCCGAAGGCAGCTTTTAAAGTTTTCCTTTGTTTTTAATTGTGATGTTCAGAAATAAGGGGCTTTTTCAAAAACTTAAAAACAGTTAGTTTGCAGAGGTTATATTATTTCACACATGAATATGTCATTCTTTGCCTCTGCCAACCAAATGCACAGAAAAAATTTTCTGTTGCTTCACGTCATTCAAATTATTGGTATTTTTCACTGATGAGATGAAGTTTTCAAGAGGAAAAGAATCTGCATTTGGTTAGCTCCAAAAAGACACAGGAAATAATACAAAATAACTGCTAATTATGGTTCTTGATAAGGCTGTTACATTTTAAAATATCCTATTTCCAAAATAAACTTTTTTTCCCATATCCATTTACCATCAGGGAACCAAATCCTATCCTAAAAAGGTAATAACAAAACAAAATTTCCTTCAGAAGTACAAAACTGAACTTATTTTTTCCCCAAAGAAAACAGTGATAATAAGAGAGGGGATTTCGAAATGGCTGATGAAGTTAAAATTAGTCTCTAAGTATTAACAATAGTCAAATACATCTTCCCAATCATCACTCTTTTCTATCACTCTTCACCCAAACTCTTTCATCATTTTCTCTCAATCTGGTATGATCTTAAACCCATTAGAGGTAAAAAGTTAAAACAGATTTTTTTTTAATCTACAAGCACTATTCATGCTTTACCCATTGAATTTTTTTTTTTTTTTTTTACAAAGACAGGCTTATTTTTTCCGTTGAAGAGTTCAAACGGATAACCTAAGTCTGTCTACTTACAGGAATGTTGAATCTATATTAGATTCCATATTACATTCAATAATAAGGCACACACAAAAAAAGATCAAGAGTTAAACATCAAAGATGGGTGTTAATAAAAAAAAGAGAACGCAAATAGTCTGTGAGAATCTAAAACAATGTCTGTGCTAAGCTAACACAGAAATGGACTTTTCTGAAAATAAAATGTTAGACAACTCTGTTAAGGAGAGCTAAGTGTAGCATAAAGTTCATATAACATGGATTTTCTTTTCCACTTAATCAAATTCTTGCATGGGACGTTTCTCTATTTAAAAAGTCTCATGAGAAGCCAATTGCTACAGAACTGAACTGGGATTGTCCCGCAACCAGGATTAGCTGCAGAACTAACAAGCACATCTTTTGTCTTTTTTCTTCCGTAATTCACTCCATAACAAAAGATCAGCAGAAATTTTAAAGGAAAATATTTCTGAAAGGCAAGGAAACAAAAGAATCAGTTTGGGTGAGTCTTGCAAGCACGATACATTTTTGACATTTGTAATTTTCAAAGTCTGTCTAAGCAAACTTTCAAGTACTATCAAAAAAAGAAGTTTCTTCCTCTATTCATTAAGCAACACCAAAAGTTGAATAATATATAAGATCTGACTGTAATACATACAAAAGCAGCGGTACACCAGTGAGCACTTCATTAATTAAAAGCCAGAAAAGGAAGTTTGCTAAACGAAGCAAATGTTCTTATCACTCCTATCTATATTCATTAAAACTGACAGGAAACCAAATATCACCATCTGTCTACTTGCAATAAAGACACTAAAAACAGCTCCAGGGTAGCAGAATAATATAAAGTATAAAACTGCAGATTTTCAAGTTCCATTTTTAAATGGACAAAAAAGAAACTGATGTTAGACTATGGAAAATAAGACGTGACAAGGAATTACACAAAAGACAGGGAAAAAAATACACATTTTAAAATATAAACTGCAGCTTATTTGAAACCCCGCAAGATGAATGATGAACTTAAAAGTTGGCCTCATGTTTGCCATTCAGACCCATGATTCAGCAAAAAGACATGTATTGTAATGTTAGCTTATTTGCTCATTTAGAAATAACTGTTAACAAAACCATTCCTGAAATTATATCGTATTACATAAATTGCAAAAATTTCTACTGCTTAAATGCTCTAGAGGGAAGAGTTTCTCAGTTTCCTTAAGTCCTGACACCCCACATTGCTATTTACAAAAAATTATAATCTTTATCTTGCTTTTACATTATGAATTTGCTTGCGAGTCAGCAACTCAGTATAAAAATTGAGTAACATTTGGTGAAAGAAAGAGATAACTCAGATCAGAAAGAAAAATATGGCTCCCACCAGCAATTGCAGAGGTCAGGAGAAGGTCATTGATTTAAGGCAGCTTACAGCAATTCTTTAATTCCTACATTCTGGTAACAGCCCCCCTTTTTTTTTGCACTGCAGGAGAGAGGAAAGAAAAAAACCAAATAGATGGTAATAAGATATTTAATGACAAATATAAAAATAAGCCACTACTAGTATTTTAAACGTTCGGGCTTCACACACGAAGGCTACATAAAAAAAATTGCATTTTGCATAGCAATGAAAATCGCTTCCATTTCATCTCAATGCTGTATAAAATATTAGTTCTATATTCACAGTTTTTAAGATTCAATAAGGTTAAATTACTTAACGTTGAGATAAACAAAAAGGAAAATATACTGTTAAAACTGCTACTCCTATTCCAACCCCCTGTTGTTGCGAGGTACTGAGGCACATATGGCGCATAGCAGATTTCTTCTAATACCTACAGAAAGTATAAATGGGGCTAAGAGAGGAGGAGTGACAGAGCTAAAAACCAAATCGAAAGCTTATTGATTTCCATCATTATGTTTCTCTAGACTGGTACGTTTTTATTTTGGCAGTTTAAGTTTTTCTTTCCTAAGAACAATTATTCATACATATAAAAAGATGCTCATTAATATTCTATGAGAATGCCTTTCTAGCCTCAATAAAATTACAATAGAACAATTATAGCTCTTCTATTAATACTTTAACAATACTAACAGATCCATTAACAGCTCAGCAGAAGTAGACAAAATATTTAAGAATCAGAAGCATAGGGCTGTTTATGTTTACTAAAGAAACCACAATGGAATTATGTAAGGTAATAAAGTTCCAGTGTAAAAGGTTACTGCAAATCAATGTGCAAGTACGGCATCAGTTTCCTCTGATGCTAAGGATTCTTCTTCTGAAAGTCAACTGAAACTAGAAGCATACAGGAACACTAAAGTTATTTCATACAGAAGATGCATTGAGCTTGAAATCAAAGCATAATTCTGCTTACACTAAGAATACAAAATAGAGATACAATATATCCATTATCTGTCCATTCCAAGGAAATCATGTGAACATTTAAAAGGACTTCTAAAGACTCGTAGGCAAATGTTGAGGTATGTATCAGAAGAGAAAATACAAAGGCATACCGAAAAAAATCCTCTGTGTGCTTTAAAAACACATCCTCCGGTTGAAGTTGAAGGATATTTGCTAGTCAAGGTGTTTGTACGATATCACAACAAAAAACAAAACTTCACTATCATAGGGACAAAAAGCAAAATGTTTACATGTCAATT
The DNA here is from genome assembly GCA_034781795.1 of Crypturellus tataupa. Lineage (NCBI taxonomy): Eukaryota > Metazoa > Chordata > Aves > Tinamiformes > Tinamidae > Crypturellus > Crypturellus tataupa. The sequence continues at coordinate 2,506,499 of JAWLRI010000332.1, forward strand.
TTATAAGCCTTTGGATTAAAAACAAAGATAGTAAGAGTAACAAGTATATGCGAGATTTCATTTTGAAATTCTTTTATGTACACATTACTAGAGCTCAAATATTTCCTCACTGAGATTAGAAAGTAGAAATTCCATTTTAAGTTTACTAATGCAGAGATCACTAAGATGCCAGCATTTTAGGAACTGGCAGATAACCAGTGAAAAAGGTAAATCTCCTTCCACAGAAAGAGCACAAATCAGTTTTCTACTACACCTGTCCCAAAAGTAGTAGTCTATTTAGTTCTATATAGTAGGAGTAATGCCAACCAGCAAGAACAAGAAAAGAAAGGCGCATCATTACAGTAGTTTAACACTAGGTTCATTCAGAGCTGCCATATTAACATCATGCAGCTACCAGCAGTTGGTATAAATGAGAAATTAGCACCTTTCACAATTTTATAACGTACTTTCAGGATAAACAGCATCAGACTCTGGACTCCCTAGCATTAAGAACTACTAGTCTTGAAAAGCCTTCTGGGTATCTGAGAAAGCAACAAATTCATATAATCCTACTAAAAGGGTAAATGAAGCTCCTTCCTGAAAAGCATTACACAAAATTCTAACTCTGTGGAAGGTTGGAAGGGACCTCTAGAGCTCATCTAGTCCAATCTCCCTGGCTCAAGGAGGGACACCTTGAGCATGTGGCACAGGGTGGCATCCAGGTGGGTTTGGAAAACCTTCAGAAAAGGAGAGTCCACAACCTCTCTGAGCAGCCTGTCCTATACTACAAGAATCTTATTCTTAAAAGATTTTTTTCTCCAGTATTACATATATAAAAATACAAAGATATTATACATTAATCTTGATATATCTATTATATAGTATTAACTTATTAATGACCAGTTTGTAGTTATTTAACCTTGCACCTACTTCCTCTCCAAACTGAAACAATTCATTTGCCTCGTATTTACCTACTCATGAAGCTACACTTTCAATAACATCATCTTCAAGCACCCTCATTCCTCTGGTTGTACCCAAATCCCCTTGTTCATGGGATTATGTCCATTGTGTTTAAATTCAGTGTGTTTTTTTAATCTTTATTATACACTCAAAAGCACCATCTTCTCTTTGTCCTGACCACACAGGAAAATACAGCTTCATAAGGTTTGATCCTAACTTGCAATACAATTTTGTTAAGCAACCCATTTTAACACCTCCCCCTCAATATTATTCCTGAATTCACTTTAGACACAGTCAGTAACAGTATCCAACAGATTCAGGATGCCTAAGGTTGGAAGGGACTTCTAGAGGTCATCTAGTCCAACCCCCCTGCACATGCAGAGCCACCTAGAGCACATGGCACAGGACTGCATCCAAGCGGGTCTTGAAGATCTCCAGAGGAGACTCCACAGCCTCTCTGGGCAGCCTGTGCCAGGGCTCTGTCACCCTCACTGTCAGAAAAAAAATCCTTAAGTTCCTGTGGAACTTTTGATGCTTCAGTTTGTGGCCATTTCCTCTAGTTTTGTTAGTGGCCACCACTGAAAAGAGGCCAGCCCCACCCCATCCTCCTCACTGCCTCCCTTGAGGTACTTATAGACACTGACTAGATCCCCTCTCAGCCTTCTCTTCTCCAGGCT
>JAWLRI010000332.1:2508214-2518740 GCA_034781795.1 Crypturellus tataupa
GAGACGCTCCTCTTAATGCACCCCAGGATCCCATTGGCCTTCTTGGCCACGAGGGCAACTGCTGCCTCATGGTCAACTTCTCGTCCACCACAATGCCCAGGTCTTTCTCTGCAGAGCTGCCCTCCAGAAGGTCGGTCCCCAGTCGGTACATACAGCTTTGAAAAACTTGTTTTGGTGAATGTTACAGCAGCAAAACCCTAGTCGTAATATTTTCATGTCTGTCATTTAAAGCACAAAGAGTAGTACCATTACATCTGTACATGTGCACATCTGTATGTCAGCAATATTATAATCATTGTGCTTTCTGCTCTAGAGCATTAAAAAGTGACCCAAGAACAAGTCCTTCTTAGAAATATCTTTTAATCAACCCAAAAAGAAACCAATATTACTATTTACAATTTATGTACTTGCAAGTTACTAGGTTAGATACCTTATAGTAATGGCTGCAGCAAGCTCAAACAAGATGTGCTATAAAACAGAAAGCAGAGAAAAACAAATTAAAAAAAAAAAATAAAACATGCAGGTCTTGAACTCTGGAAGGGTACAGCAAAGCAATGAAAGAGTCAGTGGAAACCTGCAGAATATATTCACTGCACATGGGAAGGATAATTTTTTGTTGTTTTGGGGTTTTCTTTTCTTGACAGATGGTAACAAGACTTCGGTACAAGACGACCGAAGTTCCTAGAGCTGTCATACAAACTCTCTCTCAACATTTGCTTTCCCCCTTTTTCCAGAAAACGAAGCTTACAAGTATAAGCACAGCTCCATGCGTTTCTGCTCTTGCGCCTCACTCCACCACCTTTCACCTGGCCCTGGCCCAGGCCCACTAGCACTGTCTACCCTCACTGCACCCCTCTTATTTCCCCCCATACATCAGTGGAACACAGGGGGCGGCTGCAAACACACTAGGGCAAGGAGGGGAAGTCTTCACCTCTTGCGAAACAGGCCAAAACAGAAAAATAAAAACCTGTGGCATGATCCGCTTCTAAATAAATAATAAAATTAAGTCACATTTTTATGGTTTCAGTTCATTCCCCTACGTACATTGATACAGCATTTCCGCTATCTTTTTAGATGACTATTCCTTTTGTACCATTTTTAACATTATGTAGTGATTACACTGTACTTCTTTTGCTGGTCTCCAGTTTACTTCTCTCTATTTTACATATTATGCATTATTTTTCAGATTTTTTTTGTTCTTTTGTCCCCATATCACTATAACAGTCTTCAAGATAAAGGTTTGATAATGGCATTTGGAGCATACATTTGGCATTTCAGCATTAAGTTTAGGAGATTGATCTTAATAAAACTAGTACTACCATGTAACTGGTAAACTATGGAATCTCACCCTACCTTTTATCATTATCTTTGCTGTTTCCTTCCCTAGACATGTGCTGCTGGTCACTATCAGAGACAGGATATTGAATTAGATACAATTTTGATCTGAATCAGAATAGCTCTTCGTACAGAAAATCAACAGGAAATAAAGCTACAGATTTTTGCATTTTACAACTCTGCTTGTGCCCAGAAGTCCCTTGCTTGATCATCTACATTTGACAGACTACAATGCAAATAAAAGTAATTCGGGTGGCAACTAGTATATGTGCAAAGTGCTCAGATATTTTCTTAGATACTGGTAGGAAATAAAAAGTGTAGAAAGTTGAACACAAAGCATTTACACCTGCTGAGAAGTATAAGTGAAAATTCTTTGAATATGACCAGTAAAAAGTATCAGCCTTATTAGCATAACAAAGAAAAATTATATAGGGAAACACCCACCATTTAAGTTATTTTCTGCTCTTTTCCAGTGTTATTTTCGCACAGGCACAAAGGACAGTCAGGTGTTGTGAGCTTTTTCAGGGGAAGAAGGAGAAGGAATAAGGCAGGGGAAGAGATATTGACTTTTTTCAAAAGTCTACTAGGACTTGCTGTGGATACTGATCCTCAAATACAGCAAGTATAGACTGATGAAAGACTTAACTTCAAAAGATAATTATTTTGGAAAGTATCATACTTTGATCCACTTAATCTAGAATTTACTTCATAGAAACTCAAAGGAAATGGCAGAAATTTTCCTCACAAAGCTCCATTTGCGAAAACCTTAAAACAAAATACTTGGGTCCAATTTCCAGCTTTAAGTAAAACTCAACTCCTCCCCAGCAGCACAGGGCAGCAAGTCTTATCTAGACAAATTTAGAGCATGAGGAAAACATACACAGTAACAGCATCCAAAGGCCTCAACTGAACATTCGCAAGAGGAACACTGACACACATGGCAGCGCTCCCAGAAGCTGACTCCTGCAACGGATTTTCATTAGCAAATGCACATGCTTCTGCCTTTCAGTAAGAAGAATCTGGGGCTCTAACACTTGAACAATACTTCAATAATCACATTTCCTTCTCAGTATCATAAAATAAACACAATCACTAAGATAGTTGTTGGATTTATGTGCTTTTAAAGAATAACTGGACAAAAAAAAGTGCATGGGTTCAAAATGTGCTGTAAATACTTTTGAAAGCAATGTTCTCATCCGAAAGTACTGCAACAGATGTTTATCAGGAGCTACTGCAACAGTTAATTCAACTCCAAGCCAGATGAACTCTTAGCCATTGGAACCAAGACTTTTTCAGCATGTAGTCTACAGAAAACAACAGGATGTGCCAGAACTGCTGCTAATAAGCAGTTAACTAAATAAAGAGAAAAATAAATAAAAAAACAAATCTGAATCAAATAAACGAATGTTTGGTCCAAAAGACTTAGATGAACATGCGTTCATAGGATAGGTCGAGGCAATAAGGAAAAAAAAATACATTTAAACAAAGTCTCCACTAACATTCTGGTCAATGAAGTGGGTACACTAAAAACAAACCAAACAACACCTTGAACAGTTCAGCAAATAATGGATTCTTCTTTGGAGGCAATAGGAAACACGATTACTGACCACACTTTCCAACTGCAATACTAATTTATCGGAGTCATTACTCAGAAGTTATTTCTTAGACTCTATTTAAAGATATTTTGAGTAAGAATGAAAATGGGGGAGATGTAAAACAACAGTTAAAATATGGATCATTCAATCAGTAATTCAACAGTTCAAAAAACATTAATTCTAACAGAATATGAATGTTAGTTTAGTCACCCATACATGAAGGGATGGTAGTCTATTCCATTTTTTTTTTCATTTATTAAAACTAAATAGCTTAATGGCAAATTCTCATTTTTATGCAACTAGCTATAGTTCCTATGTATTTAATTCGATATTTACTGTTTAAGGATGGAGACATAAATCACAATATACAGCATTATTACTTAAAGCACAAATCTCCGTGTCTCTGTGGGTACAAATCAGATCCATATTTGCAAGCTTTCTTGACAAGTAAAGGGCTAGTTAGTCACTCCCCAGAACAAACCCTCTCATTTCGTAGGCAGTCACCCAGCACTTAACTTGGGGAAAAGCTCTGAGAATACGTGTGCCCCAGGGAGCAGCAAACAGTCCTGAAGAGCAGTGAGAACAGAACGTCCTTCCTCTTGGAATTCCCTCAAGATTACGGAGAAAGAACAGTACACCGTGTCTTCAGTCTGCTTGCCTATTTATGAGACTATGGTTCCCACATCTAAGGTGCTATTTGGTAACACAGATCCAATGGAATCCATGCAAAATTGCTGGCAATCAGAGATTGAGTACACACCACTTGCAGATTCTCAGCTCAAGGTTGACAAATATCATGTACTGCAGTCCCAGGATGTACCTGTGTACCTTTTCATATTCTTGGCTTGCCATGCAAACAAGAGAAATTCTGGAAACTTTGTTCTAAATTTCTGTCTTGATTGAAAAAAAAAAAAAAAATCACAGTCTACATTCTTTGAAATAGAAATAAAAAATAAACATCAACTGATCAAGCATAAAAATGACTTAAAAAAAACTTTGTTTATATCCAATTGCTAGACAGGACAATAAATGAATAAAAATCTTTAGAAAAGTCCTTACAATTATGCAGTATGTGTGCTGTTAATGCAAAATTATTCAGTATTCTCAAGTTACTGCAAGTTATTCAGTATTCTCAAGTTTTTGCTCTTGGTATCATTACTCAATGTGATTCAATGATCACACTATCAACAAAAGCAACAGTCAGAAGTTATCAGCCCTTTTTATTTATTCTAGAAAAAAAAAGACAAATATTTCTCAGATCCTAAAGACAGATGTCTATTTAGCCATAAGTGAGCAACAACTCTACTCAGCCCATTCACTACAATATTAAAAGTTACTGGAACAACCAGCCACTAGTCAGTTGACTATGACAATATTCGCAGCTTCGGTTTCTGCTGGTGTTTCATTTTTCTTCCCCAGATATCAAGTGTCATGAGTCTTCAGAGGAAGTTTTTTTTTTTTCTAAATTCTTAAGAGAAAAATACTGACATTACATTTTACAAGTCTTGCCAAGAATGTCTATTGTGTTCACAGCTTCAGCGTTGCTGATCAATTTTGAACATTTACTGTACAAACTAATAAGACAACGAAGTCTATATCATAAATTTAAAAAGCAATTTCAAACAACCAAACTGAAAACCTCAATATAAATAATTTAGTTGTACAAACAGTTAGTCTCCTAAAGAACTATTTACTTACAATGATTGTTACTTTTCTCAGCACAGGTATTTACCTAAACTACAGACACTTATTTAAATAATTATAAAGCTTAGTATAATCTAGATCTCTTATTTTTACATTTTATTATGCAGACAATTTACTAGGCAATTTTTTTTAACTATGATTCATAAGTACTTCAGAAATATTTAATAAGTCTTGAAGTACCTTTTATTATGATGACTATTCTCATTTTTTTAAACACTAACCCAAAGCAGAGATAATTAACCAGTTTTGACTCTTTCCTTCTTCAGATTAAACTGCCTTCAAGATAATACATAACTGTTCTTTGCTATTATCTGCAACATGTAGTCATCATTATTTTTCTCTCTGATCCAGCAACTATCAGAACATTTAGCAATAAAGCCTGTCTGTCAAGGGTCAGCAGAATGCTGGATAGAGTATCTGCATGTGACAAAGCAGTTTTAGCAATATGCTTTCACCAGGATGTAACACTTAGCTTAATATTTTGACTTTGTCTTGTAAAATTGTGATGTAAAGGTAAAACGCAGCACAGATTACTGGTCTTCTTTCATGATAACGCACTTTGCTTTTTGAATGGCCTCAATAATTTTGCCATCAATAACAACAGCAAAAATAGCAGTGAGCATTTAAGCCCATCATTTCCAAAAAGAAAGAAAACAGGTATGCTCGTATACTCAAAGTCAAGTCTTCCCATTTAAATTTCACTGCACATGCAGCTTGTTAACATTATTTGATTGTTGCTGGAGTACTAGAGGAGTAGCGAGTACAAGACAACAAACGCATTAACAACCCTAGGATTGAAACTTATGGAAAAAAACTACTAATATGTACTGTAAAAGGATTAAAACAGTAAGTTTGTACAGCTAGGTTAAAAAATATCCATTGGTATAGCTAGCTTATGCTTGAGGCTGTAACACTGCACCGGGTATACAATTTAACTGCGCAGCCACATGACACTTTTCAAGTTAGCCTAAGTAAAATCTTAGTTCAGTTATTCATTTATGAATAATGTGCACCAGAATCTGTAGTACATTTTGACCATACTGCTCAGTGCACGTTTCAGAATAATGTCCACGTACCAAATGTTGCATATCTGTATGTGCCAGTTGAGACCTTATACATTATACAGTTTCTGCCCTAAAGGATACTGCCAGATCTAACAAGCTTACTATTTAAGATATGTGGTATATGAAAAGCGGGATGAGACATACACCATTATTTTTAAGGCTCTTCATGGTCTCTCCCTATTGTGCCTATATTTCATTACTACTAAAAGATATTCTTGCCTCAAGTTGGCCTATGATACAATATGACATTTTTTTGTGAAGCACCTGCTTTCTTCTCTCCCCAAGCTCACAAAGCAGGAACCTAAGCATAAATATCTGCCATGTTTCCTCATCCTCCCTTGAACTTGCCTTTGCTTAAAAAACTTTAGAAAAGTCTTATTGGGACACTGCTGGTAATACTGAAATCAGAACTTGTCTGCTTCCCTGGAATCCCCCATCTCTCTGCCTTACTTCTTGCCTTACTTTTGTTCTCACTTCATACCACGCTTAGCACAATGAGATAGTGGTCCACAACACATCAAGAACAACTATCTCTATTATAAAGCAATAGTGAAAGGCATTTCAAAATTACAGAGGGAGGTGCTCTCGCTGCCACAGGATCCTGTAGACCAAGCAACTACAGACACAGCAATTCACAAAAAAGCAGATCACATAGCATATTTGTGACCAACAAGTCTTCCCTTTATCTGAAAACTTTACAATCATTAAGCTAATAACATATACTTGATGACTAATAATGTACACTGAAGTGATAAGTCATAAGGAGACAGTCAAATGGGAGAAACTTGTAGCTTTAATGATGAATTCCACATCTTGGATCTAACTGGATTCATCCATCTCACTGCAACTCCTTACCCTTCAGCTTCAGCAAACACAATCCTGTTCTCTCTAAAAAACCTGGCACAGAATCTGCCAGAGTGTAATTCCTACTTCACTTGAGTTTCACATATGCAGTCCCTTCTGTTTATTCAACAGTTAAGGAATGAGGGCAGGAGGAGGGGGGATTAGAAACTGCAAGGAGTGAGAATAGGACAAGCCATTTATGGGTCAGGGATCTTGCTGGGCCTACGCAACTAAGTCTGTCCTAAAAATTAAATTGAAAGAAAGTTGGAAACATTTTTCAAAACACTGAATAATGTCCATATCTATTGCACAAAATTTTCAGCAGTATAGACATTTTATATAGCAAATAAACAAACCTTGAAAACTGATCTTAATTTCACAGATTCCTTGCCCCTGGATTATACTCCAGCCTATCCTACCCCAGACATAACATATTTGACATAATGCTTCTGCTTTGCAAACAAAGCCCCACAGGGCAGATGTCATGTAAATTCATATTTCATAAGCATAATTAATTGCAACAAGAGGACTATAAAAATCCTTGTACCACTTAAAATATTTCTCCACTTAGAGCAACTCTATCATGAGAAAATTTTGCACATTGCACTTCATACTAAACAAAGTATTGTGTATAATACTGCAGATCTACTAAATATTGGGAAGATTAAAAAAAAAAAAAAATTCACAGATCTTTAAAAACTACAAATTAGTTTTCTGCAGTCATTCAAAATAAGCATTCCAATACAAACATGGCATGCAACAGCCATTAAAAGTTTTGCCATTTAACACCTTATATATTTAAGTGTGAAAATTATACTTAATTTGCTACTATCAATGGAAAGTTGTCACACAACTTTTAGAAAAGTACAACCTGAAAGTACCCAATTATCCCTCAAACTTCAACACAAAAATATTCTTTGTGTATGCAAAACAGTCAGGATAAAGGGAAAATAAGAGCAGCAACAAAACCAGCTAAACAAAATCCACTAAAGTTTAGATTCTACAAACATTCAGCCACAGATGTAGATAAGTGATGGATAATAGCTGTAAGTAAACTTACATATTTACTTAGACACTGAGCCTCCAGTAAATACTTTGCATCTACAAAGATCTCATTGAATATACTAGAGTCTCAGTATTATTCAATAAGTATAATTAAGGGGGACAGGGAGGTGGAAGGAGGAGAAAATGATTTTTTTTGAATTACTGTTCAAAATAAAAGTAGAATTCTTCTAGTCTGTTTTTTTTTTTTTTTTTTTTTTAACATTTGCTTATTTAGGAAAAAATTATTATTAAGAGCCCCAAACTATTCATATTGGGAAAATGAAGACTTGATTATCACATGCTTTTCTTTTAGGAAATAATCTACACATGCTATCATTTACTAATGTTGGTATAATAGGTTTTTTTTGTTTTTTTTTTTGAAAAAAATTTTGGAAAAAAAAAAAAAAAAAAAAAAAAAAAAAAGGAAAAGGGGGGGTCTTAGATCCTCTTGTTCCTGAACTTGGCACAGGATAAGCCCACTGGTACTCTAGGAAAGGGGGAGAAAAGACTTAATGTCATTTCTCACTAGTATAGTATATGAGTGATGAAAAAAAGGACAGAGGAGTAGTTCAGCTCTGCAGTTCTTGATTTTTTTTGTGTGTGTTTCTGACAACATCAGAAGTAGGCAGTTCCTGGCTACAATATGGCTACATGCTATTAGAAATCAATTTTTGCTATCTACACTCAAAAATTCTCAAAATAGAAATCTAGGTTTTTTTTTCCAAAACACTCTGATAGAGTTCATATAAAATGTAAAAATTATATACAGCATAATATAATGAAATTAAAATACAGTAAAAAAGCATTTATGGATGATATTTCTATTTTTAAGCAGTAGTTACTAGATTTTAATTTAAAAGCACATACCATTTTCATAAATAACTTTATTTCAAAATAAAAGAAATATTTTATAGGTAGCTCTCTTTGTCAAGCATTTGTGTATTCACAATCATTTGAACATAATATTCTGATAAATTCAGTTATCATTGGATATTTATTGTTGTCAACAATATAAATGATTTTACAAGACATCAGCAGGTATCCTCAATTTTTCCTAGGAGCTGACAAATTGCTTGTGCTGCAACAGGTGCAGCTTCCACTCGTTATTTTTCTGGAAAGAATCACATTAGTGCCGTCCAGCTCCCTGCGCACCAGGGTATGATTACGAGGGGATCGCAGGTTGCCATCAGTGCATCCGCAGCAGTGCGGCTCCCCGGGCTACTTCCCACACGCTGCTTACGGCCGAGCACTGAAGTGCAGGGTCTGCTCATTCTCCAGGTGCAGCGTTAGTGCTAAGGAGGCTACGCTACTGCTTCAGAGTTTGGGGAAAGAAAATCCTCCTCAATTCCAGCGGAACCCTCTGCTGCTTATCCTAGAGCTTCAGGCTCTGAACCAAGCTGAAGTTTTTAGGCCTAGATTTAATAGGCCCTTATCCACAAACATCATGATGCAGCTACCAGTTTCCACTCTTCAAACAGGGTATGACAACGGGCAAACAGTATCTTTACTAAGCTCAGCCACGATGATCACACTGGCTTCGCCAACAGCCACAGTGATATTAGCCCAAATTTCTAAATAAACCCTATTAAATGTTCTGTTCTTCTAAAGTCAGTAGCAATTTTATTTGAAAGAATAATCAGGATCTTCAGCGCAGTTAAATCAGCTATTGTATCTTAACATTTACTACTGCTCACTCATAAGAAAATCGATCTGTGAACATACTATTATTTAATGTACTGCCTGAGAACACAGATATAACAGTATGTTTAAGCTTCTAGCTAACTAATAAATATGAAGATCAAGATTGAAGACAAAGCAAATTAATCAAGTATAAACAAACTGTTACTGAGTTAAAACGTCACAGAAGAAGTTCCATACATTAGAAGATTTTTCTATTCTAAAATATATCTCGGTCAAAAATAACATTCTTTTCTATGAAAACTGTTCAAAAGTTTAGAAATTTAAAAGATGCATTTTTTAACATGAAATATCAATGAAATGCTCAGAATAAATATATTAGATATAGCTCACTAAAATGTCTCAGGAAAAAGCAGAGACAAAATTAGATTAGATATAATGAACCACTGTGAATCCTTAATGTATAAGAGACTTGCAAGATAAAAAACAGAGTGTTTAACAAAATACATTACTATTATAACACATGAAGATTTTTTTTTCCTAATTAGTCATAGATTAGTATCTTAGATTGAAAGTATAAAAACAAATTTTAAGTCAATAACTTGATATTTAGCAAATCTACTGAAAGAATTTACACAAGTAAATTAGGAGTTTCACCGGGAATATACGTAAGTAGATTGAGAATTTGTGTAAATTAATATACACAAACTGCATTATTAAATGCTTTGGGAAAACACATACATATATTTAAAAAAAGAGATGCAGCCTAAACACCTTCCTAAAGTTCATTTCAGCCGATCCTCTGTCACTAAACGCTATGCGAGGTGCCAGCAGCGCGCACAGGAGATACAGTGCTTGCACTCTAAGTCTGAGGAATATCGCAAAACCCAAATCAAAGATAGAAAAGTAACCCCACCAAAATACAGTGATAGCTACCGATTTTTTTTTTTTTTTTATTTTACCGAGCTGCACTGCTGGCACCTCAGGGTTTCAGGGCAGGGGCTCCGGACGAGGGGAAGGCGCCCGCTCCTGTCACACTGCAGCGGGGCCGTCCCAGGGCTGCCCGGGGGGGCCGCTATCGCCACAAACTTCTGCGGAACAATAGCCTTTGTACAGCCCCGCACGGACATTTCCATAGAGGCTTTCCAGCCGCACAACAAAGGGCCCCTTCCAAAAATATCGGGAGAAAGAAATTAAGGAAATAACGCGTTTCCAAAGGGACGGACCGCGCGCGCGCCCGCCCGCCCGCCCCCGCCCGGGCCGGCCGTTGGGCGCCCTAAGGAACCTGCGCCCCGCGGCGGGC
>JAWLRI010000332.1:2519163-2574742 GCA_034781795.1 Crypturellus tataupa
GGGGCGGGGAGGGGGCGGCCGCTGCCTCGGAGCCCTCGCCGAGGTGGCGAACGTGCTGCGCGGCGGGGGGGGCGGCCCCCGCAGCCGTTAACGGCCACGGGAGCGGCGTTTGGCCGAGAAACGCCGAGCTCGGGGTAGGCGGGTGGTTCTGCACCCGTAAAAACCTTCGGGAGGCCCTGGCGCGGCTAGGCCGCCCCCATCCAGGACCACAAACTCATTGCCACCCCCCAGGGACAGGTGGGATGTTTTAAGAGCAGCCGCTGGAAAATCCAACCGCTCGCACCAAAAGCGAGGCTGGGAAAACAGGCTCTTTGGCCTTCCGCTTTTTAAAAAATGAAATAAGTTAACCCAGTCCATTATTATGTATTACACTAGGGGTTCACACAGTGCCAAAGTCACCCTTCAAAAAGCCCTCATGAAGCCAACAGGCATTGCAAGCGCAGAACCAAGTCAGGGCAGCGTGGCCACCTCTACGCTGGGTTATCCCTGTGATGTCACTACCAAAACCAATCTGCTTCCCAAGAAACCAATTCCAAAGACTTTGGAGACAATTACCTGCTCTACTGTGAATGTTTTTAACTTGTGTTAATAGAGGAGGCCATGGATTCCGTATTAGAAACCATAAAGCTTTTAAATTAATTCACTAGCATAGGCTTTTAAGCACAACACTCGTCAATCAGCAACACTCAGGACTGGTCCCAGCGCAGCCAGGTGAGGATGGTCACCACTGCAGAGCAGAAGACCATGCACTGAAGGAGGCAGCATAGAAACACTCCCCTTTCCTGTGCTTGCCCACGCTCCACGGGCTCTACCATTTCCTAAGTTTAGAATGTACTGAAATAGAAAACAATCTGAAAACCTTTCTTATTTAAATCATTATGCTCTTTCTGGCCACATCCTCAGCATTAAAAATTGCTAAATTGTATTTGTGAAAAACTCTTGCCTGAACAGGTCACGTTATTAATTTGTTCGCAGTGTTTCACTAACACGGGATAATACATGCCACAGAGTGATAAACTGATATGAACAGAAGTCGTGATGGTAATTTGCAGGAGAAAGCTTTTCTTTTGCAGATGAAGAAAGACATATTTCTAAGGTGCCCCAAGAGCCAGGAACTCTGTGGTGCTACTAACTGCTGACAGGCGACCAATAACTGTGACAAATTATACATTCATGGCATCTGCGACAATCGATAAAGTGACTCACCAAATTAATAAAATATAGATCACAAAGCATACATTTTTATTAAAGAATAATTTCATGATAACCAAGTAATGTGGATGCTTCCAAGCATAAGATTAAATTACATGCTGAGCAAATCTGGCATTTTGTGATAAACTGCAAAAACAGTCTTTGCAACTGCAACTGGGAAGAACATTGCTGACATAGTCTATAAACATGTTTTATAAAGCGTAACCTAAAATAACAACAACAACAAAAAAAGATCACTGAAGTGGTGGTTAGAGAATTCACTACCATATCCACAATAATTACTTTCTAGACTACTACTTGCTTTTTAATTTATCTCTTCAAATATGTTGCTGATTTTGGTGTTAAAAATAATAGAAACAGATTATCTAACATAGGAGAATATTTACACCAAATTAATTCCTTAATAAATCAGACTTCAACAATAGTCATTACTGGGGTTTGTGCTACATTACAGGGCTGAAAATAAATTTAAATACGTGAAGGCACATGTCTTACCTGACAGATGGATATTGTTTGACAAAAAACTTTGTGCCTGCTGACCAACCTATATTCTAGGGCACTGGATTCAGCAAAACAATTAAGCATTTTCTTGACTTTAGAAATACAATGAATCCCACCATACTTGATCAATATCCTTCATGTCTGAACGTAGCATGTGCTTAGATGTTTTTCTGCATGGTAGTCCACTATTGAGGAATGCATCATGAAGACCTCTTTTAACTTGACTTTAATGTTTCCAAGAAGTTTTTGCCAGGGAAAAAAACAGAACATTTCTTAAACCAAAGGCTTTGCTTCTAGAAAGAGCAGGCTTTCATACATCCTCTATGCTCATTTTCCTGGTTACTAGTATAATGCTTTGAAACAAAAATATCTGCCCAAAACAATGTAAGCATTGAAAACACATCTTATTGTTAAAATTTACATTTATTACTATCTGAAATTTCTTAGTTAATAATTGGTCTTTATAGGCTAGATGTAGCTACGCTTAATCAACAAATTTTGATCATTTACCATGCCAGATATGTGCCCTTGTCATGGAGTCCTCACATTATTTAACTCTAGTCACATTCTCTGAATATTTCTTTTATAGGAAAATACCCATCAGTTACATGAATGGTACTTTTACACTTACAGCACCTTAAAATTGTATTTAGTCAGAATTTTTTAGCATGTATAGCATTTAGGTTTTTGAACTTCTGCGGATTTCCTAGCTAATCAAGTGATACCAACCTCTTTCCAGTCCTTCTTTCTGACTAATATGTAATAGAGTCTTACTCTTGAAACACTGTCATGAAATAAAAGCCAAACAGAATCTAAGTACTGTGGAAACAGTATTTGTTTATTCTAGATCCTTTATGAATTGAATTCCTTTATAAGAAATAACATTAATAATATATTAAACATGTAAACAGAAACATATTTTAAATGATAATTCCACATGAAATTCATTTTCTTGAGGGCTATATCCACATTTCAATTTAATCATTTATGAGACATTGTTAAGTTAATAAAGAGCCATGATGCTTTTAAATTAAAACAGTTTACTTCTTGGATAAGCTGCAGTCTTTCCCAACTATCAAGTCTATTCCCAACTTCAAAGTTAAATAAATAAATAAACTCTGAAATCTGAAATATTATTACAAAGTTGATTAGAAAATGTTTTGTTTCAAAATGGTGTATTTGTATTTGAAAAGTATACTCAGATATTCTCACTTATTGAAACAAAAATCTGCATGGCCATCATTTCATCAACAAAGGAAATCCCCTCACATTGCTATTAATCTTTTCAGCCTTTAAAATGCAACTGCACACAGAGGCAGCATATTTTAGAGAAGCAGCAAACAGGACAACATTTCAGAATCACACTGATGACCCTCAACATAAAACAGGGTATTCGCTTTTTTTTTTTTTTTGCCATACATCATCATCACTGCCTCCTACTGGCAATCATTTAATGTCTAAAGTAGCTATAAACACAGACAAATTATGAGCTTTTGTTACGCAAGTTTATCCCTGATATTAGACAGCACACTACATATATATTTACTCCAAAATTGCATTTGTATGGCTAATGTTAAGTATTATAATCGAATATACCAAAGATACCTACATATTGGCTCTTTCATATTGGCTCTTATTCCATCCTTTGCTAATGAAGCTTCCTTCTTTCCAGATGATCGTACAGAGACTTCCATTTACAGGAGTCAAAAGGAGCAGCAGACATTCATGGTGAGTAAAATCAAGTGCAATCTAAAAGCCACATCTAGTTCACAAGTCTATTTGAAAACATCCAAAGTGTAGGAAGTATTACAAGTATATTTCTAGGCTTCCATTCTTTAGAAATTATAGCCTTTTAGCAAGGCAATAATCTCTTGATGAAATACTTCAAGACTGAGCTACCTCATTCTTTTTTTGGAGAAAGTAAAATAGAGCATCTTAAGCCGCTCAGTGAAAGGCAAGTGGGAATCTGAATCAGTCTTGCACTATTTTTCTATCTTAAATAAAATACCTTCCATGTCTGAGAGGACACTGCCAGAGGTCCTGGTAGAACCACAGTTTCTCCGAAAGAACCAACATTTTTGTTAAAACTATATTACACTGAAGTGCTACCTCTCAAACAGGTATCTGTATCTCTAATGTACCTCCTTCTTCTGAGGAATGGCATGTGCTTAACAGAACCACTGCTTTAAGATCATTATTTTAATTCCTGCATTTCTTTCAGGACCAAGACTGTATTTCTATACGTATGTCTCTACATTGGCTCGATTACTTAACAGAGCTTGCAAGCTCAAGGGAAGGGAGGTTATAAGTGATTTATCTCAGAAGACTTTTAGGGGAGAATCCCCATATACTGAGTGAACTGAATATCTCTTTTACTCACCTATTAAAACATCAAATTTTCAGCATTCATTGCACAATGAACACTATATAATACGGAACTCAGCTGACTCTTTATTTAGCATTTCTTCTTTTTACTCTTTGGTGCTCTTACAGGGCTTAAAATCACAAGCATCTTTGCATAAAGATGGCTTCCTAATACACTACACACTGCTGATTTTCCATGGTGATAGAAAATACAGTTACAATAAAAAGCTTTCTGATTGAAGTTCAAAAACAAATGCTAGCTATTTTTAAAGTCAAAAACTGTTAAATTGATAGGGCTGGGGTTTGGATGCCTTTTTTTTTTTTAAGATCTATTTTTTACTTGCAGTGAAAATTCTGGATATTGTGTATGCACATTCTTATCGTTTTGCAAAACTGTCAACACCAGATATATGCTTCCTTCTTTGAACCATCTCCTTTTGCTGTAACCTTCATTTAAATCTGAAAATATTTTGGTAAACATAACTGAAGTTTCATGGGTGCAATTTTCAGACCATAAGGCATTTAAGAAAACAGTAGAAACTGTCTGAAATCTAAAACAGGCTTTTAAGAAGTTAGCAGTTTTCTCAGATCAGCAAGCTACTAGAAATGAATACCCTAGAAATTAGTATGTGACTCATCTATTCAGGGGATTGTCTTCCCTGAAAAATTATTCTTGAGATTTATACTTTTGAGCTCCTTTTTAAGGATATTTGTACATTCTGTTGTGTTGAAATATAAATACAGGATGCCCTTTTTTTTCTCTTTTAGTGTTACATGTTTAGTCTAGGTATCAGCATACCTGTAGCACATTTATGACAATATGTTGCTACTCCAAGAAGAGATTATCTCAAAAAATGTCATAGTTGGGAACATACACACCTTTTCCAGATTAAGAAAATAGCTTGAACATAGCAATAACAATTATGTTACTGCCATAAGACCTTTCTTAACAGCACAGATCTGAGAAGAATTCCCTTAGGATGTTATAGGGATGACGCACAATGATTGTTGTCACGTACATGAACTTCCCATTACCAAAACCTCACTGTTTTTGTCACCCCTCACTGGGACGCTGTCATGGCTTTTGACTGTTCTAACAATATGGAATCGTATTCTACGATTCAACCTCAATTCAGGATTGAGTTGACACAGATTTTTTTTCCTCTGCAGACATGGGCTGTTAGGTTTTTGTTTTACTCTTGCTTCATAGTGTGTGTCTCCCTAAGGATGCATAACTGAAACTTCTTGTCTCATCTTTTATCGAGTCACTTCACCTCAGTAGTTCAACTGCTCCAAAAAGATGAACTCACACTGATACATCAGAAAATTACTATCCTACTAGTCCACTCTCTTGCATACAACATGTTCGAAAAAAATATTATGGAACAGCTTTAGAAGAAATACTATTTAATTTTGAAAAACACCTGCCAGTGAATTTACGCATGAAGAAATAATTCTTCCTAGACTCACTTTACCAGTTGTAACCACTCTTATTTTCTTCTGTAGACTAAAGGTTAGGTATGTGGAATGAAACTGTGCCCACACTTGCTTTAGCAAAGCAGTTTGATCTCCACACCATCACAGGGCTTTGTTCAACGGTCATGAGTAACATGTTTGGGTTCCAGGCCTTTAAGAGCACTTGTCTTATTTAGGAATCAGCTTTTGTGGCTGGAGACACATTTTGCTTTGACTGCCACATGGTCCCGGCAACTTTCAGATGCTGACGAAACCCAAGCTTCACCTTGTTTCTTCGCATCAGTTTGGTTACTTCTGGTAGCTCATAAGGTGAGACCTATAATTCTCTGTAGAAGTAAATACTTATTAGGAGTCCTGCATTAATTCGCAATAAGCTCCTTAGGATTCCATAAAACACCCAACACTTATAACTACTGAGGGTTGAGCTGTAGCTTTTTTTGGAACCAGATAATGTCTGTATTTCAAAACCTGGTGGTGGTTTATAAAGACTTCTCTAATAAAGGCACTGAAGGCTGCATGCCATACAGCGTAGCTTTCAGAACCTCTAAAAAATGGCTATGCCAAAGAATGTAAATAGGTTTAACCCTTTTCAGAAGCAGTGCCAATACCAGGGTTTGCAGCCAGGGTGTCTGCCTGTACCTGTCTCCAACAGTCAAGCTGAGGATCTTCAAAACCACTCGGGACGCCCCTTGATCCTCGATGGGAGCGGAGCGGCTCCGGGGGCAGCATCCCTCGGCTGCAGCGTTTGGCCCAACGCGCCCGGCGCCAACGTGGGGCCTCTGCGCAGGGAGCTGAGGCCGTGTCAGACCTCGCGCTGAGGCACGTTCTGCAAAACGTTGCCGTTTAGTTACCCAGCTTTGTGGAGCACCAGGATGCGGCTGCTTTGCAGGCGCTAGCCCGGCTGGCGGAGCGCGGCGCTCCCTCCGGGCACACAACCTACTGCTGCGGTTAAACATCGAAGCCACACACAGGGGAAAAAAGGTGTTTTCTTAAACACTTGGAACAATGTGGATAATATGTTCATTGACTTCACTTCTGTGCGCTTTGAATCACAGCTGTTTTCTTTTGATGAAATAGTAGATCAGACATCACTAAAACTGGCAGTGTATGTATATATAAATACATTTTCCCCCTTGTTCCATAAAACACTCTTACAGGAAAAGTGTTTATACTAAAACTAAGTAAAATTAAATATCAATTAACAGTTAACAATAGTCTGAAGATAACATTAGAGATCTGTCATAAGCCCCTAGTAAATTAAGTGCAGAGCCAAGTATTTTGTTTTCAGCTATTGCTCTGACAAGGAGTGAAACCACCAGCTGATTAAAAATCTTGAATAATCTTCTACATTGCAACATGACAATGGAAAATGCTCCTGCACTAACTATTGACACAGAGATCCACACACATCATTTCATTTGCATACTCAGAGATTTCATTTACATACCCAAAGAAGCTCTTTTTTCTAATATTTAGTAAAGAAGTTATTACTGCTCCTTCAACCAAAGAGATGGACTTTTGCCCTACTCCTCCTGTCCATTTAGGTTCTTTGACACGCAGACATTGTGGAACCTGTAACAGTGCACAAGCTATAGGAAACGCTACAGAACTTCCTGAGAATTGAGCCTATATGGAATGCTAACACTGGCCACTTACAATAATATAAAAAATTTAAATTTACAATATTAAATTTTTAATAGGAGATGCCTGTTTTCCATGCTGTCTGAAATATAGGAAACAATGCATTAACTACTATCTCTACTATAAGGTCAAGTAGAATATGCAACCTTAACCTCCATCACTGCATTCTGCATTCCAGCTCTAGTTTGCAATATAAAAGTGGATTAATTTTGGTTATTATCAGAACAGCAACTTGAAATTTATTTTTCAGATCTCCCGCGTTCCTTTCTGGATCATTTTACAGACTTTGGAACCTCTAAAAATGGTTTTGCCAAAAAAAAAAAATATGTTTAACCATTTTTAGAAGCATTGCCAATACTTCAAAGGCTTGAAAAATTCTATTCAAAAGGCTCCAAAACAGAGTGATTTTACTTCTTTCTGTGTACTCACAGATCTTTAATTCTACAAAAAGCAGCAATGGGTAATAAAGATTGTGCTGTCTGATAACTCTGAAGCTTCCAAACTTTACTTCTTTGCTAAAGGATACTGAAGCATGTATACATAGACATGAAATATATTGGCAGGCTTTAAGTTTGTTATTGCATCAATTTACCTAGAAAGCACAGCTTATAGGAGCATTTAGTGACATTGACTGTTATCTAGGCTCTATATGCTTTACTATAAGAACTTTATCCTCTTTGGGAAAGGCAGTAAGGCTCAACAGCTAATTGCATTTTGATCTTTTGCCACCGTTAACCTAATGAGAAGGTGGGCTAAATGGGAATTGAAGTGGGCTGAAACTTATTTTGGAGCATTCTGCAGTATAATTTATGTGTTTTAGATCATCTAATGAGTGCACATACTCATTCCTTCTCCAGAAAATAATGCTAGTTCCGTCAGCTACATATGATGCATCTGGTATAGAATTTATAGTGAAACATTATGTATATTATAGTGAAACATATTTATACTTCTACAAGTGACTGAAAGGACTCCTAGCTAATCGATCTTTAATTTATTTTATATCATTTACATGTTGACCCATTGTCCAAGTTAAAAGCCTTATTTTAAAGTATCTGCAAAAGTACATTCTGCACACAGTTTTGGACCACAAAAAAAATAGCAATGAGAAGTGATATAACTTACTTTCCAGCTCTAAAGAGGTGTAGGGTAGCGACAAGATGCCAGGGAGGTTTCCAATTTTAGCAGAATAAATTTCAAGCACTTTTGGTGATAAAACATTTCTGTACACAACACAAGAAAAATGGCCCCACAGCCACCTTGGCATCATCTGCCAACTCAGATGATGCTTCTTCCTTCCCCTGCTTCTGCTGCAGCTCTGACCCAACAATTATATAGCACTTATATAACTATACTTGCACTAAACCTGATTTTTATTTAAACACAGAAGGAAAAACTCAATTGAATTTTAAAAAGAAAGGCAGAAGTTAAACAAGCTAGAAAAGGTTACTGTAGCAGCCTTTGGCACAGTTAAGGCTACACTCTTAACAGACAAACAAGGGTTGAAAAGCAACGACCGTTCAAAAAGAAACTCATTTCAACTTGTTTGAACTAGAAATTCCCTGTACAAACTACGCAAACAACTTTATCCTTTCAATAACCCTAGTGCTTGAAGCCAAAGTAACAGAGCAAACCAAAAAAAAGTTCAATAATATTTTGTAGCATCTCATATCTGGGGAATGCAAATTTTACAGTTAACATTATGGAGTTTTATTATTGTTTCACACCAGTGAGGAAATTAAAGAAAAAGATTTTATTAGTCACGTGAGAGTCCACACCACTTGCCTCCGTCTCCACACATACCAGCTTCATAAGTTAGACATACCTAAGGGCTTATAACAAGCTTTTAATCACGTTACATATCCATTTGTTAGAGTAAGAAGAGAGAAATCATTAAAATATGACTTAGAAATAAAACCTAAGAAAAAAAGGTTAAAAGGTAAAAATAAAAGATTGATTACAATAGTTGGGGGAATGCTGCTGCAGGAATGCAATTTAACCCTCACTGAAACGACTGCGTTTTGTTTAGATGCTACTGCAGCCAATACAGGACTGACTGTAGGACTGCTGCCCAACACAACCTGTCAGAATAAAGCTACATTACCTTGCAGAGACTTAGATTGGAGAATTGTGGCCTCATCCAAAAAAACAAGCATGTATTATCCTCCAAATCTATAGATACATATTTTTATATCTTTATTTGATAGGATTTAAAAAAAAAAGGGAGGGGGGATGCCAGTGTCTAGAAGATAGCATAACCCGCATGAATAAACACATAATTATTTTCATAATAGCTGCTGCTGGGGCTGGTGAAACACAGAGCCACCATTACCTACTCCAGCAATGCCAGGACCAGCACTGCAGGGTCTCCCCATTCACCCATGGTTCCTGCCCACGGAGCGACCCAGGACAAGCAGTATCGCCTGCGTTTCACCTGGAGGCATTCCCCACATTCAAACAGAGCATATATAGTCCCTAACTGCAAGATGGGGGAGAAATATTCTCAACCGAATCGAAAAATCACTCCTAATTACAAATTCAATCTAAGAATAAATTCCATCTAAGGATAAAGAAGATTGTAACCAGTCCTAAAATGTAATTCGACTGCAGAAAGACACTCAATATATTAACAAAAGTAAAAAAAAAAAAAAAAAACTCAAAAGTGTAATATTTCACTTGAATATACTAGATATTTAACTGGCCCAAATGATTTACAAGTACTGACAGACTGCACAGGAATGTTAATTGGTAACTTCTGAAAATAGGTTTTGTTGAAAACAATAAAATTACAGATATGTAATTTTTTCTTCTAATTAACTTTTACATTCTCTTATATATTAAATATTTGTGATGTTGCTCATAAAAAGTGGCTTTGTTGTTTCAAAAAAGCATATACCTGGATTTTCTTTTATTTCAGTACACTGCAACATAATCTCTCTAAGCAAATGCTTTATCTGTCCACATGAAAAAAAATCTACAACTATTTTTTAATGCACAAGATGCACTTGTTCTTGAGCTTATTGTTTTTTTTTCTTTTTTTTATTATTATTAATTCAGAAAAGTTTGCACTTTTTACTGATAGTTTGTTTACAGTGCATTACAAGCCTCATCATGCCAAGAGGTACGTCCATAATAAGGTTTATTATTTCTATTTCCATTCCACTCCTTGCCAAAATAGCATGGCGAAACCCATCTGCTGTATTTCCTCGTCAAAGTTAGACACGAAAAGGAGACTCTACACGTTACCAATCACTGCAAATATGACTTATTCTAAAGCGAAGAGGAGCCAGTTCGAACACTCCAGACTGAGGGTATGCTGATTACAAGGGTGAAGCACAAAATTTCAGAAACTGAAATAGTTTAGTACTTAAGGAGAACAATTAGGAAACTGAAATGCTATTTTAACATAACTGAAATGTACGACTGTCACTGACAAAACAGAGCTTAAAATGAAAATTCAAGTTCAGACTAACTGTAAGCAGCACTTCTGCCATGTAGAAGGTTTCCAGAGTAACCTAATTCCACCTCATAAGATATCAAATCTTAAAAAAATTATTTGCAGTACACATGCAAATCAGCATCACTGTAAAATGTATGCTTAGACAAAACAACAAAACTTCAATTTTTCCTCAATCCCCTCTGAGAAACAGGCACATTTAAAGACGTGTTGCTTTTAAGGAGTGTTGCTTTAAGGACTCTAGAAAATAATTCCCACAATATTAAAAAGTACAGCACAGACAACAGGCCAAGCAAGAAGCTATATACTATTAGTGCACTCTGATGCAGGAAACACGAGGAAACTTTTATTATGAAGAAACAACCAAGTATTCAACGGGGCTGTTTTAAGAATAGCTGCTCTCTGCGTTAACTTCAGATTCCAAAGAAGTTGAACGAAGTACAAATTGTAGAGTCATTCCTCAACTTGGATCTTTTCTTCTTCTACCTCAAGCACCTAAGCTAGGTACCTCTGCTCAAGGCAGAAGCCTAGGTTGCCTTTATATTTAATTCGAAAACCTAGAAACTCCCAAGTCGTGTCATTTCAAGTTAAATCTGAATCACTTTCCAGATTGCTTCTCTCCTCATACTGCTTAAAAAGGGAGAGCAAGCTAAGTTCATTTCGGCTTTCACGTAGGTGCCAAAGTCAGGTAGAATAATTCAAGCTCAACTCCTTATTTTTAAAAGAGTTCATATTACAGACAGGCAGCCTCCAATAAACTTGCCAAATACTTCCATATATAAATGGATCAGAGATTCAAAAGGTACAGGATTCAAGAGGCCCAAAAGGTATTTGGGCAATACCAAAAAGAAAAAAAAAATTAAAAGAGCATATCAGCTTCATTCTATGAATCTTCACATCTCTCTCTACTTTTTGGAGTGACATTAAAGCTGCAACTGAAGTGTCACAATTTATCAGATATTTCTCCAGATCCTCCCTCTACTTATCAGTACTTTAGAAAGATGCTATTCTGCCAAAAAATAGAACAAACCAAAACAGAAAAACAGACTACAGATGTTTCCTGCAGGTTGTATTTGTTTAGGGACATAAAAAACACTTTGTTCAGACATGAGTTGGAACTGAAACTATCTGCTCCAGGCCTGACAAACTGCTCTAGAAATGACACATCACCCACATTTTATAGATTCCCATTAGCCAGTACTTTCATTCTACAACACAGTATGGTCCTCAGTTCAATGCAGTTTGTTGGTAGCTACATTTTTAATAAAACTCATCCTAATGAAACCATACCTCTGCTATTATCTAAACATACAGTTCTTTAGAAAGATAAATTTAAGTACTAGATGCAGTCCACACCTGAGAAACTAATTCCAGGCCCTAATCCTCAAACACGTTAGAAATGGTGTTATCTCAGAGAATGCTAGTCATGCGTTCCCCTATTACTAAGGCACTAAAATCAAGAGTACTTTTACTTTTTGTTTAGTAATAGCACTTGACAACCATAGAGCATCGTAACAATAAACTAAAGTCTACTTATGGTTTTACTACCCTTGCTAGAAATAGAAGATACTACTGGTAAAATTCTTGCAAGAAACAGTCATAAATTCCATCATTTCATTGATGTAGTTCATAATCAACACTGCAGTCATAAACCTGATGACACAATGTTTAGATAAAGGGACAACCGCCCACTCTGAGAAAGCCAATTAAGAACTTTCTAAATTGCCGTACGCTGCCAACAGTGACGAAATCAGTCAGAAACAGAACAGTGATTTTCACTTTAAAACTCCTGAGGATAAAAGAATCTGTCCTTTACGCATGATAAAATCTAGTGACACAGCAAAATATTGCTGCTGCAGTGTCCTCAAGGTACGCCCTTCGCCGAGCCCTGCGCTGCCTGCTCCAAGTGCTGCAATAATCCATTAAGCAAAAAACATTTACATGCACAAAAAGAGTTCAGCTGCTGAATCAGAAGCAAGCATACAATAATTACACTTTATAGCTTTTTAGCTCAATAATGGTATTATTTTCTTTCAATTTTTCCCTGTAAATAAGTTTCAATTATTCTTTAATAGAGACAGTTACTTGGATAGCTTTCTTTAATAGAGACAGTTACTTGGATAGCTGAATTATTAAATACTAAGTAGCAGTATTCTATATAGTACTTTTTTTTTTGTTAAGACATATGGGCTTTTCACCTGTCTGGAAAACCATTAATGAGTTAAGGCTCACACGGTAGAGGTATTGTACTCATTTCACATCCAAGGCAACAAATAACAGTGCTAAGTTACATCTACAGGGACTCAAAGCAGGGCTGGTTGAACCCTGTTCGGATCTCCAGCATCTTGAACCATGTGCCGTGACACTTCTAGAGAGCTGAGCACAGATTTTCTAAATACAATATTCACATGCTGTGCGTGACCACGGCTACTGACACACAGAGGTCCCCACTTTTTTTTAAAATCATTTTTAAGTACCTCTTTTTTAAGCATTTCTGAGCTAGAATTAAAAATAAATATAGAAGTACTCTTTAAAATTAAAAATAGCAGTTCTTAAAACACCTACAAAATAAATAATCTGAAGGTGGGAAGTCTGCTGCACTGACAGGCCTAACAGGAAAGTATTAGAAATCCATAGGAGCCTGCGTCTGATGCCATAGACCTTCCTCGGCTGCGAAGAGCAGCGTTCCTGAACTTCTGACTCTAATAAAATATCCAACAGTTTGGGGAAACGTGGGACTAAAGGGCAAGACCAACAGCTCTTCTGCAGAACCTCCTGCTGCCTCCAACAACTTGCAATTGGGGAACTGTAGGAATGAAAAGTGTTTCCACAAACTCCGTGCATTTTTCTTCCACAAATGTAACCACTCACTTTTTTCTACTCTTATGAAAATTTGGTGACCTGCAATATCCTGCAGTGAGGAGTTGCATAATGTACCTGGTCTGGGCAGAAATGCTTTCCACACCTACGTGCAGCCATTTAGTGGCAACAGAAATGGGAAGATTTGCAAAGATAAGATGTGTCTGCGGATTTGACAGACATTACTGCGAGCTGGAGCACTGGTTTATAACCTAGGGCTGGGAGAACATTTTATCTGCTACTCTTATATTCAAGTAGGTCAAAATCTGCTTCCCTGCTCCCAGAAAGGGACTTGGTGCTCAGCGTGTCATCGCGTGGGCACAATGCCAACTCGGGTACTCTTGGGAGCAGAGCCCACCTAGATCTTTCCCATGAGGAACACTGTGGCCATCAGCCCCAGTTGCTAGATGGAGCCACAGAGAAAACAGAGAATTGGGGACTTCAGCTACTCTCTTCCCTAGAGACACCTACTCTCTACTCACCATCCTCCTCACCTTCCTCCTTGGTCTCTACCAGGTATGACAAGGAGCTTGGGCACTCGAGGTAGGCAACCTTCAAACCACACCAGCCAAGCTGGCACTGCACAACACAGCTCTGCTGGTTCTCTGAGCTACATCTGCTTTTAATTATATTTCATTCTGGTTTTGCTCGCTCGGCTTGCAACAAGCTCCGAGGAGGCCGGAGAACGTGGGCAGATGCTCTGCTTGTAGGCCCCACTTGCCAGATTGATATCATGTCAGCAATCCACGACTGCATGACAACACCTTGGGCCTTGTGTGTGTCGCTCAAGTTGTTTTCTTTCCTTCTTATTTTGAAGTATAGTAAAAATTAAAAAAAAGGAAAAATTAAAAAAAGGAAATGAGAACTTACCAGAAAATAAAGTGGCCAGGGAAAATGTAAATGTCCAAAAGAAGTTTACAAATAACCTAATTATTTGATTTTGCTCTCTCCGTTGCTATACACAATACTATAGCATTACTACAAGCTACTCTAAAGGCACTAGGGTCAACCTGCAGTTACCTTATTAAAATTTAAGTAACCCTAATTTGCCTCTACCACTTCTGCATAGTGCTGAATGCAGTGAGTGACATACCCTGCTCTGCCGTGTGCTCCTGAATTCTCTTGCATTTTATTTCGAACCAGCTTAAGGCTTTTGGAGGAAGGGAATTGTCACACTGCTTAAAAAATAACAGCAGCAGCCCACACATACGCCCCGAAGGAGTCTACCAAAAGTTTTTCAAAAACCAACCACTAAAACGTTTTGTCCTCCAAAAATTAAATACTCCTACCAAATTTTTGCTATTTTTAAAAAAATGCTAATCTTAAACATTAATGGAACATCTTCAAATAGGGTTTACATCTTAAAATAACTAACTGCTCAAACTGCCAGTCTAGACACTTTTTTCCTCTGTAACTGCCGTGCCAATTCCTGACTTGCTGATAATAATCTATCAATATGAATCTTATATCAACTTAGAATTAGACAACTCTGGTTTATTTTACTGTTACTGCTAGTAAAGATCAAATAAAATGAAGTAGCTAGTAGAATAAAACTGGATCAGTATCTCCAATTTGGTTCAAGTATCCGAAAAAAACATTCCTTAACACTTTAACAGTTGCGGACAACATATTTGAAAACAAAATACAGAACTGGCATCATGCGTAAAGGCTGGGGGATTTGATGAAGCAGGTGCAGCTAAACACTAAATCTGTGCTTGAAAGTCCCTGGCTCAATGTTCTGGTTTTAGGGTTTTTTTCCTTTTTTTTTTTTCTGACTGACAATAATGCCAAAATTTCCCTTGTTGTCTTTTAATGATCATCATTGATCATTATTCATGATCATCATTAATTTCTACTAAAAAAAGTAACTTTTATTTCAACTTTTATTTTCTCATCCCCAAATCCTTTAACACTACTAGAAATATATAATGCATTAAAAATATAATTGGTAAAATCACTGTAAAATTATAAACATCACTATAAAACACCAAAATCATCATGGACCTAGCAATAGACAGAACAACATAGCCTTGGTGTGTATGATTAGGCAAAATAAGCAGATATTACAGCCAGCCATTAGGAATTATGCTGCAAATGTCAAGACTGTGGTGATAACTTGAACTTGCCTTTATGCCCAATTTTAACATTTTTCCTGGCTCTACCTTTCAGAGTTAAGGAATGCCTCCATGGAATTATTTCTCTAGAAGTTTCCAGTTTTAAATACATTTAGTTAAAATCTGAAGTTTTAGCAGTCTTTGATTTTTTTTTAATTTTACACTAATTTAAGCTTTGGCATAATAAAGCAGGCCCACTAATCTAAATATGAATTATGAACCTCTACAAAGAGAGGTGACATCCATAACTTTGGCAACCAAAGTCCGCATCTGTTCCAATTACATTCAAAAACTTAAAAAACATGCAAGTCTCTCATACTACAGCAGGAAAGCAGGAAGTATCCAATAGTCTTTTAACTTAATTACTGCTAATCAATAAGTTGATTTATTAAATGGGATGTAAATGCAGTTCAGCTGTAACATCAAATTACAGTAAGATTTTCAAACAAAAATAGGCCTCTGTTTCTATGAAGAAGTGTTGCTAAATCTTCCCTACCTTATGGAAGAACTTCTGACTTACGGAAGTGACATAAAAGGGAGAATTCCAGGGTCCAAAACAAGGTCCAAACTTTGACAAAACAGGTTCTTCAATGTTTATACAGGGCAGCATGGATTAAAAACAAACTAGATCAAACTTGCAAGCAAAGTGATAAAAGAACAATATAGACATATTATAGACATATCAGCTCTAGAAACAAATGAGAATTCATCATTAACTCCAAGAATAAGGACACAGACAGCTGGAATACATAACCACATGCTTAAACTGGCCTTTTCAGTAGTTTATCTGATATTGGTCATGTTTTGAAGTCACTCACGCGGTTTATGTACATTCACATAGATTTACTTTACTGTGAGCCCTCTTCACCTCCATAAAAAATGAAGCCCGAAGAAAGAAGTTGTAATTGTGTTAATCTAGAAAGTTATTTTTATAAGAACACCGGCCGAGCCTAAAAAAGACGCAAGACGTCGTTTTTTCACCAAGCACGTCATGATACCAGGAGCACTTCACAGCAACAGAGTTCCAACAGTTAAAGAGATTCCTCAGGCCAATTCATGGTCCAAGAAGCCTGATCACAAAAATAACATGTGCGTGCAGAGCTAACACACCGGTGACAAGACTGATTAAAGTATCCAAACAAATCCCTAGAGTCACATTAAGAAACAAAGTAGAAACAGTAAAACTCAAGAGTAGTGCTGTACAAAACAGCATTTCCTAAATTATGAAAGTCTTAAAATTTGTTATGTAGGAAGCATAACATTATTGAAAATACATAGTCCAAAATATTATAATATTCTCTTCAAGTGCTAACCAGGCTCAATTATTACTATTATTAATAGAAACATTTCCTCTTAAGCCAAGCATGGCTAACCGATTTGAGTAGAATGAGGCCAGAGAACATTATTTTTTCTTTGAACTGTACCTTCCTCTCTCAAATTCTTCCGTCAGATTATATCAACACAAAAGGAAAAAGCTGCATGTACCTGGTTTAAAAGAACACTTCTAAAATCACAAAAGCATTAGGCTTTTGTTTGGAGCAGCCTAAAGGACCAGCCCTTGTTTAGAGAAGGCATTTTCCAATTTAATGATCACATCATGACATGATGGTTCAATTGGAGGGGACCAAACCGAGCAACAGAGCAGCCAGGACCACCAATGTGCATTTCTGCTGCAGGAGAAGTAATCCAGAACGAGAGGCACCTTCCATGCATAAATCAGAAGTAAAGGCTGAAAACTGTTGTTAGAAAGTATGTGCCCATAGCATGGGTTTTCCTCAAGTTGTTTGTGGACAGAACATGAGATGGGACAACCCACCACACGAAGCGCCCAGACTAGCCAGCTTTTGGAAACATAATCCAATGTCAGCAGGGAGGGTCGCTTTGGAATATTGTTCAGCCTTTTCCCAGCTATATCACGTCAGCACCATTCCTTGCGAAAAGCAGCAAGTCTTCATCTGAAATTAATTGCTACTGGAAATCTACTTGTACATTACCAAACAAAATGAGTATATCCCAATGAGTATTTTAAAATATTAGAAAGCAAAGAACAAAGTAGAAGTGATTTGAGTGCCTCATTTGAAGAGGAAAGAAACAAAACCACCAACAGCAAGAGAGAACAGGAAAATTATATTCAAAATTATAGTGGAGAAGGCAGCCTAAAAAAGACGCCTGGTTGCAAGAACTGCTTGCTTTATCACCACATACTGTTTATTCCCAAGGCCTTTAAGGAGTTGCTCTAAAGTTTATTTCACCTACTCAAGCTCTTCCAGGATGCAACCACATATTTGTTGATTAGTATAATCACAAGGAACCTATAAAAGAGCCACTGATTTATGGTAACCTGAATGAAAGGAAGTCACTGTCAGAAAAAAAGCTTCACCTGATACCGCGGATGCCCTGGAATGCCCTCCCTTTCTCTTTCGTGTAATAACATCTCGGATAAGAGGCAAAATGCCATTTAGCCTTATGACATTTTCAGAAGTTTCACAAGCCAACACTATAAAACTAAACAGGAAAGGCTCCTATAAATATTAAGATTATATTATCAAGCATTTCAGGATTCCAGTTAAGGATTAGAAGAAAAGTTCAAAACAAGCCAGTCCCTACTTCAAAAACATCACAATTTAATTTTATTAAGATACAACTAAGAGATAAAGAAAGAATGAGGAAAACGTGGGTCTGGAGGTAAGTTATGCTGGTTTTACAAATACTTTATCAAGTATCAGCTTTGTTATGAGACAGGAGGCTGGGGGAGAGAAGAGCAGCCTGTTGATAGAGGCCCTCATCTAGCAGAAAAGAAACAGACCACAAGTTTAGTGTCTTCTCACAAAACTCTACACAAAAATATTAGAAATGGGGAACAGAAGCTTGAATTCCCCTTTCTGAGTTAAAGCCCTCGGTGCTGAGCTCAGGTTGTGCTCAGTTTTCCCTTCTCTTTTCGGTAAGGTTAATCAATCTTGTGTTATCTGGAACAGAGCAGTCAACCACGAAGACAGGATGGAGAAAATCCATGTAAATAAATAAATAAATAAAGGATTACCCTGCAGTCCAGTAGGCAGGACCTTCACTTCGAAGGGACACTGACTTCCAAAATGTCTTCAGATCGACCTCAAGTGCTCCCACCTCATGGCCAACTCTTCCCTCCCAGGAAAGCTCCTCTTCACTGCGGTGTCACTTCACAGGGGCAGGTTGGAGAGAAAAGAAGTGACCTGAGCCCAGCAATGGAGGACACTTCCTTGAAGGGTCAAGGGAGGACCACGCTGCGTTTCTTGTCTATGTATTTAACATTTTTTGATAGTTTTTCAAAGCAAAAGAGGCTTCTGTATTTGTGTCTTTCCATCCACCTGCCAGGGCTCTCCTCAATTAAATTCTTAACTCACTAGCTTATTTCAGCCAAAAGCTACTTTATTTTCAATCATATATATGATACATGTGTGTATGTATATACACACACACATATATATGATTCAGATGAGAGGTAAGACCGTAATTAGAGGTCCCACTTTGGCAAAGGCTGTGCTGGTTCCTGCAAGTGTGACACTACCATTTGAGAGAAGAAGTTGTGGAAAATGGGATTGCACATGAATTTCTTGAATAAAACATCATCCCGCAGCCCTGGCTCCAGCTGACGTGTGCTAGATGTGCTCGCAGAAGTCCTACTTGACATGCATCTGTCCTCCTCTCCCTGAAGGAGCCCGTTCTGAGTGATCCTGCATTGCTTTAAGCACAAAAGCCACCCTGAACTGCTCCAACCTGCCTGAGAAGATGAAGATCTCAATGCAGGGAGGGAACCGAAACATTATCCATAAAGGACACCTGGATTGAGGGTGCTTGGATGTACCCCGGCACCCACATTCCACACAGGTCGCCACTCAAGGCATCTGCGTCCTTTTGGAGATGTGGCCTGAGCATGTTGCTAGGCTGCCAAGAACTGCCAGGCAACAAATCACAGTGTGCACATTTAAGTCACGTTTACAATGGAACATATTGAGCATGTTTTATTGTTAAGAAATCAATAATCTGCACTGCCATAATAAAATGTAGACTGTGATCGTATTTTTTTTCCCAAGGAAAAAGAAAAAACGAAAAAGAAAACAGTAAATCATTATTATAGCCCTTTCAAAGTAAAACTTATACACCCATTCTTCAATCTGGTATAAAATCAAATTAATTTCAATATTAATGAACAAAGCCACTCACATTGCACAACATGTAATTAAAATTCCTGCTACTTCTTTCGGAGCTCCCTCTATTCATTGCCCCACCAAATTATTAAAACAAAGCAGTTACTATGGCAACTAATTCATTCTCTGCATTATTATATTGTTTCTAAACATCACAGCCTAGTCACTCTGACTTACATGCCCTAAATTCCAGCCTGAAATTCTAAACTTTTGTGTTGTTTGTCGGGAAAGCCTTGTACAATCCGCGCATTCATGCAGATAAGGATAGCTGGAGCGCAGCTGCTTTTGTTTATGGCGAGGAGTAACCGTTCCCAAATTATTGGAGTTTGACAAATGGATAGCGGCTTCGCACGAGCGCGGAGCAGCACGCCGGGAACGGGCAAACACGACCAGCTGCAGGTTAGATAAACTAACAGCAACGAGAAGTGAAAGGCAGATGCTGCGAAACTCAGTAACACCTGCCTGAGTGGTATTCGATATCCACAAGCCACATGGGGATGAGTGATTCAAGTATCAAGGGAAATATAATAAAAGCAGAGAACAAAAAAAAAAAGAACAAAAGTGTCTGGGGAAAAGGTTTAGTAGGGCTTAATAAAATTACTTCTTTAAATACACACACCTTGAAAAAAAAAAAAGAAACATTATATATTTAATTAATGGTTATTCTTACTTACTAACAAAAGACTTGGTTTATTTATATTTGCATGTCAACATCTAGTACATGAAGAAACTTTCCAAAAAATACAGGTAGGATCAAAAGAGCCAAGAGACTTTTCTCATCACCTTTTACTGTTTGTTCTACCATTGTCTATAAATTCTGCTGGTTGTTTTGGTGTCTCTCCAGTTAATTCATGGGAAGAGAGGTTTGAAAATTCACTACAAAAAGAGGATACTTTGAAACAAGGGACATCTGAAACATGAGCAAGCCTGAAAAAAATCACTTCTGGCTTGGGAGGGAAGGAAAGGGGGAGAAACACAGTTCTACTCAAAGTCAAAAAACAATTTAAACTAAATGTAATTGTCCCTGGAAGGAAAGGAGGAAGGAACCTTTGTATTTAAGAGCCTAAGCACTGAAGTTACTCCAGGATAAGAGGGCTGCTCCGCTCCTGCTCTCCAGGAGCCGCGATGGACACGCTTTTACCTGCTGCAAATGCAAGGGACTTCGAGTGAGCACAGCCTTGTTGTCCTAGGATCCCAGGACTATTCTTATTTACCCCACAGTAACGATCAAAGTCCCCAGCTGATTTTTGTTTTTTTCCATAAAAGAAACAAAGAAACCACAAAAGCAGAGCAGCAATTTTTCTAACCTCCTATCCGACTTTGAATGAGATAAAAATAAAATACAAGTTTCTTGACTCCAAAGCTGATGATGGGTCCATTAGATCGCAGTGACTTTGAGGAGAGGAATCCCTACAATAGTCTGGAAAAAAATCCCCCGGCGAAGCCTCCGTGGAGATGTTCATGTTTAAGGAGATGCCTCACACGGGCACCTCCCAAGCTCAGCTCTGCCCTGATGGGAGGAGGAAGACGAGGCAGATGCCTTCAGCAGCCGCCGACTGGCACCACTTTTATTGCCTTGTTTGCAGCCACATACTCACATGCTCATTCTGCCTGCACGATGGGAGGAAAAACTAAAATAAAATCCCTTTTTGCATCTCAGACTGCACTTCCCTAAGGATGGGAATTGTCTCTCTCAAAGTTGAACACGTCTGCTTTAATTAGACAACTATTTAAATTTTTCCAGAGCGTTTACCTAGGAGCTTAATCACTGTACAGTTCTCATTCACTTTTCCACAGCAGAGTGGAAAGAAATGTATAAATCTGGAGCTACGAGAGCATCTTCCTTGACCTCAGGCAAGAATAAGCAAACACCACCAAACACTTAAGACATTTAAACCTTTCGAAAGTTTTACCAGATATCCATTTGCACTGTATTAAAAATAATTTTAAAAAAAATCTAGTTCAAAAGGCTTTCTTTAAAATTACCCAAAGATTACTTAGCAATTAGATGACCTTTGAACTGTCACATTATCTTAGATGGTCTCATTGCTCCATTCCCAAAAATCACCTCACTCGCCAGACTGAAGATCAGAGCACATTGAGGCAGAAGAGGAGCCGGAGCAGAGCACAACTTGAAAATTAAAGTCAGAATGGAAACCTTTTGAAGCCTTCAATCTCCAGCTGAATAGCTTCTAAAATATGGATGTTGAATCTAATTGCTGGTGATAGCATCTTCTTGGCTCTGAGAAGTAAAAAGATATATATATAAAATAAATCTGTGAGAGCTCTGTGCGTTTCCTTCAATGGCAGGTAGCTCAGCTCTGCCTGAATTGCTGCACCTGGAATTCCAAAAAGTCATAACCAATATGGTCCCAGCATGTAACATCTTCAGCAGGCACCTTAATTACTTGCCTGCTTCAATCTCTTTCCTAAGGGAAGGAAAAAGAAGAAAAAAAGGGCACAAATTCCTTCTAAAGCCCCTCAGGGTTTGTTCCTTTTAGCTGGCATCATTGGGCTCTGCTGTTACGCCATGCAAAGGAATTCTAATTACCATTTGTTGGCCTGAAATTTCAGAGAAGTGTCTGGCTTTGGGTTGCAGGATGTGCCCAGGCTCCCTCACCTGGAACACGGCAGCTCCGGGGAGCAGCAAATCTGCTGATTTGCCTGCGAGGTGGCGCACGTGGAGCCCTGCGCTGCGTTTCTTCCGGAACCGCGGAACATCCCCACGCACAAGCCCTGCTACCCGCAGCAAAGGCTTCAGCCACAGATACCCCTTCTACAACTTCCTATTCTTTTTTTTTTAAATCCAAGATTTGGAGAGCAAAACATCTGCCCCTGTTGACATTGTAGTAGAGTGAAGAAGAAAATCTTGCAGAGCTGCCCAGCTCCACACACAGAAACCAAACAATTTTGGCATGGTGAATTCTCCTGCATGGAAAAAACACCTTTGTTTTCAGATTTCAGCATAGTTAACATGAGATTCTAATTCAATACATAGACAATCATTACAGTCTGATCTGTTTCTATATTTAAACAATGCCGTTTTGACACTAATGTTAAATAATTCTATTTTGACTTTATCACAACAGCAAGGCTTAGTGCTCCGCACACATGGTACCTGAAGGTTTCCTCTTAGCTGTCACACACTAGCAATATTTTTTAATTCAGTATACTAAAGAAAATAATGTTAAGTATACAAAGTGTGTAATGCTGGGCATCATAAATACAACATTTTTTTAAATCATTCATAACTTAAATCAGTGGCCTGAACATTTCAGCAAGATTTAAAATGCTCATTGGCTTTTTTTTTAAATGGCTTTCCTGTTAAAAATTGCTTTTCATTAAACAGCTACTGGTTCAGCATCATTTAGGGCGAAATGCGTTTTTAAGCTGATTTTCTTTTCGTATAACTTGCCTTGCTATTAGTAATACCTTTGTAACACTGCAGCAGCTTAAGTGTATGCAAATGCAAAAGCTGTTTAGGTAGCACATAATGAAGATTCAAATTACTAAATCAGATTACAGCAGCAATCCAAAAGAATGCCCCAAACACCTTGCTCTGTGAAACACAAGTACTGAATATTAAGAATAAAATAAATAATCAAATGTGAGTCTGTCCGTAAGCCGTAACAAGATAAATAATGTTTTTGGCTTTGGAATAAAAACACCCTCCACATTCAGAAAGAGAACGCTCATTAATTGTACTACATGATAAATTGTCAGGTTACTGCTCACATAGTAGCATCTTTTTTCATTTTGTTATTTCAAGGTGAGATTATCAGTTTAGTACTTCCAACATAATTTCCTCTTTTTTTTGAAGGCAGCTATATTACAGATTAAATATTATATCTAACTTGCTGTATTTCAAGTTCATAACAACTTTTCCAATGTTCTCACAGGAGAAACAGCACAGACTTCTCCTAGAAAACCCCCAAAGGGGAGCAACCCAAGGACACACACATTTGTACTTCAAGTCACTTGTGCCTGAAAACAACTGGGGACACCCACAGACTATTCTGCTGGGGCTATTCATAGAAAACTGTGCTTGCTCAAACACCTTCATTAGTTACAGTTGGAAGATCTGATGGCCACTTCTGCAGAAGGAAATTTTGCTGGCTTTTAGTGCCCAATTCCCAATTTACCTTGTACTGGGTGCTAGAGGGAATAGGGAATCGTGTCCAGTTCAAAACCCTTTTTTAGTTGCTGAAAGCCCTTGAGGGAAGGGGATGTTTTTTGCAAAGTGTACTTAATAAAAGAGCACCTTTCACTTAGAAAACAACAAACAATAAAATATTAGGAATCTTTTAGCTCCCTCTGCTGCCCTAATCCTTCAATAAACCTTTGCCTGAAGTCTGCCAAAAGGCACCAAACAGCTCAACGCTCCATTACTCTCTCTGCAAGAAATGCATGGCATATTTAGCTTGGTGCTAATAACCCATATACATAAAGAGAGCGTATACAGCTCTATGTGGTTGCAAACTGCACGTTTTATTACTCAATTTATTCATGTGATATATCTGATAGGGCAGCTATCAACATCTTCAAATTTGGAGATCAGTTAAGAAAACTGACAGCTAGTTTTAACTTAACATCTGCAGTTGCCACTTGAGTAAGAAATAGTTAAAAGTACCACCCTAAAACCTTTATTCATACGTCCCTTAATTTACAGATCAAATTATGCAGTACATTCCCTGCCTCAGTAAAACTCATTTTTCTAAATACTGGGAAAACCCACACTTTGCCAAAATATGCCATGTCTCTCAGTCATGCACAGAAAACTTGCCATAACTGCCTGATTTCGCAACTGCAATAGGTCAAATCACAGTTTCTGCAAGTCAGGCTCCAGCAGTGGTCAAGAAATAACATTTGAAACTATTTTTCACTTGTTAAGGAGGAGGAGGGTATTAAATGCACATGAAAATCAGCAAGGAAAATATGCTGCTCTTTTCTTTTGTTTGTTTGTTTTGTTTTTCTGTTCTTAGTTCAAGTCACTCTATATGTCAAGATTTCCTTGTAATTTTGAAAATAGGGAATCCATTTTTTCTTTTCATTCCCCCTGACGTGCCATATCAACTATGAAGTTAAGAATCTTCTCATGACACGTAATGCTATATAGCACCACAAGCAGAAAAAGAGGCTGTATAACCAGAGACAGCCCTTAATCTTTCAAGGGTTTCTTGAAAGATAGGCAAAGAAAAGCTAGATCCTTTCTAGATTTTATTGGAAAAAAAAAACTTTTTCTAGGGTTGTTTTCTGATAGGCAAGGAAAATCTAGATCATACCCTTGAAAAGAAACTATTCCTTTATTGTGCACTTTTCCTGTCCTTCCAAGTGCCTAACACATGGTTATTTGCCCATAATCAGACTTCCCCAAAGAAAAGCTGTCCTTCATAAGAGCAGAAAAGCAGAGATTTTATCTGAGATTTCTGAAAGTCATGATGTTATTATGCATTTTCTTTTCTAATTTAGGATCCTGATCAACAATTCTTCTTTGTTTGGCAATAAAACAACCCAAATAGCTAAAATACCAAGTTCCAAGTTTTCTATGGGCAGTTGTCAAAGGAAGAGGCAACCTGTGCATAAAGAGCAACCCTCAGGTGTGATCCAATGCTTAAAAGACAAGGGGTTGGCAGTGACTCCTGGGAGGCTCTGACATGTGCAGGGATGCTTTTCTCTTCCTCAAAAGCAGAAGCTGGAAAACAGGTAACTTCTGTGTAGTAGGAGTAGGCAGCGTCTCAGCAGGCTTGAACTTAGTTACCCTACAGTCTCTCCTAAAAACGTCACATAACAAACGTGCTGGAAAACAGCCTTTGGTTCCAAGCCACCACCAAACTGAATAAATCCACTTCTGCAATTTGGTGGTTCCATTTCTAGTATTAAGTTATAGCTTATTCACTAATACCTATGTAAACAGAGAGAAGGAAAAAAAAAAAAAAGAGGAGAAATCCTTTTCCTCCTTCCCCCAGTTCCACTAGTACCTCTCAGCCTCTTTAAAAAACAGGACAGGAGCAGAGATGGTTTCCTTGCAAACCAAAGAGAAGCACGGGCTGGTGACACTGATTATAAATCTTACTGAGAAAAGATTAATTATTCTGTGCTCTCATGGACAATTCAGAGAAAACTTAAGTTTCTTCAGGCCACAGGCACCTTCTATTCCTTCCTATTTCATCTATTAACTCCCAGGAAACGCAGAGCCTGCCAGATCCAACATCCAAGGTAACTTCCAAGGAAAGGCTGGTGTAACATCCACCCTCTGAATTAAAGACTTGTACATTATAAACAAATATGCAGCATTGTTTACAGTTCTGTTGCGATATAAAGGAAAATAATACCTTAATTAGAGCCAATGATTTTTTTAAGTGCCAAGAAAAAATATAGAATTTTTCAAATTACCCAGAAAATGAACACATTTTATTTTTTCCTCTGTGACACTTCCAACTGTTCTGCCAAATGTATACTGCTATAATTACACTTTGCAATCACCGGCTTCACCGGAGAGGGGGACAAAGAACAATATAATCAGTAACTAATTAATCTTTCATATGCCTCAATACTATACGTCTTTGAGGGAAAAACTGTAATGTAATTTTCTAAACTGCAAAATAAATTTAAACATAAGCATCTCACACCATGCAGAATCATGTCTTTATGCCTAACTCTAATTCCCAGTGCCTGGTGAAACACCAGAATTCAACATCTGGGATTTTTAAGGCATAGTCGTCAACTTTTGTCATTTAAGTACCTGTTAATTGATAAAACTGTACAAGCTGTGATGACAAATCCAATTTTTAATACCACTCTTCTGAGATGATACGCGCAAGAACATGGCAGTCTATTGAAATGTGCAGGAACACATCCTGGAAAACAGCTTCAGGACTAAAAGCAAATATTCAATTTTATATTTAAGAAGCCACCAAAGGGAATCACGGGCACCTAGGAGATAAAATTACTTACTCAGCTTCATTAAAAGCGAACTAATTGCTCCCACAGTAATAGAGTCAGATTTTTTCTTTCCCCATTGAGTATTAGCAGAAATTTAGCAGTACTACAGCCATACTACCATTAACTCAAAGACAACAGCAGCAACACAGTCACCTTTTTGCTGAATTTGCGCCATTAGTTGCTCTAAGGAAGTGTCCAAACTGCCGCAGGCCCCAGGCAAGCGGTTTTTGGAACCTGAATTCCAGCTCAGGACCATTTCCTCCCACCCCGCTGAACGATACAGATTGATGAAACACTGTGTGGCACAACCAGCACGATGCCAGCATCTCTTTATGGACATAGTAACGTACTAATGTCTGCTCTTCACATGCTTGCAGGCTAAACAATTTATGAAAATATATATATAAAATCAGCAATAAGTAGTAAATCATTGTAAGCTGTTTGAGTGCAACTTGCAATAAGAAAAGTGTATTAAATATAATTCTCTTTTGAGGAAAAAGGTTGAGAGAAGAAAGCTGTACAGGAAGCATGGACCAAAAAAGCTGAGAGAGAAGATGCATTGGCTTTTATAGCTACACACCTCCTTGAATTTCCCCAGCTTCGTAAAACATGATTCACATCTCAAAATATATAATATTTAGGTTGCATTATGGGATGTACAGAGAACAATTCTGCACATTTGATTTCCAAGCCTGAACAGGACCATATGCAGAGAAAAGTCTTTTTAAAACCAACAACCCTCCCAGTTCTTGTTCCCCTGCGGAGTGGCAGGGACAGTGGTTTAAAAACAGCAGCCAGAGATATGTTTACAAACCTCAAAGAGCATGTGGAAATTTGAGCAGAGACGCTCAAGAGCAGAATACTGCTTGACATTTTAAAAAGACAAATTGGATTTCTGCAACCATAAAAAAAAAAAAATCTTTAACTATTTCTGCATAATCACTTTATCACCCTCTTTCCTCTCACTGCTCATTTTCTACCCAGGCTGCCCACCTTGTTTTTCCAGCACATCTATTTGATCAGCATGTGCTGAATTCAGAAGCTGGGTTTAAAAAAAAGTAAAAATATATATTTTTCCCCATATTACTTTCATCTGCATCAAGCGCCTGCACTGCACGGCTGCACAAACAGATCTGACCCCTGAGAGGGAGCGAACAGCACCGAGAGGTGCAAAACGAGCCAGAGCAAAGGAGCTGGTGGAGCAGCGTCCCTAAATGCCACCGCGCAGCCTGGGAAGCCGCTGCCTTAAAGAGCTGGTGGTCTGTCGCTGCTGCCGCTCCTCCCCGCTCCGTCACCAACTGCCTCTCCCAAAGTGCCCGAATGATCAACACGAGAAGCTGAAAATTCCTCCACGTGGATCCTGCAGCCTCGCTGCAGCACAGGGTCCGTCTCCCTCCGGCCTCCCTCAGTCCTGACCCCCATGGTTGTCGGTTCAGCTCCCCAGCAGCAAAATAACCATGTAAATCATCAATCTCTACACCCAGATCACATTCATCACGGGGGACAGACAGAGGCCATGCAAGAAGCACCTAAGAGGCCAGGGAGAGCAGGACCAGGCTTGAAAGCAGCAGCGCATCCCTGCGCCGTGCCCAGAGGCTGCTGCAGAAGGGCCTGGCACAAGGGACATCCCCTCCTTCCTCGTGCTCTGCACGGCTCCCTCGCTGCGCTGGTGAATGCCCTTGGCTGGCACTGCCCGGCAACTGGCCCCGCGCTTCTCATCCCCTCTCTCCAACCCCAGGGCAGCTTTCTGTCAGCTGAACAGTGACCTGCACTGAGGAATGTACCTAAATGGAAAATAACCCAACAAAAAAGGTTTATTTTTAATGCAAATCATTTTCTCCGCTATCTCATAATGGGGTTACACTAACAATACTAGCACACGTGGAAGGAATAAAAATGGGACAGAAATAAGCTGCCAGGAACTGCTCACACTAACGTAATTGCTAGGAAAAAGAAAACCTAAAAACTGAGGAGTAATTGCTTCAACAGGAGCTCCCTCCTTCAGTGTCAGATGTGGTGAAAAGACCATGCGCCCATAAACCTGAGTCCTTTTTGCACTTACACCAGTTAACTTTTTAACATAAAAATTCATACAGCCCAAATCATTCATGCATTTTAACAAACAAACAACAAAAACAAACAACAAAAACAGTACACCTTATGCCTTGCCATCTTTTCATGCCAAATCAAAAACAAAAAGAATGTAAAGTATCAGGAATCAACACCTCAATGATTTGTGGCTCAAGATAAAATGATTGACCCAAACTGAGTGCATGCCACC
This sequence comes from Crypturellus tataupa, assembly GCA_034781795.1. Lineage (NCBI taxonomy): Eukaryota > Metazoa > Chordata > Aves > Tinamiformes > Tinamidae > Crypturellus > Crypturellus tataupa. Next base: position 2,548,195 of record JAWLRI010000332.1, read on the forward strand.
CACAGGCATTTTTCTTAAGGCTTATTAAAGTTTTGGGCTCTCTGATCAGGGCATTTTCTTTTCTAGTTCCTTCCTAGGATCAGATTCAGTGTCTTAAATCAATCTTTATGACATAAATGAAGCTTAGAGACAGATCCCAGAGACCATTACCTGGCCTTCTGATCCTTTTGTGGTTGGTATTCTACGAGAAACCACAAACTTTTGCGACATTTGGGGAGAACATTGTAAAAAGCCACGCTGAAAGCACACTTACTTTATAACAGCACATTAGAGGTCAAGCACTACTTACTTTTATTTGTCTAGCTCTGTTTTCCTCTAACAGAACCATTTACGCACAGTTAATAGAACCTTAACAGGAATTATAACCTAATTAAAAATAACAGGAAAGACCAAAAAAAATTCCAATCTCTAGAAAAATCATTAATCCACAAAGCTAATTAATGTAATAAAAATTATAAATTCAAGTATCTAACCTTCAAATATACGGTCCAGACGCTGCCGCTTCACTTTGTGTTTGTCCATTAGAGACATAAGAGGAAGCTCAGGGAACGTCTCCGCACAGTTTGATGATGGACTTCTCAGGTCAGCCACAACTCAGAAATATCTAGTTTTCTGTAAACTTGCTTTCACCTGTGAATAAAAGCATAAACCTCTTCAACTTTCATTCCAGAGTTGATGATTTCTATACAAATTCAAACAAACAAGAAAACATACAAAGTTCTTAAACACACTGGACAACTTGGTGTTTCACAGCAAACTGCCCCACAAAACATGGGAAGATGCAAAGCACAGAGCACAGTTCACCAAGGCAGCTGCTGTTTTATGCCTTTTGACTCTCAAATACTTTACCCCCCTTTCCTTGAACACCCAGCCAAGGCAGGGAAGTTATTTTTGTTTCCCTCACCCAGGCACAGGGGCACGATTCCCATGAAGTGCCAGAAATCTAAGCACCTGCACCGATACCACGTACGCGCATTTGCGTCATGATGCTTGCAACAGGTGACAAAACACTCTTCTCGCTCTTTACTTTTAAGCTTTCAAGAATAAAAACAAATCCGAGTTCGACACAGGGAAGTTCAAGGCAGAACCGAGGGGCAGAGAGCAGAGGACGCACATCCAGGGACCACGCAGGATGCCAATATCTATATCACCTAAATGGCATTTAAAGCAGCCTCATGCATGACTAGGCAGGCTCTTTGGCAGCAGATCCAGCTAAGCACTTTTCAAACCCTGCGTAGCCGGGCACGGCAGCGTAAGGGATTGCAGCAAGCGGCCGAGCGCGCAGCCAAACCACGGGGAAGGGGGAAGGGGAGGCGGTGGGAGAGCAACGAAACATATCTGCACACAAACCTAATCGACGCGGTAGATTGTGCAAAACGCACTCAGAACCCCACACTAATTCAACTTTAAACATCTGAGAGACTTTCAGAACCAAGCTCACAAAACACTAGGCTACAATCCCAGCACACACTAAAACCAGTCGAATAATCAGCTTCCTCCTTTCTTTTTATTACTTCCCAAAAGCTTTCGACACCAGTGAGGGCATTAGATGGCCTGGCAAAGGATTGAGCATAGTCATCTGCAGGCTCCATTGTGGTTTACACGGTGTAAAACAATCAGGTAAAATAGTTGAAATATCAAGAATTACACATTTGCACATTAAACACAGGTATCTTTATCAGCACTGCTCAGCACATTTGGATTTTTTTTTTACAAAAAGCTCCTTTCTGTGTGTTTATTTTCATTTTAAAATGCAGATAATGTGCAGCAGTCATCAAGATTTTACTTTTTCACTTTACCCAAGTCCACCCTCCTGTTCACACTCCTTCCTCTGCTTTTTCTTCATCCACAGAGTTGAGATTCTCACACAGTGTTGAATAATGACAAATTAATGTAATATTCCAACATAAACAGAAGAATAAAATGATGAAGAATGAAGCCCATTTCTCCCCTTTAAATAAAGATGAAGGATGCTGCCATTTTCAAAATTTCCCCAACATTGATTATTGTTTCAATAGACAATAAATTTCAATAATGGATGTGGTCCTGCTACAAGATGACGCAAGCATTACCCTAAATCCAACATACATTTTCAGACCTTTAAAGACAGCCATAACTACCTACCTTTCTTTAACCCAACACTCCAACCTGTAGGTAGAACCAATCCTAAACTTGTATTTATTTTCCTGTCATTTCTGCTTTATAATCCAGTTCTTCAATAGGCATATGCAAAACTCTAGAGGATAAGGAACAGAAACTAGAATATACCAAACACTGTCTTAATTTAAAGGTTTTATGGCTTATTTAACACCCCATATTGTAGAAGCCTATATGTTTGCTGTCCTCCTTGCACTCTGCTTTATTTATCCATTCAGTAAAAGACTTTTTCCACTGTAGTCACTCTATGTATGAAGCTGGATGACAGCTGTAAAAAAAAACAGACCATCTGTAACTATTGACCTACCGCTGAAAGTGTCACCAGATGTTTTCTATCTGTCTACAGTAGCTTCAAAGAAAACCATATAAATCAAGCTTTTTAATTTCTTTCAAACATTTTTTTAAAATATTGACTCATTTGTTTTTATTCATAGCAAGCTGTCATAAGTTTCAGAAAACATTTTAAAGCAAAAATTAAATTAACATGTTAACATAGTTTTAATTTTAGCCGACATACAGTTTTATTATACTTTATGTTCTAACACAAAGAGAAGATGATGATATGGGAAGCATATCCCAGCAAAACAAAAGCCTTATAATTATGAGAGCATTAGCTACTGCAATTACTAAACTCCAACATGAATAATTGTATTTGAGAAAGTCACTAAAATACAAGCACATTGCCTAAATACAAATTACAAATCAGAACACAAAATATCAAAATGTATTTAAGAATAGTCTCCTGTAGCTCAATGTCTTAAGATAAAGTAACAATTTAAATGATTTAAGGAAATACACTGCTTATTCTATGTCAAGTGGTTGCTACAAAGCCATCTGAGATGCCATCAATGTACAGAACCCTTTTGGGCAGGACAATTTTTAGAATAAAATGTAGGTTGTTGGTGGAGAATATTAAGAGTTTTTAATTTAATTTTAATGAGTGATTCCAGCTTTGAACATTATTTTTTAATAAGGCATGGCTCTGGGTATTGAGATCTAGCACATTTAGCTCTTTGAGGAGAGGTTTTCTCTAAGACTTCAAGGAAAAAGGAAAAGAGAGAAGATCTCCATTCAATAGTTCTATATGGCAGGAACCAAATCCTACATGCCAAATTAGGCATGTAATTAAGAAAGCATTTTTCAATTCAGTTTTCAAATTAGGTAACATTGGTAACAAAGCAAAGGATAAACGTAAGCTGTGAGTAAGGAGATTTGCAGTGAAGGTCCACTCAAAGCTCATGATTTTTCTCTAGAGAAAGAGGATGAAAAGAAAGCAAATGCTAACAAATGCATAATAAAAAAGGCAAACCAGAAGCAAATTATGTAGTTATATACACACAGTTATGGACAAACTCCAGATTACTAGGACAGAAAGTCCGCCAGCACTAAAGGCTGCAGCGCAGTGGGAGAACTTTATGTAGAACAGATCCCATTTGCACTGAATTTGAACAGGTAGTGAAAACCTCTGCCTATCAGAGAAATTACCTGATCTGTCATACACAACCATGCAGCAGATAGGTTATTCACAGAAAAATATTTAGAGTATCAGCTTTGCTGGGCATATACTTTTACCCTCACAATTAGAAAAAGTGGAACACTGATTGCTACCTGTGCCTTGTTACCACCTTCCTTTCCATGAAAGGACATCCACATAAGAGGATGAATAAGAAAACTAAAAAATAAAAGAAATTCATAGCCCAGACTGGTAGATCATTAATAAATGATGTCACAAAGCTCCATGTTACCTTTGGGAATCTTGATTTTCATTTGCCTAATACATGTGTTGCCTGGTTTGAAACTACACAAAGGGGTGGGAGAAAAAAAATAAAAATTAATGAGGTGTTTCAATATCCATAAGCAGTGACACAGGCAGACACCATCAACACAGTTGGAAGTCAAAGTTAGCAGCAATGGAGATCTTCCATATCCCAAACGGTTCCCCAATTATTAAGAAAAAAAAAGGGTGGGGGAGAGGGGAGAAGGTGCCAAATTTGTCCAAATTCAAAAATACCTTCCGGAATTTTGAAATCCATTTAATGAACTTCATTCTTTCCTAAGGCATAATATGGTGTCTTTCTGCAAATCTAAACCAATGGACTACCCACATAGAGGAATTGCTCAACCAAAAAAAATCTGTTTAAAGAAATCATCAATGTTTCTTAGAACGCAACTATTGCTGGTTACTAGACATTTCAAGAATATGAAGAACTTCAAATAAGAGGATAAAGAATAAAGCGTTTCCATGCTTCTTCAAAATGCAGCAGTATTAGCACTGCTATTCTGAAGTTTTGCAGGACAATGTTTGTTTTTAAGACTTATTTCACAGTGATGTCTCCTATGGAGACACTGAGACTCTACTGAAACTTACTGCAGTATAAAACCCAAACATCACTTCCACTGTACTGAAAATTACAAAGGTTGCAAAAGGTTTAAAGGTCTTGCAAAGGTTTAAACTTCCTTAAAAAAAACAACAGTGCAGCACCAAGAACACAACAGCAGATTCACTGCCAGATGAGAAAAACTCTCAGACTGAAAAAAATGGAGGGAAGTAAGTCCAAATTTCTTATAAAAATGAATACTGAATGAAGAAAAAAATAGATGTATATTGGCCTGTCTTGCCATTAAAAATGGTTAAGCCACTTTGCATTACCATTAGATGTCAGTGCAATCTAAGAGAAACCAGATGGGGAGCTTCCAGGATCAATAAATTAATCACAAAAGCCAAAAGATGCTTGAAGTGAGAGTCAAAACAAAGTTCTTTTTAAACAGAGTTAGATGCTATCAAGAGAGGATCAAAAAAACACAAAACGTTGGAGCAGCTTTACCTAAATATATTTCAAAAAAAGATGAAAGTAACAACAGAAAGAAAAAAAAAAAAGCTTCAGCACAGGCAATAAGGTTGGAAGAGCTTGCTTAGGAGGAGGAAAGCAAATGCACCAGCACCATGCAGCTTGACAAGGACACTACGTGGAATATGACAAATGTGTATAAAAGCTGCACTGGGTTTCAACTCAGTAATTCAGTAAGCCGGCATATTAAACAGGAGGCTTTTTCATGGAGTATGTAATTAAATCGTGAAATTTGGTGTCACAGGTACTGCCGATGCCAAAACTGTAAGTGGTTTTTAAAAGGAACTGGACAAATTTATAGAAAATAAAAGCCATCAGTGGCCATTGGTAACGCTGGCCAAAATGCAAACCCAGAGCAGAAATCCATAAACAGACAGATGCCAAAAGCAAGAAAATACCAGAGCAGGCTTGCTTTCTCCTCCTACATAGCAAGTGCCATGCTACGCTAAGCGGTCCAAAATGTCCATCTAGCTCAGCATCCAAAAGGTGCCATGAAGGGGGATATTTCGGAAAGATCAAGAGCAGAACAAACACGATCCTTTCCTTAAGCAACTGCCACTGGTCACTGCTGGAGACAGGAACCAGACTATGGGGACAGCCTGTCCCTTCTGCTCCTCAGACACATCTTACACCCCTACCCAATGCGGGAATACGCTGCAAAACCAAATAGATCCAAATGTGAAAGCTGAGGTCCACAGTTCACAGGGACACGCAGAATAACAGCCAAAGATGAAGTAAGTTAGTGCTGTTAGATCTAAAAGTCAATGCTGGAATAAAGTGACAGTCACTCTTTGGTATAGATCCTAAGTCACTTGGTAAATTATTGTGATTAAAAAAAATGCCAGTGTTGTAGACTCCACCAGGGAACACGGTAAACTGCTCCCATAGTGAAGCACTTCTATTACCAGTCACTTTTGCTTGCCAGTTCAGCTGAAGTCTCCAGTCATCAGATTTCCTTACAGCTTCAGCTGAAAGAGCCGCACTACATTCTCTAGGAAGGGCCTTCTTAGGTATCACCAAGTCATTCCTTCATCTCCTTCTATTTAAAGGAGACACCAAGCTCACAGAATCACAGAATGGTTGAGCCTGGAAAGGAGCTTTAGAGATCACCTAGTCCAACCCCCCTGCTCAAGCAGGGACACCTAGAGCACATGGCAAGCCCCTTGATATTCTCCCAGAACATCATATTTATGCCAAGGAATTGTATCAAGTCTTCTTTCCATACTGGTCTTCTAGATCTAACATTGGTCTTCAGGTCCAAGAACCAGACAACATCTTACAACAGCAGTTCATCAGTGTCCTGCTCAAAAGGTAATGCCCTCTGCAACAGCCCTCGCTGCATCTCCCAGCAGCTCTTCCACCCACAAGACCAAAAAACTTGGCACTGGAAGGCTCCGTTTAGCTAGTGAAAGACACTGGTTCCTAAATGGACTGCTCCAGCTTGCCTGGCTGCCCCTCTGATTCTGTATTTACAACCTAAAATTTGAAAATATAATTTGACAGAGTGCAACTTCTCTAAGCAACCTTGATTGCTCTGAGCACTACCAGCACTATTTTCTCTCCTTTTAATGCATCAAGGATTCTTTCTTTGTTAATCAGTAAAAGCTTTTTTCCCCTCTGTTGATAGAAATATTCAAAACAAGGCCAGGAACACACTTTGTCAGCATCCCATTAAACATAAAGCTAACAGTTTCAGGCCTACCATTTGCCATTTTTTTATTCAATAAACATAGATTTTTTTATATTATTCTACATTTTCAATCATACTACCTTAGGGAAAAAAAAGTCTTCCAAAAGGCAGCGTACTATCTGACAATCCTAAGCACTTATTTTTATGGCCTACGATGATAAAATGGCCTTTTTGATCAGAAATATGGTGAAAACATGGAAGAGGTTGGGACCATAATTCTGCCATTATAAGCTTTTTATGAGATATTTATCATCACCATAAGGTTTTATTTCCAAAGCTTTTTTTTTTTTCTCTAGTAGCATTCTCTCTCAATTATAGGTCTGTCTACAAGCCAAAAATTACTCACTACTGAAAATGTTTTACTGCAGATGTGTGTGACTACAGACAGATGGGAAGTATCTCTGCTATTGCAGATTTCTAGGGCATGAACAAACTTTATTTAGAAACCCAAACACTCATAAGAAGATTATTAAGGGATACTTGCCCAAGACACCTACACATGGAGCAAAAATGAAAAGATGTCTTGAAAGATGTGGAAAAAAAATTATACACTGTACTTAAGCAATATTACAAATACGCCTCTCATCAATCAATTATTTCAGACATTTGGAGTTAGCTTCTGCAGAAGGATTGCTAAAACCCTTAACCTTGCTGCTAAAGGGTCTGAAGAGAAATTAAAATCCCTTGGACTTTCTCGCACTGAAGGAATGTGGTTCGTGCTCATCCCGAGGCGCTGCCGTCGCCTCTTCCTCTCCAGGCTCGGACACCCCATGCAGCCCGTGCAGCTTCACTTCACGCCTTGCTCTGCAAGGCAAGGTCCGGGCACATCCCAGCACGCAGCAACACTGCAATACGTAACGTTTTCACACAGTAATTTGAAATTCCTGGATGAAAACCATTAACAAATGTCAAGTAAGTAGGTTGTTAGATCAGTGTTAATCACTTCTGTATTTTTTGAAGTCAGAAATGAAAGCAAATTGCATTGAAAGATCAATCTGCACTCATTTCTTCCCCGAACAGGCTGAAGAGCTGAAAGATGCACTCCCTTCTGGGGCACTGGATGAAGAGGCAAGGGGGAGCAGTATAAACAAGCTAAATAAAATCTTACAACGGCAGTAAAACCCAACTTCCTCCATAGGAAATTATTTCAAACATTAAATTTCCACAATCTGAACAAAACTCCAAATTAAACAGTATATATATTTAATATTTTAGTGCAGCTGGGGAAGCGTAACAGGATGCAAGGCATTAGTCATAGCTTATGACAAGAAAAAGGCTAATGCCTCAGTTAATGAAGTCTCCACGAAAGGAAACAATTACTGATGTATTTTTATGAATCTGCTTTACTAGAAAGGATTGGAAGCAGCAGGGAGAAAAAATTCGTTTTAACCTTTCATTGATTTATTGTCCCTTAATTCTTTTCTCCAAGGAAGACACAAACCCACACACTGGACACACACCTTCCCGCACACATTAAACCCCCTCTTCTGCCACAAGTTTTCCCACTATCAGAAGAACCCTATGAATATGCAAGGGACTGTAGACACTAAAGTCTCCCTATTAAAGACTAAAACTTGCCTGCAGTCCTGAGGTCATATAGGAAGCCAAACAAATGTCAAGTTCCATTTTTACTTTAAAAGTCATATCCTTCAGTTTTAACTTACGTCATCTTCTTCAAACTTGCACCTTTAGCTAAAATTCTATAAAGCAGATCCACAGAAATATGTTATAATTTATAGTTCAAAATTGATTCCTGAGTATCAAAGATATTACTTTAAATTGCAGCTATAAAAAGTATTTATTACAATACCTACTTGGCAAAACAAGGAAAAAAAATTAATTCTCCAGAACGACTTAAAACTATATAAAAGTATAATTACTAGATTAATCCGCATTGCACCTTCCTCATCACTGGGCAGCTCTGGCTATTTTAGCCTGAGGGATCACTGACTGTCCTTCTGTGATCAAAACCTTCATACTCGACTGGCGATATTGTTAAATTGCTAATTCTTTTCCACACATTTTGGTGTCTATCTGCATCTCCTCATATGACATTTCATTAAGAAGTTTCCAGCTAACTACACTCCCGTCTCAATCACAACAACATAGGGCATTTTCACACCTTGCAAAATTCTATAAGCAATATCCATCGCAATTACAGGAATCGCTTGTGTAGAAGATTAATGCTAGTGGCTACAATTTTGCATCCTTTAACTCAATTAGGTTGGAGAAAACAAAATTAAAAGTACAACTGGATAGTTTCTCATGCATCAGAGACTGACAGACAATTGCACATGAAACTAATATATTGTAACCAAGACTAGCTTTTCATTTTCCAAATGGATGAATTACCTTGTGTCTATATTCAGCATGTAAGCTAATCTGCTCATTTCTTTATTCGGAATTGGGAAGGCAGAAGAAAAGATAACTGGAGTCAAGAAAGGTTTCATCACTATGGAATTCGAGAAATGTTTCTTTCCAGAGAAATATAGGAAGCATAGTTTTAAAAAATGAATTTTCCTGTCTTCACCACACTCAGTGGGGAGATAAAGTCTCCCTTGACACAGAAAGGACTTTACCTAATGACATACTGGAAAGGAAAAAAAAAATAGGAACTATTATTTTTCTCTCCATTGAGCTCTAAAATATCACAGAACAGCAGCTTGTGTGGGCTTCAAAATGTAGTTGAGTGCAAAACTGCAAAATCTTTGTTGTAAAATATATTTTTTAATTTGCAGAAGAAGACAAACAGCTGATGATGTCTTCATGCATGGTAGTCATTAGGTAGCTGTCAAAATTCTCAGAGAAGTTGTTCACACCCATGTCAGGAACCCAGGATTCCTACCTTCTGTATAGCACAAACATGGTATAGTAAGTAGGTCCAAATGCTACCGTCTCATTTTACTCCAAAAAGATTTTAATGCAACTGCATTCATCACGGTGCCTCAATACTCTAATGTAACTGATGTAACCATCGATTTTCACACACTTTGTCTTCTGTATCTGGGAAGCGAGCATAGTATTTTTAGTTTCCTTATTTAAACATATACAAAGATTTCTCTTCTGCTCCAGGAGAAAGTTCATGCAAGAAGGACACTCTGTGGCTGGTCTGGAAAGCATCAAGACTTTAACAGCACTTAATGGAACTTCATTTCAGCCCTGTGACACACAACGACATAAGATGTTTGCCATACATAACAACTTGTTGTTGATGAACTAGAACGCGCTTGTGACCGGAGAGTTGCTGACATATCCAAAACCTCCAAACTATCTTGAGGACAGCAGGTTTAACACCTGAGAGAAGATTAAAAACCCAAAATTAATCTCCTCTCACAAAGTAAGTGAAAAGATTTTAGAAATGATATAACGAGACTGAAAATGAGACATGGACAAAACATTTTGGGTTTCTTCAAGGAATATGTTTCTCAATTCCGGATAAAAGCCTAGGATAAGAGAAAAGCAAAGCAGCTCTACACATCACATGCAGCAACCAGGTAGTTCACACCAAACCTTTAACCCAAAGCAATAACGGGAAGATGACTGCAACTGAAGCAGGAATTACTTCTGGCAGGTCCACTCGCAGAAGAGGTGCTGTGGTAGCATACGCTCTCACTCCACATTCAGCACGCTCAAACTATAACCATCTGCAGTCTCTTGTCCAAGAGAAACAAGACACTTATTCTCGGTGTCAGACTGGCACTTTTGTAGTTAATAAGAGACATCCATTCACAGCCCGTCAGTCCATAGCACTTTTTGCTTTTTCCAAGGTTCATCAGCCACAACACCACTTCTAATATAGGTGGACAAAAAAAGTTACTTAGAATAGATGAACTCCTCATTACTTTCTGATCTACCATGAGCTTCTCCAGCAATGTGAAATGAGTGATAGTTGGCTGAAACCAGAATCGTAGAATCATAGAATGCCTAAGGTTGAAAGGGACCTCTAGAGGTCATCTAGTCCAACCCCCCTGCACACGGTGGCGCAGGGCTGCATCCAAGCGGGTCTTGAAGATCTCCAGAGAAGGAGACTCCACAACCTCTCTGGGCAGCCTGTTCCAGTGCTCTGTCACCCTCACTGTCAAAAAATTTTTCCTTAAGTTCCTGTAGAAAAAAGAAAAAAATAGTTGGAGAAAAAGTAGAGTTGTGCAATATGGTGTCCAAGAGGAAAAATTGCACTCTTCCACAAAAGAATAACTGCGCTATTGACATCAGCAGTCTAGGTTGTTCATAACTCTCCTGCCATCCAGGGATTCCTTAGATGAAGCCACAACCTGGAATGAGTTGTCCCCATGATAGCTAACTCAATTCCTGGTAACAACTGAAAAAGAATTATGGATGTGAATACTGTCATCCTTCATCCTTCAGTTATTCACTCGGAGTTTCACAGGAGGATTGCCTTAAAATTTCACCGAAAAACATCCTTCCAAAAACATTACTTAAAGATAGTTTTGACAGTCAAAGTCTGAAGATCTGCAAGGATCATGAAAAAAAAAGTCTTGGAATATGCTTTCATAATTATGGAATTGATGGCCATATTTCAGCTTGGGAACATTTGCTATGCTGCGGTAAAAATCTTTTTACAGGAGCGTTTTCAGTCACACTATTGTAGAGCTTTTCACAAGATGTCACCAGAAGTCATCAGCTCAGTAAGAAAAGACATATGCCACGAGAAGAGAGCATTAACTGAAATCCATTGTAAAATACTTCACTCATCTAAGACACACTTAGAAGTTACATACTAACATATACACTTAAGACTTGTCTTCATCCTCTTCTGTGCAGTATCTCAAAGATTTATCCCCTAACAGGCAGGCCTGTACTTCTGCTTGTGAAGCTCAAATAGGTGATTATGACTATAAATATGTTTAACAGTATAAATGACAGTGAAAAGTTATAGAGAATCCCTGTTATTTGTAACATAGCTGGTGGGAGTTAACCCTGCCCCAGCTAAATTACATCCAAAATGCCCAAAATACGTGATTGTATCTTAGTCACCACGAGGCTCCATGAACTATGAAGTGCTAATGCTGGGCACCTTGGCGAGCTAGACATGCTGAACCACCCTGTATATTAAAAATTTTAAATGAACACCCAACACCAGGAGAAGAAAAAAAAAAAAGTGGGTGATTAAAAAAGGCTAAATTTTCCTCCAGGGAAAATTTCACCTTCCAGGCTGAAATACTCCTAAGGGTTTCAGGAGTGGTGAAGGAAGGTCTCTTCACTCCCCTGCATCAGCATCTCAGATGACCAGAAACTGCTTCAAAACCCAGTGTTAGGGCCTAAAGAGCCTGACAATACTTTCCTGTCCTCTTACAATGGCAGAGGAAGCAATTTATTGATGCTCATGTGATGAGTTTACCAGGCCCAACGGGTTTCAGGGGTTTAGTGCTGTTTCATAACCCCAAGCTAAGCAGCTTTTCCAAACCAACACCAAACCACCAGGGCAGATGATCCCAGTGCTCCCACTGAAGACAGGCTAGGAGATGCTGGTGCAGCACTTTTACTAGGAAAAAAGGCTTCCCCCATTTTACTCAGGGAAGAGCATCAGCAATCGCTTTATAAAATATCTCACGAGTCTAAACCCTGCACACACAAACTGTCACTTAGGCCAAAGCAATCAGGGCAACTGACACATACATACTCGCATGCAAGGCCAGCAGACACCAGACCGCAGCCCGTGGCTGGAGGCACTTTGCAGCGATGTTACTTCAGAGCATCGCTATGGAGCACGATTAGAGCTGCACTGATGCCAAAACACCCTCTAAAGAGATCTCCAGGAGAAAAAAAAATAAAATATATATATATATATAGAAATAAAACATTAAAACACGAAGAGACAGACTTAATCCTCAAAGACTGTCAATGAAATATTCTGCTCCTGCCTGCTGGAAGCAATGCAATACAACTGTCAAGAAACTCTACAACATCAAGAGTCAGGCCATGAAAAACTCACATTTTCTTCTTATCTTCTGTCAGAGAGGCCCAGTACATTTTTATAGGGGTTTTACAGAAGAAGATTGGGCAGACTGCCTCGCTAACACACTCACTGTCTCATTTGGTGCAGCTGAGAGGCACATAGCTGTGCTGTATTCCTGGTTTTAAGCAACACACAGCAGGTTCACTACCATCTTAAGCTAAAACTTTGTTTTCCAGTTAGCTTTTTAAAGGCCTCCTAGAGCAAACAGACTTAAAACAAAGAACAAATAGATGTTTACAACATGACTACAGGATTTTCATACGTGAAGAACCAACAGCATAGATGTACATCTTACGGTGAGATAAAACAAATACACATATACTATCTATATTTTAATAAATATGATCAATGAGATCTCTACATTTTAATTACGTATATTAAAATTTTAAATCAACAAAGTCACATTCAGTCTAAATAGTTACAAAAAATGAGATATATGGGAAAACATGGGAACCGGTAGCCCAGTTCCTACTAGCAACAGGAAAGCGTTTTGGCCGCTGGTACTATTTCTCTAGAAGCACTTGAAAGGCTGCCCACAAAAGATAAAGACCTTGGTAACCTTTTGCTGAACAATTTTCATATAACTGAAGAACAGTTCTTGCTATGATAATTAGCTTTGAAAATGTAAAGTGTCTTTTGCTTGAATAAATAAAATTAGGAGTTCAACATTCCAAGAGTAGTATATTAGCAATTATATTACAGTCCAAAACCAAAGAAGCAGTGCTCTGAAAAATCAAGTCTTAAAATAGACCTAAAGTATCTGTGCTTTTGTTTCATCTGACATAACTGTAAAGCTGAATTGAGACTGTTAGCTTGTCCACATCAAAATCTAGATGAAAATTATCTAAATTAAGGGAATAAAATGTTGAATTCTGAATTACCTGACAATTCTACAGCAGATGGCCTAAAATATTAATGATTCAGTTGTTGCTGGCATTTGGTCTGTTCTTTACTTGTTAATTAAAGACCTTAATTTCGAACTACTCCTTCCCTTTAAAACACTACACAATCCCATCCACCAAAGAACTGGAAAATGCGTGGCCAGCAATTCTCCATAGCTTGCTCTCCATTAGTTTTGCAAGAATTTCACTACTGGCTTATTAATGATATTCCAGGTTGAAAGAACTTCTCTTAATCGTTGTTCCCAGGTATTTTAGCAGGATCCCGATGTTGTCTTTGGTGAATATTGGCAGTAGGGGAAGGTAGGTGACCCCGAGCCCATCCCCTTCCGTTCCCGTGCAGGTCTCCAGCCTTGCTGTCTTCCGTGTGTCCAAAGCACCTCAGAGACAGGGTGACACAGGGCAGGGCCTTCTTTTCCGGAGCCGGTGGGAGCTCATCCATCATCCGCACCCATCCTCATCCATCACGGGCACCGCAAAGCCCAGTCTTCCTTCAGGAAGGACCCACCTCCGTGCATGCCAGCGCGGGGCCGTCGTCTCCTTGCCCCACCGCAGCTGGGGACAGAACATCCCATCTCCTCCGACTTCACCACGCTGACCACAGAGCTGCCCAAAGCCGCTGTCCCACCCGGAGGAAGGCACCTCCTGCGCCCTCCCCACCAGCGGGGTGCCAGGCCCGACCCGAGAGCGGCCACAGTGGCCTTGAGGTGTCACAAGCCTCAAAAACACGCAAGGCCCAAATGGGCTGCATAGGAACCGATCGCTGCACTGGGAAAGAACCAAGGAAAAGTGATAGACCTGAATGGAAAAGTCAGTACAGCTGGTCACCACACCAAAGATCATCTTAAGTCATATCCACGTCATTCTGTAATTAAGAAAAATTAAAAGTAACAGCTACACAACAAAGCCCTCTCTTCCTCAGTGTCCCCAGTATTTTCTTCCCGTAACCATGTGTTCCTGGTGGAAACGCTTTGCTCAAACACTCCCGAACACCCTTACAGCCTGGCACTGGTGCTGAGGATCCCTGACCATCAGTTCAGTGACAGCAGTTCCTCTAACAGCTCAAAATGAAGTTTGCTACTTGCTGCTTCAAAACCTGTCTGTGAGGGGCCAATCTGGTCATTTGCTGGCTATTCACACATGAATATTCACAATGAGATTAAATAAAAGCATCTTTATAATCTGTTTACTTTACAACAGCTAAAGACCCAAGAACCACTCAAAAAAACTGCAGAGCACTGCTTGGCTTTAAATATTAATAAAATATTTCACTTCTGTAAGGGAAGCACAGCAACCTTAGACCTCTTAACTAACACTGCAGAAGCGCTTCACTTCATTTAAACGTTGCATTTATTGGCAATTTAAATAAAATTTTTTATCAGCAAGTACAAGAAGTAACTTTTTAAAGTCCTTTAAAAATAAAAGGCAAAAACTACTTAAGATAATCTTGACACATTTGGATTATCTAGTGGTAGAATGTATTTTATCTGTGCATTTCAAGAATTACATTGCTCAGGCTTGGTAATGCCCCAGACCCCTGCTTCCTCACTGCAGAATGCTGCATTTAATGCACTCCTTTTCTGCCCAAGAAACAGATAAAGTAGAGCAATTACCAGTGCTTCAAAAGCTAATTATTAATTAATTCCATTCACATTCTTATTATTCTCATTGCTCACTAAAAGTATCAAAACTCGCAATAAAGAACAACAAAATAAAACATCTTATTATCCTAAAAAAAAAAGTCACAAAAATATTACAGACTTCCTCCAATTTCTGATACTGCAAGTGAGGACGGAGAGGAAACTTTTTGCTGCGCATCCTACAGACTGAAATAGCGACGGTGTAAATTAATAGCAAGTCTATAAAGATTGAATTGATACTGACATCTTGGATATTATTACTGTAAATGACAGATTAATGGATAAAGGCACGAGATCCCAAAAGTCGCCTTAGATATTTAATTACTGAGAAGTAACTTCACTTACCAATAATCATATTAATTAGTACAGCTAAAAATCCCATAGAGCAGCAAATGATTTCAAAGGAAATTTTGCCTGTAACAATGACAAGTTAAGTAATAACTTACACTGATGCCAGCATAAAAAAAAATGATTTAATGATCCCCATAGAAAGTTTTATTTTACTGAGATCAATATCTGACCTCTATTACACACTAAAAGCCATGACTAAAACCAATTAAAAGAACTATTGTTGGGTGTCTCAATTACAAAGAAACTTTCTTCTAGATTGGCATTCTATCAAAATTAAATAGATAATAATCAAATAAATACATCTTTTGGGCCTCTGAAGAGTAAGCTATTGATGCTTTAAAAATTTATTAAAAAATAAATGCAGGTGGCTTGGTACTTCATGGATGATTAAAAAAATCAATGCCTTTTGCAGCAATATTTCTTTCCACATGCAACAAATTATCATTACACCTATCAATGGGAATAATTATTTTATACTGCATGTGAAAATTAAAGAAAATACTGTGAACCGAACATTGTATATTTTTAAAATATGAATTTTTGAAAAATAACCTACTTCCTTTCTAAGTTGATTTCCATCAAATGCAACAAATACACAAAACAGACACTAACACTCCTACCTGTTTTCCTCTTTTACAGAACATTTCTAGGAGTAACACAAAAGCCAGAACTAGAGCTTTGCAGAAACAGAAGGTATTTACTCCAAAATAAGAGAAGAATGGAATAAATACTTTGCACCTCACTGTAAAAAAAAATGATGGTCACCTGCTAAAATTCATTATTTTTAAATAATAAACTGCTTTTTTGAATCGCATTTGCCAATAAAGCTGAATGAGAGGTATACGATGAAGCTATTATATACAAAGGAGAAAAAAAAAAGCAATATTTAATTGGATTATGAAATATTCCTATCCCAATTTTGCAAACTGCCTTTGCTCAGAGCACATTCCAATGATGACAAAATCCTGATGGCAGGCGATACCAGTAGGGGTTACAGTCAGATGCCAATCAAACCCTTCTGAAAAAAATAGAAAAAAAGCAGTTGAACTGATAAATTATGACCTGAATGGTGCAGCATCCATTAAAATATAAATATAGTATAAATAAAAAGGTTCTTATCTAAGTCAGTTTATTGTGTTTGACATGATCTAAAAGCAGGCTGACATTTACCACTGATCAGCTGATGCACACTGCTTAATCAAAAATAACTTGTAGATTTAGATTCTTGATACTTTAATTGACAAATACCTTCATTACAAATTTCCTAATGGGTTTATGCAATAGTTACTTTTACAAACTTTACTGGCTATTTAAATCCAGATGCTTCCTAATTTTGGCATTATACCAGTCAATGCATGTGTTCATTCACATGCATCACTGGTTTAAAATTTGAATCTCCTGTTCAAACACAGTGCAGAAATAAAATACCTCCAAACAAAAGCTAAAACCTGTGTCTGCTTTTCAGATCAATGATCAATTTATATTACTCACAGTCATGTTTTGCTGTCTGTGCAATTCTCTTAAATGGCTCAATGTTTCAGCCAAGTTTATTTTCAGAAAAAGAAAATTAGCTTCAATAAATTATTTGAAGAATAATTTTTAACTTCTCTAGTACTAGGCAGTGTAGACAAAATAAGACATTATTCCAAAACTACACGTCGACAACCATTATGGAAACATGTGAATAACCAAGACATTACAAAATAGAAAAGCATAAATAATTAATATAGAATTAATGGGCAAGTTCTCCAGTTTTATTGCAAAATTTGAAATTAGAACAAAGATAACTTTAAAATGAATTTCAGAAGACTTTTTCTTCAAGAATGTCACTTAATCATTTCCTGTCTTTAAAGGGATAAAAAAGTAGAAAAAGACTATATATAAAAAAAAAAATCTATATTCTACATTATTAAAAGGTAGAGCAATTAATTTGGACAACTCTCTCTTTCATGACACCTTATAACTACCAAAGAAAAAATACAGGATCACTAAATGGGGAAGTAAAAGATTCATTTCTTGGTTAGGAATTTCTACAATTAAAAGTGGTGGCCTGAACAGATTAACTAGAAAGCTGAGAAAACTAGACCATCTCTATTATACTAAGCATTAGTCTGTACATCAACACTTTGTATTCAAACCTAGCTCTTTACAAAACAACAACAACAACAAAACCACTTTGTTTTTAATTTCAAAGACTACAGTTATTCTAGTTGCTGAGGTTGGAAATTGTTATTCAAAACTTTTTATATACAATATAACATTTCTGAAAAGATTTAACGTAAGTACTATTTCTCTTTCCTTTTTTTTATTTTTTTGAAGTGTTTCTAAAGTCAACCATCAACATTGAGAAGCTAAAATTAACAGTAATGAAGAACCAGGATAAACAAAACCATTAAAAAATAATGGAGAGACTGACAAGTAGGGAAACAATTTTAAAAAATTACCCAGGATAATGACTAGCAGATATTGCTGAATATAAGGCACAGAAGGTTCTTCTCCTCTAA
This sequence comes from Crypturellus tataupa, assembly GCA_034781795.1. NCBI lineage: Eukaryota > Metazoa > Chordata > Aves > Tinamiformes > Tinamidae > Crypturellus > Crypturellus tataupa. The sequence continues at coordinate 2,566,262 of JAWLRI010000332.1, forward strand.
AAACAGTCATTTAAAAAAGGATATTGAATTTGAACTTATCAAACCTGCTGCTCATTCTAAAAGTGAAAATTAGAATCCACAATTCACAACTGTGAACAGTGTTGGAAGTTTGCTCTTCTTTTAGCTCCTCTGCTCCAACTTCACACTAAGGAAGGAAAACAGAGTTCACACAAACACGAGAGAACAGATCTTTTATGGTTTTAGGACAGAAAATATACTTGTCAATCAACGTGAGGGTCTGAAATACTCGGAATCAGTATGAAAACTCTGAGAAGTGACCTAACTAATCCAGACATTAGATACTGAGCAGCAGCAGACCTAACACAACGTACAGAAATGGGAGTCGTGTGACAACATTTTAAGTTACCGTGGATAAGGCAACGAATACATCTTCACTATTTCTTTGCAGAGTGTTACTATGCAATGCTTTGGTGTGTGCATATTCCAAGTAGGAAACAAAACCAGGAAGGCCTAAAGCAGCAGTCTCCTCATTGCTGGACTAGGAGAGACCTGAGCCTACACTTCAGTAAGATTAAAAAAAACAGGAGGTTCTGAGAAAAGGTACAGAGACACTCAGAAAATTGAAAAAAGCCCAACTGGAGAGAGAAATGCAGCTCAATCTGTCTAGCTAATCAAAGCGAAGGTTAAGGATTGACTCGTTCACAGTCAATAATTACTTAAATGATGTAGAGAAATTTGAAAACACAGGTTTTTAATCCAGCAAGCAAAGCTCCCAAAGCAGGAGCTGGAAAAATTCAAACTTGCAGTGGAAATATTCAAAATTGCAAAGCATGCTGGGGGCATAATTAACCACAGAAACAGATTAAGTACAACTTAACCACAGAAACAGATTAAGTACAACTAGCAGATTTTGCTCTACTGGTAGGTTTTAAATTGCAGATTGATGTTTTTGCCCCTGAAATGAGAGGTGCTCGCCTCGAACTTCGCTATTACACCTGAAGGCAGCGGATTCAGAGAACTGCCCGCGGCAGAGCTCAGAATAAACATCCCCTGCGAGCCCACGTCTTCTAAGAACATTCAGCCACATTCAGCAGCAGCTCCGGTTGCTATTCTGAACACAGCAAATCTCCTCTGGTCGCACTGAGGTCTTTTCCTGAGTGTTTCTGAGAGATTTCAGCACCTGCCAGGTCGTGAACGAGCAACGGCTTACGCACCTGCAGCACACGTCTGCTGCAGGTTAATCAACAGTTCAGATTTCAAATCCAAGAACTGTAATACAGAAGGGTAAGGCAGGTCTCTAATGAATGAGAGAATGTTTTCAGCAGATAAGAGATTCAATAACAAAGCTCAAATATTACAATTTCTTTGCCAACCTGCTGCCAAAGAATTAAGAAATCACTCAGTGCCAGCTGCACTGTAGCCTTGCCATAGGGAGCTGGTCACACACGTGAGGCAGCTGAAACCTCCGCAGGACCAAACCAAGCCAAGATTAGGGAAGCAGAGGGAGAAATGGGGAAGGAGAGATAGGAGAGTGGCAGAGAAAGGGCGCCCTTGCAGTGCTTCATGACTTGGTCAGCTTATATTACAAGCACTTCTCAAAAGCCAACCTCACCTTCCAGTCAAAACTCCACAATGACTGGGAAGGACCACATTAAATAATAAATAAAACAATAATAAAAATAAATAATATTAAAAAAAAAAAGGCAATCACAAAAAAATCAGTGAGCGGACACCTTGACTTCTACCTCCTAGCAAGCCTGCCTTAGGAACCACCAGGGAAGCTAAAGATGGACAAGGGAGAGCCCCTTCTCTGCAAAGCTGAGACTTGAACACAGGGAGCTCTATTATGCAATGGCAAAGAGGGCTGTTGAGAAGGAAGTAAAGAACGGGGCCGTTATGGTGCTATTTTGTGAATGTAGCAATTTTGTGAAATGGTCATCTTAAGCGCAATGACTTTAATTAGTTTTGTCACCTCACTGCAAATATCCTGCAGTAATGTTGCTGAATGGCATCCTCCCAAATGCAAGATGCAAAAAATGAACAGGTCACTGGGCAAATTGAAGATTCCTCCACACAGAAACATGTCAGAAAGACTTATTTTATTTGGGAGCCAAAACTGTAACTGGCAAAGATAATGTATTCCCTGCCTTTGGAAAGCAACTCAAAACACTTGCACTGCTGCTGGCTTTCAGTACTAAAATCTACATAAAACCTTCCGAAGATAAAACTCAGAGCAATGAATTTCAGTCATTTATGAAAATCACCACTCTGAGCAACCCCTCTCTTCTCTACGAGGTGGACTCCCACTCTACTGTATCAAGTAAAGTAGATTTTCAGGCAATCTCACATTTATTGCACAAGCTTTAAAACCGAATACCTTGTAACATGAGATTCAAGTGATTCTGCCCAAGGATTCTTAAACCCCTTAGATTTAAGAACAATGACCTACAGGCAAATTATTGTCAAATTGTCTACGGTTTTAGTTAGAACCAGAAATTGGAGCAAAACCCAAAGCCCCAGGACCTGAACAGACAGCCCAGGTTTCCTAAGTTTTATATCATCTAGTAAAAAGACGTCTGATGAATGTCAGTGCCAGTTTTCATCTAATCTGTGATGCCTGTTTTCTCCTACCAATGTATTTATTTCCGTTTGATAGTAACAGAATCAGACTGGAGATGATACCTTTTTCCAGCCCTTAACCAAGTCAGCAAGTGAGGTCCCTAAAGAGACTAACACAAACAAAAATAAAAAACAGTCTCTTTATAAAGACCCAAGACATCAAATGTATAATAAACAAATACTGTTTTATGAGTGACTATCTACCAGGATTGATTTAAGCTCAGTTGAACACAATAAAGTCAAAGAAATGTGAAGAAGTTTCCACTTTGAGCACATTTGCAAAAGAACAAAGACATTTTATAATATAATCATCTTATTAGAGATATATTTCAAATAAGTTCATAATTTCATCAATTTAAGAGTTCTCTATACACGATACTTTAAAAAAAAAAGAAAACAAAGAAAAAATGCACCTTGAAAAAACATTTATTTTCAAATATTATTGTCTGAAAAAAACCTCACACTGTCACCAAGAGAAGCTGCATCTGTATGACCTGAGAAAACATTCAGGCCATTCAAAACGTCAGGTCATTTCAGTGACGATTTTACAACCTTGCTGTCTCATAGTGTAAATTCTCTCAGTATAAATTGAAAAGTGAGTAGGGCAGTAAAAAAGTCCCTTGCTGTTTGATAGAAACCCCATAACGACTGTTCCAAAAGACAATGTTTCTTCTTAAAATATTTACTGTCTGCTCTCCTGTTGACAGTCATGCTAGCTCAGCTCTCTTCTACTCACAGACAATACACACAAGCCTGCTTAGAGAAGGTTTTTTCAAGGAAAAGACATCAGAAACGTATTTATCACACTTGTAATGTTATTTTCTGTCTTCCAGGAAAAGACTTAACTGCATTTCTTTTTTACCTTTTGTTTCATCTTCCTTCCCATCCATCACACTTCTCTCAGCTACAAACAACAGAAAGCTTTAGGTCTAACTGGGAACCAATGTGAAAAGGTATTTTCTTCATTACTTCCCATCATAAACTACAGTGCAATAGTGCTGAATCTTGTTGAAAACTGTAAATCACTCCAGAAATGCCTGTAGTGTTTCCATACCTCTGCATGGACAGGACTATTTCTCCTAATCCTAAAACTCAGCTATAATATTTACTGATTCAAGCATTCTAGCATAATTTTTTCTGCGTCCTCCTCTCTCCTCCCACCCCCCCAAAAAAACAAATATAGCAAGAATTGAAGACCTTTGCAAATTATAGACAAAAGTAGTGACTAACTTCTATGACTAGTCCTATCAACTCCAACTAAATTCCTTTGCAAGTAAGGATTCCTCCCATGAGGAAATATTGCAGATATTAATTCCTCATGCTTGTTTTGATAAAGTGAGATATACTCTGGATTGAGTAGAACAGTGCAATAGGGAGAAATCCAGAAAAAAACTGATGTCTAATTATAGCTACACTGTAGCGCTATAGCGCATTGAGCAAAATGTTAATGGATTAATAAAGTGTTAGTTGCAGACAAACAGTCTTTGAGCCATGAGCACAAACAAACCTGTTTTGCATTCGCTACTTGCATATACAAACAAAATAATCTACTATCAAATGGAAGATTTGGCCAATTTAACCCATGTTTCCATTGCAGGCATCCATTCTTCAAGTGTTTACAAGAATAATTGCAAATATGTTCTCATCTCTGTCATAGTTACACCCTTTGTATTTCAGGACACCCTTTGTGTCCACTCAGGATGACTTGCTCTTGTTGTACAGCTTGGAGACATGAAAGACCTGTTAAGTTATCTTAATGTCCCTAGGATGTCTTCTTTAAGTGATTCATTACATTGGCTCTGACAGTAAAAGGGACGTTCTTCTTTATAAATTGACAGTACAGCACACCCACGGCATATGCTCTTCTTACCCTTCATGGCAGTAGATTAAAAAAAAAAAAAAAAAAAAAAAACCTTGCCAAATAGTGTTCAAAGCTGACAAAGGGGAACTTTGTCCCAAAATATTACACAGAGTGAAAAATCCAGTCAAAACCAAACTTAGTTCAAAGGGAAGGGGACCCATCAATCTTACACAGTTGAACTATTCTTTTCCAAAAAGGGCTCAGAAAGTGAGGTGCAGCCATCCTTAAGGTAATGATAGAAACACAGTATGAAAGGTCATCAAGGGAGAATATATGTCAGCACTTCTTTATGCAGCAAACCTCTCGGGAGTTTGCTGATTAAACTCGCTAAGAAGTTGAAATGTATATTCAAGCAATGGCTTATTCTACACTCAGTAGCTTGCAAAATTCATGATTCACAAGTTCAATCTCTAACAGTAAGCAATCAGAACAAATACAAGCAAAACTCTGGCAAGCAATCAAATTCACACAACGCAATCTGAAAAGAAAAAAGCAACCAAACTTAAAGTGCTCCTAAGACATTTTATCTTTTATTTTTTTTCGTCTGCTCTGGAGTAGTAGATTGGGTCCCTCACAAAGTATTGCAGCTTTAAGTGAGCTTAATATAGCAGATAAGGATTAATACAACTGCTTTTATGAACATCAGTAATGTAATGGCTGGAAGTGGAAATTCAAGAGACACAACCATAAGGACATCCGTGCTTTTACTACCATGTCTAAGAGGTCTTCACAAGTATTTAGTTCTAAATACACTTTTAGCTAAGGTTTAGCATATCATAGCATTTGAAGGACTGGAATTATTCACTTCATTTTATTTTTCTTCACTGATTCTGAAGCACAGTCATAATATCCAGCAAGTGCTTAAGAACGGAACAAACGCATTACAAACCCTGTAGGACCCAGGCTTGTGCTTTAACTTTTGCCGATGGCATTTATACAAGAGGCACAGACAGAGATTGGGAAGCAGAAAAGTCAATGCTAATTTTAATGTTTTGCTAAAAATCAAAATCAGGAACGTTATTCAGCTTTGAATAACACTCCACCTAATGTCCCATAAGATACAAAAAAAACCTTTGAAATAAAAATAAAATGAAGCATGCAAGTGCTGCCAATAATGACAGGTAAGCACCTACCAAGAAGAGTTTTGAAAAATACTCTTCTTCCTCAGACGAAGGATGAAATACATCTTGATTATTTTTGCTAGCCCTTGCTGCATTTCACTCTGCAAAAGAATATGCTATTTAAATATCCTCAAATGAGAAAATGAAGCTGTATATCAGAAAATTAATATTAGATTCCTGTGTATCCGGTGTCAATGGAAGTGATTCTTTAGTGGTACAGATATAAAAATAAACTATTTTATGAATATCCTGCAGTTCCCCTGAGAGCAGCTGTTACTGTAAACATGTTTTGCTAGAGGCAAATTCTGTTCTTTCTCTTTTCACATAATTCCTGCTTTCCTCTAGTTTTCAAGGTTGCTTTAGTAGGATATAAGACAATAGGCCATTAAGCTAGAAAATGTATTTAACATTTTATATAAAAATTCTCACAAATACATACATTATGCACCCATACCCTCTAACAGATCTTGAAAATGTAAAAAGTTAGACTCAACTTTTTGTTTTCTTGTTTTTTTTTTTTTACAGGAGAAATTTTAGAAAGTCTCATAAGCTATAGCCCCACGCTACTGAAATCACTTAGTACTAGATATTAACATGCAGTTTTCTGTATGAGACTTTAACTTAATGAATACTGCATACTTCACTTACAATTTAGCTTGCACAAACACTTCATTTTATAAAAAACAAATGCTACTACTCTTCAGGCATTTTTTTAGGTTCTCATACAAAATCCAAGCAAAACAACTGCTTCTTTGTGCAAAAAGAGATTCAACAGCACTGAGATGATACACGTTAGCGTTTACCAGTATGACAGTAGTTGTCTCCCAAGTACAAAGGAAAGCAGAAGCACAGGAACAGCAAGGACAGGGAGGTAACCAGATGCAGTCAACACTGCTTGACCAAGCTGAACTCGTTCAATGACGAAGAGTGGCTATTGGCACCTCTCACTGTATTCCCATTGGGAAGCTGAGGATGCCTGAGCTGGATAAAGGAGTTAGATGGGTTGCAAACTGGCCAGACCACTAAGCTGGAAAAGTTGAACTCAGTGGCTTGGCCAGGGGCAGGCAATAGGTCAAGCAAGCACTGCAGACACCGCTCGGCATCAGCTTCGGCTGCCAAGCACAAGGTGTGCGCGTACAGCAAAGTCAGTGACAGCATCAACCCAGGGAAGAGGGGAACTGATACCCTGAATAGCAGAACTCCAGCCCAGAGACCTTGCTGAAGTGAAGCACTAGGCCAACAGACACCTCATGAGGCTCAACACAACGTGGAACAAGTTCCACACTTGGGCGAGAATGAGCCCATGCATCAGTACAGCCGAGGGTAGCCCTGCTGAAGGGGTTGAAAGGCAACTAACTGCCCTGGGCCCAAAAGGAGCACGAGTCAGCAGTGTCCTCCCAACCCAAATAGAACCAGCCATGTATAGGGCTACCTATGGGGAAACACAGCCAACAGTTGGAGCAAAATTACTGTCCTTCTGCACTTGACAGCGGTGAAGCCCCATACGACAACCAGCTTTGAGACACTTCACAGAAGAGTCAAAAAAATGAAGAAACTAGGGCCCACTAATACCTGGCAGAGAGATAAAGAGACAATCTGATAACAAGCTGCAATTTTTTGAAGGGGAAAAACATTGACCATGTAGCCAAACTCACCTCGGGAGCAGAGAGTAGGAACGAGCATGAAATGTTGCAGCTTGGGAGGCTCAGAGTGGCCACTAGGGCAAGTGGTTTCAGCACACGGCTGGGCAGCACCGCAGCGGAGCAGGTTACCGAGAGCAGCTGGAATCTCCACCCTGGAAGGTTGTCGAAACTAGGCACAAAGCCACAGCAACCTGATCCAGCCCTGGGAACAGCTCTGCTTTACACGAGATTGGACAAGATAAACTCCAGAGGTCCCTTACGAATAATAGTGCGGTGACTCTAACGCACAAGGACTATTTGCAGGAATTCTTGCATGTCTTAACAAGACATTTGCCCTCAGCAAGGTTTTCTACATTAGCCACGGGAAGCCTATTTTCACATCATATCCATCTACTGTAGGAAGAGATTTTCTCATGCAAGTACCATCAACCTTTGCTAAATGTAGACTTGTTAAATGTTTCAAGTTCTACGGTTGAGAAAACTGTCTCCATTTTTCAGCTGTTAAGTATCTGGCACGGTAACATCTCTCTAAACCTAGAGACATCATAATTAAACAGAAAGGATGTCAGTCATGATGGCTATATCCAAGCAAAAGGAGGAGTTTTTGCTCACATCCATATCTACTCCAAAGCTTCTGTCTGTGAGAAAATTTAAGCATTAAAACAATTAATTTAGAGTCAACTCTAATATATAAGTACAATTACTACAATTCTAGTTTAGACCACTGCTAATAGATGCCTTCTTTTGCTTTTCTCTTTGACTTGGGAAATACAGACTTTCCCTTCTTCCAGCCTGCAGCAGGCCGGCATAGACATTACTCGGCTTAACCTTGAATATGTTCAGCCCTTTTTCTCCCTAAGCCCATAAAGCCAGACTCCTTCAAGACACCTGTGACATTTTGAACCAGGTGCCTCAGAGCTTTCTGCCACAAAATGCCTCCCTCACGTTTGGGAAGAGCTCCCATTCAAACTCCTGCAAAGGGCCCTATCTACGGGAGTTCATAAACTTGCATCATTCCAAGCAAAGAAAAGCGTCTCTGTGGCTGAGCAAGTAGGAGATCAGAGATCAAATACTACCAGACTCTTCACAAGATTAGCTATCAGCCCCACTAAAAATAATTAAATAAAAAAGGTGAAGAAAGACATAATGCCATTCATATTTTAAATACAGAATCCCAAAATACTCTGCTTTACCTATATGCACACGTCTCACCTGCCCAGAGTCTTTTGGGCAAACAATTTACATCCTTTCAGGTAAACCTGAGCCGTGGCACAAA
>JAWLRI010000332.1:2574842-2588970 GCA_034781795.1 Crypturellus tataupa
GCACACGTCTCACCTGCCCAGAGTCTTTTGGGCAAACAATTTACATCCTTTCAGGTAAACCTGAGCCGTGGCACAAATGAGAACAAAAAGGGCCTGAAAGGGCCTGGGAGAGAACATATAAAAGACTGACTATTCTCTGTGAAACAGGACACCCAGCTGAGACAGAGATCTCGCCTTTGGTATCTGCTTCTCAGGGGATTTCAAAGAAAAAAAAACCTCTCAAACTATCTAAAGTATTTCACATATTTTGAAAGCCATTTTTGAAAATTAAAACTCAGTTTTGAAAGACGTGGCAGGCACACTGGGAACACTGAGGCGAGGAGTGGAACCAACTGTTCTTCCTGTGCCATGTTTTAGTACATTGTGATTTGAGAGAGAAATTTTAAGCTGCTACCTTAGTAATTTAAGCAGCAGTCTTCAGAAGGCAACCAAAAACATCAATGTGCCATATTTGCAACAAGCTTTTTCTAAATTTTAGGATCAAATACTTCTTTCCCTTCTGTCTCTTACTCATCGGTATTTCCCCAATCTGTGGCTAGATTTTTCCATCTGTGACACTATCTGTACTTCATGTGCTGATGCTTATTGCTGATACAAATACATATTTCCAAATTTAGCCATTATACAGCAATTGGAACGATAAAAACTAGAATGATGGCAGAGAGCAGAAATGCTCCAAAGAAAAATAAACCAAATAAAACGGTTTTGTGGAGACAAAAATCTCATAAGATGTGAACTGTCAGCAAAGTAGTTTCTCCCCTATAAAAGTTATGAGTAAGCAGAGATAGTGTATATTACTTTCCAAACAGAAATAGTTACTAGCCTTCAACTTGGCTCTTTTTATCTTTTTTTTTTAATTAACTTGAGAATGCAGTAGAGATCCCCAGTCATGCAAGAATTACATTATTCAGTAAGATCTGTGGTCAGGCTTCTGACTAATTGAGGTTCTTCCTTAGGGTATTTTCCAAGAATAGGACTACTGGGCTTAAATAGTTAAATTTGGACTTAAGGTTTTGACCACATGAAAATCTATTGATCAAACAGATAGTTAATGTATACTTTTTTTAGCAGTTTAAAAATGTTAAGTTCCTGTTTAGAATTGATCAAATGGGAAATGGATTTCCTATTTCAGACCTGAAATACAAGGGAAAATTCATTCAAGCCCTGGGCTTTCCTCAGTATGTAACTACTGTAACTGGAGCCTAATGAGAAACATAGTAAGAAAGAGATTATAACCAGAATAAACAAATAATAACTCTTAGTGCTGATTTGCAAGAAAAAAATCTAAAGATAAAGTAAATCTGTGTCTTCCAAGCAGAAATATCTGGATGCTGGGAGTATGTTTGAACATGCTGAGAGGTTAAATTTAAATCTTTATTCTTTTTTTATTTACTTGTACAATGTCAAAACTTTTTTTTTTTTCCCTTTGTACAGCACATCAGGCTGACTCATTCAGGCATAGCAGATGGCAGAGTTTCGGGAATGGAATGAAAATTAAAGTGAGATTATAAACTAGGTATAAAGTACATCACAAGATTTGCTGTGAGAAAAAATAGTAAGTGCTTCAAGGGTCACTACTGGGCATATTTAAGAGTTTGCTTTTTCAAGCTCTTCACAGTCCTACGATGATTACTCTGTAATAGCGTTGTGTGGGATGTAACCATATTGATTGTGCTCTGATCCCTGCTTTGATAACAGATCATCTGGGGGAGGACGGACAGTGATGGGTCTCCCTTGCAGAAAGAAACAATATTCTTTACCGTTTCTGACTCTTCTCTGATGTTGTCAAGCAGTTACAATATGATACTGTAAAAACAAGTGGAAATAACAGAGGGAAATAGTAGAGTAGAATAAATAAAATCACATTTACATGGGGAATACTCCAAAATAGCAATCGTTGACTAGTAATCTCAATTATTTTCTGCACAGCTGCTCACATTTCAGAATGTCTTGTCTCAAGTCAGCTTTGCGGACCTCCGCAGGGAGTCATATTTATAGATCAAAAGTATTTACAGGAATCTGATCAAGAACGATATAAATTATTGTCTCATTATAAACAAGCCCAAAGACGTGCAACCTTTGGCAAACTGGACAAGTAGTTTACAGCACATGGAGCAAGTAGAGATTTGGACTACTGTTCCTGTTGTGTGCTGGGAACAGCTGCTTCCTCATTTCTAGCAGGCAGCAACATCTACTTATTTGCTAATTTAGTAGGATACTGTTGTGAGAAATATTTTTGTCATCTGAGAATAAGAGACTAAATATAGAATGCTAGTTTTATAATAATTATCGGTGTGTCATGGAATAGGAAAATGAGCGCTGCCTCCTTACACTTAGCAGTACAGTCAACTTGAATAACCCGCTTTGGAAGTCGAACTGTCAGACGTGAATATTTTTAAATAATCTTGCTGCTTTCTGCAGAATGCTGAAATCGTCTGAGGTGGTTCCTCTCCAAGAAGTTAGCTGGATTGGCAGGCAGAAGGCGGCAAAAAGCCCGGTAAGCAGCAGAATCATCACTGCCCTTCTAATGACTGGAAAATGAATGCATGGAGCTCGCCCACAGGGCTGGTCAGGAGATGAACATGCTCCAGGCAGCTCTTACAGTAAGCGCAGAACAGAAGAGGGGCAGAAATGCTGGGCTGAAATGCTTGAGAATCCAAAATTGCAGCGAGCAGCAGAAGACTGAGACAGAAGAACAATGCTGAGTACAAGGCAACTGATTTTACTCTTTTTCTTATACTTAGCTACACAATTTTGTTTGTGCCATCAAGTACAAAAACCTGCATTCTCTGTAAAAAATATTTTTCTAACTTATCCATAGTCCACTGTTAATGAAACTTTGCCTATTTGAAATCACTGTTGATCATTTCTCACTGTTCAGAGCATAAATTTTTAATTATTTTAATTCTACTTTGATATTGATTCACTTTTTGAAAACCCTCACATTCAGCTTCTGTGTATTAAGGACATAAGTGATTAAGGAGATAAAAGGATCAATGAACACATATTATTCAACCAAAGAACCAGCTGCATTTTACTTAGCTTCTATTAAAATGCAAGCTAAATGTATTGACTGGTAAAAATAATGTGGTTAGTATACGTATGACAAATTCTGTTTTAAGGCTTCTGTTCTTAGTCTGCTTTTCAATTATGTTTTATTGCACAGAAAACTCATTTGACACAATTATATCAGATTAAAAGAATATAATTAAGGGTACAAAATCAGGCATTCCAAAGTTAGAAAAGACTGAAATTAAAAACCAACATGCTCTGCAATTTTGTTAATATGAAGAAACTTTATAAGACTAATTACTTTTTTTTTTTTTTTTTTCAAAAAGTCCTGCCTTATTCGGCACACAAGATAAAGACAAACGGTTCTCATCTGTTTATTGTACAATATTCAAATTCTGCTCTGAAGAAAGAAATTCCTAAAGGGCTTTTCTCTTTGGCACTTAACCACTGTAGTATTTGAGCACTTCACACATTAGTTTATCTTCATCACGTGTATGGTGAGGGAGGGTGCTTTGCAATTTTTAAAATAAGAAAACTGGCATGGGAAGCATAAGATCAAAAGTATTTAATAACTTTTGAAAAGCCAATATGAGAGTCCTAGTACCTGATTTCTCAAAGGACAAGATACTGAGCAGTCACTCATATATTCAAATACTCAAGCGTGGCTCTAGTACTGTTCCAAGGGTATGGTCAGCTGGCAGGTAACCCAACCTGAATGGCTCAGTGCCATCCAGGGAGGCAATCCACATCCTTCCACCTTCCAGATGCAAAATCAATACAGCTCAAAGAAGTGAAGTGAAACTAAGATGAACAAAAAAAATATTAGCAGCTGCTGACTTGGTGAGCTGAATGAATTCCTCGAGAAGTCAGAGAAGCAGCAGAGTGGATGGGGAGGAAGGAAAGTCACAGGCTGCAGACAGAGAAGGATGGCCCCTCTCGGAGACTGCCTGCCGATGAACAGGTCAGCACACCCCACCCAGCTGCACCACCTTCCTCATGCACCAGGCTGCAAGGGCTCCAGAACAGCTCCTCCAAGCACAGAAACTAACTGACATCTGCCACAGGAAAGCCAAGGATTCTCCAACCTCCCTAGGACTACAGCAGAGCACCAGGGCAGGAGGAGGAGTAAAACCCATCTCATTAGTTCCACAAGAAACAGATGTTCCGATTTTCATTTTGACACTCACATTGCTGAGCTCCAAGGTAAATGGATCTACCCACGAGAACCTTCCCTTCACTTCAGGAAAACCTGCACACATTCCCATTTTTGCAACACAAGATAGGAACTGACAGGCAGTAACCTCTATTACTGTACTGATCTGCTAGACTTCAAATAGGCTCTACAGAAACGTATAAGCAGGCTGGAATAGACCCACCCTGCACACTGAAGAAGGCAGAAATCCTGTTGACAACAGAACACATGAAGCAATAAAAAGTGTCGTCGCAGTGAACAGCAGATCTGATTTATTTTATGTGAATTTGAACACTTGCTAAGCTCTGCGGCTTTGTCTTTGGAAACCTCATAGAGCATTTTCATAGGCAATGTGCACGCTAGATGAGGTCTCCACTTCTTCCCCACTCCTTTTACAAGTGAACTGAAAGAAAAAAGTCTATCACAAGCAACACTGCTGGTGTATATATAAGAAAGGGAACCACATGGCAAACTTCTGGCTACGGCATCCAAGCAACTGCAGACCGAGAGCACAAAACATGCAGCGAGAAGCCACATCCCAGCACCAGGAGCTGCTCTGAGGGCTTCACTGCCCAAACACCGCAGCGACACTGGGGAAAACTGTACGGGAAAGCACAATGGGAAACTGTTCAAAGGAAAAGCAACACCTTTCAAGCACAGTTTACTGCTAAAATTTACAGTACTGAATTGTGTTAGACTTTGGTGGAGGATAAGGGAGGAAGTGACAGCAAACTGCCTTTTTACACAAGAGTCAGAATAGGCCTTGGCCAGGTTTGTATATTTATTTTCCACGATCAGGACGCAACGTGTTACCTTCTCCTTGGGAATGGAAACAGTTAAGTAACTGAAAGATTCAACCATTATTAATTTATCACTTTGAATTTCTTTGCTCCTATAGTGGCAGTAATTTATTATTAAGAGGCTATAGGTTCATATTCAAAACTTCTCAACTGACTTTTGGAGTTTCTGTTCTTCCTTAGGTTTTGATCAAAATACTTCTTGCTAGGGCAAACCCCAATAACGTAGCAGCTACATACAATTACAAAAACAAGCATCTCCAGTTTCTACTGAACAGAATTGGAAATTCAGAGCAACAGCCCTTCATCAGTCACTCCTCAGCACTGCAGAAATGCTCCCGATGTCCAGTCAGGCTTAGGACCCTTTTTTGGCCTTGTTTCCCACTGAGGTTTAAATTCTGAACATCCAGTACCTCAAAAGCTCCAGTAACTACAACTGCAAAGCACTGATAGCAATTCTACAGAGCTGAAGAATTCAAAAGATAGTTTATCTCCTCCTTCAGGAGAGATAACTCGCCACTTTTAAGTTCTTCAGGGCTTCCTTTTATTTATTTGCAGCATTGTAAAAAATAACCCTTGGACTAATTGAAGTTAACAAATTGTCAGCCACTCATTCGAAAAATGTCATATGTGACAATAACAATCTGCAACTTTAAAAAAAAAAATCAAATATTTTCCATTTAATTGTTTTTAATGGCAAAATCCCTGAGTCATACTACCAAAGGCAGCAAAGGATGTTTGTTTAAAGGAGTGCAATGCATTCTTCTAGGTTGCCCTTTCCATCCCTTTATTCAGTGTGGTCAATCAGACTCAGGCCTGTGCTGATGACTGGCAATCAATACACAGTTTTCAAAACTGTACAACTGCAAGGCAGTTTATCACTTTATTTGCTGCAATTAAGAAAACAGTGATCAAACAGCATTTTAAATATTATAAATACTGAAGCAGAAGGCTTCCCAGTCAGCTTTACACACAAAACCCAGCATCCAGGTGCTTCTCAGATTTTAGGTACTTCCAGCAGCCAGCAAGCGCACCACAGGCTTCACGATGTTAAATTACTCTTCAGTTCACTCTAACCATGTATTTTACCAGCTACAAATGAAAAATCTCTTTTCAAGTCCACAAATCTCCCATAATTTCGCCTTCCCAATGATTATCAAAGCAGAAAAATGGTTATCAGTCAAATTTCAGAATACTAGAATTTTATTTTCTAATAACCCTTTTACCACAAAACCCATTCTAACATATTACCTTTACAAATGTTTCAGAGTGATGGAAGAGATCAAAAAAGCGAAGTACTCTTTCAGATTCCTTTCCCCCTCCACTTTAACAACAGCTTATTCATAAAAACCTTCCTCAGCATGAAATACACACTCCAAATGCTTAAATTACAAAAGGTCCCAGCATGCTATTTCAAGTACTCTTCATTTACTCAAAATGAAAACATATTTATTACAATGTATGCTCAAATTTGAATTTAAAGTGTTTGGATTAGACAAAAATAAAGTCAAAGAAAGCAAAACTTAATAATTTTTGAGACTCTGTTTACTTCATCCTGCAATTTCCCTGCAGCCATGTACAGACTGAGAATAAAAACCAAGGAATGTAAATTTATGATTAATTCTAATAATACAAGACGCTCATTATTCTAAATTGCAATGTGCAAGAACATTTACAAAACACACTGAACTTTTCCAGCTTCTGCAAAAAGTTAGCAGTGAAGCACTATAAGCTATAATTTAATACTTACTTGGTAAGTATATATTTTTGGTTTGTGTTTTAATATATTGAAGTTTTAACTCCTATCTAAACATAACAAAAAGGATGAAAAATGAATAATGAGATAATGCCACCTATTTATTAGTCGATTATAATTATATCAAATTTTTATATTAGGAAGATTTTGAGGGGGAAAAAAAAAGGGCAGCCTAATATGGTTTATTAAGGGTCAAATGATCCATTTCTAAAGGTGATCTGTTGTATTAAAAAAAAAAAAAGGCAACTTGATAGGAGATTTCACCTGAGGTGTAGGCCCAAGATATTTTACCGATTTTTCTTTACAATTTCTTGGGAAAGCAGTTCCACCTCTTTGAATATCCAAAAGCCTGCTTGCTTCTAGAGAAATTTCAAAACAAGAAAAAAGAAAAAGAAACAAACAAACAAAGATGTTATCTTCAATGGGCATAAGTCAGCTTTGAATAATTCCGGGATAACAAGGAATTGCAGCCCCTGCCAACTAACGCACCACCCTACGCGGCGCCCTGCGTCCAATTTCAAAAGCAACTCGAGAGTCGCCACCAGCTATTCCAGCAACCCAAAACAGGCAGTTCTGCTCTGCAGACCACCCAAAAGGGGAGCTTTTGAGAAGATGACCTTGAGAAAGAGGCAGATGAAAAGAAGAAAAGACAAGAAGGAGGAATTTGAGAATTCAAAATATTTTTCACACCTATGGAGAAACTTCAGAATCTGGCTGTCAATCACATGTTGAAAACAACCTGGGAAATGGCCTTAGCAAACCTTTGGATTTGTCCAGCTAAAACATTATCTAAGCATCTCCACAACAAAAGATTGCTTTTTCTTAAGTAGTGAGTGAATACTTTTCTATCCAGACACTTTTGGAGCAATTCTACTGTTAAGCATAAAGATCTTTAAGTATAAATCTGTACCTGATAGAACCTTAAATAAATGACCCGGTCATCACTAGGTGCCTGTTTTTACTGAATGTTCATTTGGCCAGTGCCGATAGCTGTTATTCCTTCAGGTAGATCTCTTCAGACCCAACTTAATTGGATTCTGATAAAATATTAGCCTCAGGGTCACAAGGAATAGAAGAGCTCCTGCTTATCCCAGAGCACTGGTTGTTTGTACAGACAAGACATGAGACAACTTGAATCAATCTCTTCAAGAGTAAAACTGTAGAGAAAAGGATCCTTATTTCCAAAAAAAAAAAAAGAAGACATATCCAATCACCAAGTCTTTGGGGCACAGGTTTCCAGGGGACAAGTAAATAGGGTCATTCTCCTCCGAAGAGTCTGATCTGGTTTACTATCAGTGTCTAAGACTACGCTGGGAGGACACTAAGACGTTGTCCCATGAAAGGTCTCATTTTCAGGGGGAAACTCCCCAACAGACTGGGCTCTCGGCATTTCCACGTGCAAATACCACAGCGGGGCCTGTGCCTGAATTCCCAACCAGCTCTCCTGGAGGTTGGAAGACTCAGTAGTCCAAAGCAGTGCGTGCACCCGAATGAGAATATACCCAAACGCAGAGCTTTTATTACATAACTGGTAATTACCGAATTACATAACAGTAGGCCAACAGCTTGGGAAGTTAACAAGAAAATTTTTTAAAAACTCTACTTTGCGAGAAAACAACTTCATTCATGTGGAAGCATGAACATAATGAACTCCCAAATGCTTCAGCGATAGAGTCATGAATAAACTCATGAGGGCTGAATAAGCATTTACACAAATGCACTTAGAGGCTCCATAAAATAGCAGGCTGCAGTAGATTAAAAAAAAACAAACCCACAGGAAGAAAACGCTCCAAAGTTGCCTCTTGCATCTTTAAAACCAAAATGCAGAATAGGAAAAGCAGGAGCTTTATGAAGAGAGATTTTCAAAAGTGCCTAGAAACCAACCACCAATCACCCCAGCGCAGGGACCGCTGCTGCTAACGGCCCTGCGCGCACTACAGACTACTAAAGAGCACTTTGAAACCAACAGACAACTTGAATCCTGGCAAATTATCCGCTAGTATATACAGTATTTATAGCTTCATGCTGCAAAGTAGTTAACCATGCTAATTATTGCTGGCAGTTAACTGTCAAATAAAATCATGTTGACTAGAAGTTGCATCTCTTTCATTAAAAGCCACATTAAAAAAAAAATAAAGTGAGAACTACAGACAGTCTTCATGGTTGTCCTATTCTATTCTTAGGTCCATAGAAAAAGAAGCTGGAAGAGATAAAAGGTCATCTGGCCCGTTCCTCTCCCAAGCCTGGATCATCTGTATTTCTGTCATTCCTGAGGTCTCAGGTAACAGAAACTGTATAGGATTTCCAGGCAACTGATCCCAGAGTTTCTGCATCGTTATGCTTAAGAAAAAAAAAATAAATCCGTAGGTTTGATTTTCATAACTTGACTCTCTCTTGCCATGATCCAAGTCCATTATTTCCTGTGTTCTCTGCCATGTCTCCACAAAAAAAAAAATCTACACTCTTGAAAGCTGCTATGTCTATCCTTAGTCGTCTTCATATTAAACACCATTAGTTCTTATATTTTTACCTCTGCATTGGTCTCAATATTTTAGACAGACTCCACAGCACTGTTAATGAAACCACAAGTTCTAAATTCCTCTGTAGCTTTCACAGTTTATTTTATATGTCCATAAGGAATTGTCAAACCAGATACTTTCTCATCCAACTGTCACACTGGCAAGTATCTTCTTAATTTCATCACTTACCTTTCCCTACCCTGAGGGGATCATATGGATGGAAAACACACAAATATGAGTAGTTTGTCTGAAGAGACTCAATCCCAATGGTGCCTAGAATCCACACGCTGAGTTTGGCTTGGAGCTTAACGTTTCCTTCCCACTAGCTGTATTGGACAACATCACAAAAAGACATTTCTTCAGTTACGGGTTAATTTATCTTAGAACTAAACAATGCTATATTGCAAAAGCAGCTGAAGCAAAGAAAAGCCAGAACAAGTTTTGCTTTGTTCTTTTTTTGAAAGGATTTTTTTCTAGAAGTCCCACACAGAAGTAACAAGAATATATGGCTTGCTTAAAGCAAAACTGAAAACATCTTTTGTAGACTATTTTCAAACCTTATGCAGAACTGAGCAACTACCCTCTAATTACTAGGTCTAATTATTGTAGGATACAGTAGGACTTTCTACCAGCCATACTTCTACAAAATTAACTGTTTTACCTTGAGTGGATTTCTCTCAGATAAACAGCCCTATATTTGAGGATGCTAAGGAACACCATACCAGAAACCCCAGCAGAAGCCAAACTGCCCAAATCACTTTTGGCTGTTGAAAATAATAAAAGTTGTAGCAAAACGAAGCTGGAAAGGAAGAAAAAGGAATCATGAAGGCATTATCTTAACTTCACCCTAGTGACGGCTGGGTCATAGCATGACTTGCATCTCACCAGAGATTATCCCCTGCTGCTTTCCCTGGAAGGACAAGGAGGGACCAATGCTCAGCTTCCACAGGAACGAGCCATTGCAGCACCAGGGATAGGTTTTAATACCAAACAGATGTTAGCTGTGTTTTAGGCTGCTTGGCAGTGCATTATTGCTCTGCAAAGCTACTAACATGCAGGACACAAGTGACAGTTATTGCCTTATATTTCAGGTCAACACCATCTTTGTAGTCCATCAAATATAATCCAGTAAATCCACACACAACTATCCAAGAAACATCATTTAAATATGATCTACAGCTTGATCAACATTAGATTGACAATAACTACATAAAACAAACTGAACAGAAAAAAACTTGCATAACATCTTTAAATCACATTTTATTACTACAAACTTGAAGCACAGAAATATCTACTTCATAAAGTGACTTCCAAGCCCGAAGGATATCTTAGATACTTGTTTTAACACAAAAGTTTTGGAACATTTAAGGATCATCTGATTTTATAACGGTAAACAAGGAATGAACTATGGATCTATAGAATCAGCTCCTTACCAAAAAAGCACTTTTCCCAAATCCGTGCAAAGTGCAGGAGTGAACATTTGCCTAAGGGGTTATAACGCACCCAGCCAACCACCCTCCTAAACTTGGCATGGATCTGAGCTCAAATACAGGAATACTTTCAGTGTTATTAAATGAAGGATGAACCTCATCCCTCAAAATTGAGTCAGGGGAATAAACTCCTTTCTCGTCCTCCTGGTTCATTTGGCTTAATTTGAATATTATAATTCTTAGCATAACTCACATGGATGCAGTGACCCTCAGGGAAGATGATCCACCCTCAGAATACTAAACCTAGAAGTGACAGTACCCTTTCTATGCTCTCTCTGCATTTATATGTGTATTGTAGGGTCTGCAATTAACAGAAGTTGCAGTTTAATCTTCCTTATAATTCCCAAAATCTAAGAATATTTTTTAAATATTCAGGTCAATACTAAGTTGAGACATATATCATACTGTTTGGTATTAAATATTAGAATCCCAAATGCTTTGTTAAATTATTGATCTTATAAATAGATCTTTAAGTAATTTGTCTTATGAAGCCTTTACAAGCCTGTGCTTAAAAAGCAAAAATGAACAAATACAAATGATTAACAGTTTATCTAATCTTCTTGCAATAGCTGCTTTACTGATTTGTCTCATCAATAAGTAAGTGGGAATCACATCCAGCTTCCACTCTGCTGAAATAGGTATTCGGTCCTAGCAAGCAATCCATACGACTACAGATGGGAAGAAAGCAGATTCCTACTAAAGGGTAGGTCTGGAGAGCTCTACCATTAAGAGCAACTGGTGAAAAGATGCCAGATGTTCCTGTAGAGATGAGGGAGCAGAGAGATCACCAAATGACTGCTCTGCACAGCTTGCTGCAGGCCACTTTTTGCTTTGAAGGAGCAGAGAGATCCATTAAAAAGTTTTCCTCCACTGGGGCACTCCTCTTGAGGCCTCGACAGGCAGCCTGAGCCTTGGCTCTTATATTCAGGATAGAGAAACAAGGCAGGTATTTCGGAGAACGCAGCCTCTCATCATGTCCTCGTGCTCTCATTCACGGCAATGGGTGTCCTTCAGAGTGGCCCCTCACCACCACTTGGCTCATGGTACATTCGTTATGCCTCAAATGAGTGCCACTGCTTCTCAACTGCACAACTTGCAGGCTTGCAAGTAACTTTCTGTTAATATTCACAGTTACCCAGTTACTGCATTGTACGAATATCTGCTTTCCTATTTCTTATGCTGAACACCATTACAGGTTCTTCAGCAACACTTTTTCCCCTACTTCTGGTGGATTTCAACAGAACAGAATCCTAGCCTATAGCTAGGCTTGATAAACACCATAACCAGGCTAAACAAAAGGTTAATTTTTTCTAGACTGGGAGAGTCTCAGACAGAAATTCACAACCATTCATGGGGTTCCTGAGAACCGAGAATGCTGAAATCCTCTTCTGACTTTGAGAACCTGAACAACGGGAGCGATTCACCTGACAATTCCCCTTGCAGCCTCTTGTTTTGCTGCACCTCAAGTTCTCCCCGTCAGGGGAGGAACTGCAGCAAACAGTGCCCTGGATACTCACTCGACAATCTCCCTAGTTACTCATGAGGCCCTGCTGAAGAGCAAAGCCTTTGGCAGAAAGCCAGCGATGGGACATGCACCCGCCAGTGGCCATTCCAAGCCTTGGCCGTCACCGGCAGCAAATGTTTTTTGGTTGAAGGCAACACTGGTTACCTGGGTGGCGAGAACAGAGCAGGTCAGGATGTTCGCTCACTCTGGGCACTGGCTGAGCCTGTAAATCAACTCGGGGGATTCACCGGATTCCAACAAAGAAAATCCTGCTGGAAACCACCTTCTTTGATACCTTGGTTCTGTTTGTTAAAACGCCACATGCTACTGCATTCCTGTGTACACCCCAGCTTCATTACTCACCATAGTTCCATGAAAGAATTATGTTGTCTACAGCATCAGCATACATATAATAACAAAATTTATTTATCAGTTAAGGTTCTGATATTTATTTCATTTGAAATTTAAAATGAAATTTGCCTTAATCTTCAGTTAACTGTCCTATCCAGATGTTGCACAACTACAACGGGAATGGACTGCCGTGCTACACACCACCTAGTGCAATATTCTGCTCCTTCTCAGAGCTGTTGTCACAACTCTGACACAACGTGAACATCAACTTCAAAGAGCACTGAGTCAGGATACAAACTACATAAAGTTTCCACAAGGTTGAAACTAAAGAATGCAACCATTATTGTACAGAGAACTGCTATATTTCTATCATTATCCTGACATGCATTATCTTGGCAAGTAGCCGGGCATAACACTACTTTGAAATTAGAATTTTACTGCAAACCCAAGCTGATGAGATACATACACATATAGATACATAACACAGCTGTGATCTCCAAGTTTACCAAGTCTAAGGTAATACTCTATGCATATCCCTTAAAAAAAACTTATTAAATTATGACCTTTAAAATTCATAATGTTTACAATGTGCATGATGTTTCAAGATACTGAAGTACATGCTAGGACTGCTAACAGCAAAACAAAGTAATTTAAGAAAAAACAATTTTGCTACATCAGAGCACATCAGCTTCATTCCATACTGTACATTTACTTAAGGTTGATAGGATAAATGCAGATTTTTAACCATTTTGCACTTCATCTTCTGTTTCAGATGTTCTTCTACAATACACAGCTGTTATTTGCAGACAGCTGGGGTAACATCCCAGTAGCCAATAGACCTTTCTGTATGTACAATAGATAACTTATAACTTTGTAATAACTTTACATATGCATTGGCTTCACAGACTTCAATACAGAACATGCAACTTCCTACAGAAAAACACAAGGTTTTTTTATTGCCATTGAAAAGGACGGCCAACTAACACTAACTTTATACCAATTACCGATTTAGAAGAGAATGCAGAGACTACGGGAGGCTTATTTTTAGAAATTAGTGTATGTACCTCTCAACACCATCCCCCAGTAAAACAATTATCTCAGTTGATTAATTGCAACATGTTTTAATAATTAGAGTTTAAAGCCAAATGATGAAATAAAGGCACATCATCTTTGAGGATGCCAAATTATTCCAATCTGACCATGAGAATTTAGAATCTACTCCAAAAAAATAAATGACTCCTTATAAAATAAATGTTACTACTGTAATTAAAGTGAGGTATTGGTACTCTAAGGAAGAGTTAAAAACAGTTAAAAAAACATTGGCAGTGGATATTAAATAAATTGCTGTTCCATCTCCAAATCATTTCTTTAACTTTCCTAGCATTAATTTCTAATTATGAAGGTCCCAGGATATTGCCTGAATTCACAGCACACATCGTGGAAATACTTCTCATGCACAGAAAAGAAACCTCTAGCAAATAAGACCAGTGAAACTGCTCACACCAGC